>MU825878.1:649171-1206821 GCA_029204205.1 Desmophyllum pertusum
TAAAATTATCTACAGTTAAATTATCAAATTAGGTAATGAAAATAAAATGTAAATCTTAATTTTTTGGAATGAGTCATTAGAAAATATAACATCCGACAGTCTGGCCCCGTCACGCAACGCTTCCTTGCTCCGATAATAATTTTAAAATTCTTTCAACTTTCATGCAACTAAAATGACAACAAATTTCAGCAAACGAAAAACACATCTTCGATTTCTAAGCAACTTTAGGATGGGGTATTAATTTTGTTATCTTGTCATCAAATAAACTGGGGCTTTCATGTTGTCTGTAATATTTACAATGTAATGCCGGTCAGATTTAATAATTAAGAACGTATATGTTTCATGATCATATATTTTGAAGCTTTCTATCAATTATTCGCTCCTCTATGTCGTTTGCACTTTAGTGGTAACTATAACTAGTTTTATATTTTTTTTTTTAGAAATCCTCCCCCTGCGCGTTCCCTGCTCAGTGAATGCAGATACAGAAATTCGTTTAGCTAAAGGATTGATGACTGATGCAAAGAAAGCGTAGTAACGGGAATATAACGGATTCGACGGTTATAGTGATATACCGCAAGAGATGGCTCGGACGCTTTAAAGTATAAAACTAGTAGTAATCACAGATTAAGAAAATGCGTTCGACAGGTCAATCTCAAACAGAGGATGGTTCTCAATTACTTTCGGGTGATATGAAACCTGTTGGTCTTGGGAACTTATTGGGTTGAAATAGTCTTTTCATTGAGAATTGTGTCAAGGAAGTATAATTCTGAATTGGTGGAATGATATTTCCTGAATATGCATCAATTTAAGTTGTGTATTTTCTAATATTTATTGCAAGTACCGTTCAAGTGTCTCTTCCCTACCCCGCCCAACCCCCAACTCCCCACACACCTACAGAAAGGGAGCCAAAAGTGAAGTCCGAAATTGTGAATAAATCGGTGTGTATTTCCTGAGGCTTATCATATTTTGTTCAATCTGTTTGCTTGCTTCGTGAGGTTGAAAGCTAATTGACAGTGAAGGCCTGGGAGATAGCCAACCCAATAAATAACACTAAATATAACATTACATTTATGGTAGGTCATGTTGATGTTTGTAAAAGAGAGGTATTACTACCAGGCACAAAATTGCAACGGTGACATTTATTTAAAAACTTTGCTTGAACATAACTTTCTAACAAATTTTAACAAAACAGGAATTTGGCATTAATAAATAACAGTAAGCTTATCTCTTTGTTCATAATATACAAATTCGTACACCTTCCGTTGTTTCGTTGTAGGTAAGCTTATATTTTACACGCTTTTACATGTCTCTGCAATTCTGCACGACTCATAGCATTATTAAATTTCGAAAGGTTGAACTAGTCTGATTCGGTCTTGACTATACAACTGTCTAACGTAAACCTGAGCTACACAACTCGGTGGGTTATATATTTCAACCACAAATCATGATCATCAGAGTGAAATGGACACAGTTCGTGTTGTTTTGACATACAGGCTAGAAGACCGTCGAGCGGGTTTGACAACAGAGCGCCGAACTGCGGCTTATATTCGCACCAGGAGTCGTACACAGCTCCTTAAAACATGATAAATGTTAGCTGCAAGGCTTTTGAATGCCATAATATGTCTAATTTGAAAAATAAAGTAACTTACCCGACGTTGAGATCGCTCCAACACGAGTTGACAAAACAACAAGATCCCAGGCTCTATCCCTTTTCCTCTCTTGTGTACCTGGGAACGAGTTTGATGACGAAATGTACGCGGGGGGCCAAATGCGTGTCGATAGAAACATAGCCGAAATCTCAAAAAAGTCCCGCTTGTGTGAGAGAAGGTGAGAGAAGACTGGAAATTAGTCTGCGATCTCCTTCGTCGACCGCAATAACCTATTAATTTGAATTAATCTGTCATTTTTGCGTGTTTAAGGTCTTTCCCTGGCCGAACTGATAAATGCTATATATTGTCATTTTGCTGTTAGAACGTGTTAAATTATGTTAACGGTTGTTACAAACGAATACTGAGACCACCATCTGGAAGGGACGGGGAGTTGTTCCACCCATCCCGCATCCCACCAAGTTGAGATTTTTTTTGCTAAAATTTCAGGCTGTTTCGAAAACGGGAGTGCGGATTGAGGAGTGCGGAGTGAAAAAAAAAAAAAAAGTAAATAAACTTAAATGAATTAAAAAATAAAATTAGATAAAAACAAAATAAATATAAATATATATCTGTCTAGATTTAAGAAAACGTACCTGAAGAAATTGGCCATTTTTTACCAAACCCGATGAATTTTTTTTCGGCCTGTTTTTATTCAACTTGCCGGATTTCCATATTATTTACATCATCGTAGTCCGATTAAAATAACTAGTCTTAGACATAATTTAGCCGCCTTCCCGCACCTCCCCCTTCCCCTGCACCTTCCCCACCCCTCCCCAACCCCCTTCCCCACCCCACGGTGGGGTCAGCTTACATGTACAAAATCCCCACGGTGGGGCTTCAGGAGCAGTGCAAATGCCGGGGCAAATGCCCGACCCACGGACAAGTTCAAAAACTTTTTTGAGAGGATCGAGGAATTTAAAAATCTAAATTCCAAGCAGAACTATTAATGATGGATACTATAATTGTTCACAAATACATAGCTCTTTATTTATACCTGTAATCATGATTTTTTGGAACATGGTGTTGAAAGCTTCGTTCCGCCATCTTTGACGTCTTTGGTTCGCACGTGGAAAGCAACGGTGTAAATGTTTGCACATGTGGGGTGGGGGTGGGGCTACGGTACACTTGAAAAGTGCGGGACTCAAACGAGGTTTAATATCAACTCAGTTTTTCTATTTTTCTATCGGGGGCAATCAGGAAATTTTAAATAAACAACAAACCGTGTACGTCTTTTAAAATACGAAGATCGCGTTGCCTTTGACAAATGCCCCACCCCCGGGCTGCCCGGTTATAGCAAATGCCCCACCCTAGGGATGGAAAAGTTGTAAAATGCCCGACAAATGCCCGGGGGGGGGGTTGGTCGGGCTTGGAATTGACGGAGCCATAATGACGAGATTTCGTTTTTATTAGTATAAACGCTGTGTTTATTTGAATAAAGGAAAACTCGTGGAAAACCAGGCTAGTTAGTCACGAGATTTCGTTTATTAGTATATCTTAATTGATTTATATCTAATTAAATTAATTCATCTGAATAAAGTTTTTCACGAGATTTCTTTTATTAGTACTAAATGCGCAAATCACGAACTTCGTCATTATCTGTAGTACGGTACCCTTTTCGGCACGCGGTAAATATCAACATTTTTCTGATATTTTTTATCTCATTCTACTAAAAGTATTCCATCTTATATCAGTGCAGTCTCGTACCCTTTTCGGCATTTGAAAAGTTTACGCACCCGAGGGTGCTGTTTTCCGGTGTCGTGGTTGTTGCGTGTGAAATTCAGTCGCGCATGTCTGTTTGGCAGATTGCGTTATTTAACATTGTACAATCTCGTTCCCAGAGGCCGCGATCCTTTTGGTCAGCACCAAGGAATCTCGACTCTGGAATATTCTGGGCGCTTGATTTTTTTGAATTTTTTTGATTGGCTGTTGAAACACAATGTGATTTGAATCGGAAGTGAACCCAAAAAATCAAAGATGGCGGACGTAGGCAGTAGTCGTCCCATCTGGAATTTACAAGGAGAATGTGGGCAATCCAAAACCATCCGATGATGTTTTGGTTGGAAAATCAGTTGGAGAATATACCGTTTGCAGATTTGAAGAAGGTTATTGGCGTGAAAATCACGCCCGGTAACTGGTAACTGGGAACTGGGATTGGAACTGGTAACTGGGAACTGGGAACTGGGAACTGGGAACTGGGAACTGGTAGCTGGGAACTGGGAACTGGGAAACTGGGAACTGGGAACTGGAAACTGGAACTGGGAACTGGGAACTGGGAACTGGGAACTGGGAACTGGGAACTGGGAACTGGGAACTGGGAACTGGGAACTGGAACTGGGAACTGGTAGCACGAAGAGTTGTTCCCATTTTGTTATTATTTTTTTATTACAAACTTTTCTCATACGAGGGTCACTAATGTTCTGATTTTTAGTGGCTCGGCGGCTCGGTGGGCTCGCCAGTCCCTCTAAGAATTTAAAGAACGATAAATATGTATATTTTAGAGGCGTATTTTTTTTAATCTGCAAAACGTCCTGTGCGAAGCCAGTCGGAGCGCGTTTCCTTCGAAAAAACTGTTTCAACACATAGTATATTTCACTCATAGAAACCGAAAGAATGATAGAAAATAATATTTTTCTTCTTTCACGGAAAGCAATTTACTTGAAATAAACCGTAAACCGTCAAAAAATAGTCCGCGAAAATGTGAAAGGATATATTGTTTGTTTACATTTCACAAGATTGTAATCAGTGCGCATAATTATCTAGCCGTCCGCGCGACGTCGAAAGCGAGTCGAAATTTCGATATAAAGTTTACTTTTATACACATCGAATTCGATGAATCGGATAAACGATTCTGAACCGAGATACAACAACAGAAAATTATCACGAACCCAGCGAAAATGTATTTGTATAACTGTCTGTTGTGACGCCTCAAAGCCAGCGGTGAAAGCGTTCTTTTGCTCTGTGACGAAGCGTGACTTTCAATATTGCATAAACTATACCGTATGTGACGCCTCAGAAGTCAAATTTTGTGAGAATAACAGGTAAGCTTGGCTTTTGCCGAATGAGCCACTTGAGTGAAACTTGTTCAATTTGGACTAGGGGCGAGCCGCCGAGCCACTTGAGTAATACGTGTTTTATTTGACTAGCGAGCCGACCGGGCGCCACTTGCGTAATACAGGTTCTATTTGACTGGCGAGCGGCCGCCGGAGCCACTTGAATGAATAAATTGTGGAAAACAAAGTGGCCTTGTATTCTACGCAGTTTTTAGCCGTAAAAGGGTTTGAACAGTATTAGGACACTAATTAATTTAAGTGGAAATCACCGCATAACGTTTAGAATTTCACCGTCAGTTGTTCTGACACAAAGTTTACCAGGATCGGTTTCGTGTCTGTGTAAACACTTATCTGTGTTCGGCCACAAGCCGCACAAACTCAAAACATTAGTGACCACTCGTATGAGAAAAGTTTGTAATAAAAAAATAATAACAAAATGGTTAACAAAACCTCGTCGTGCTACCACCCAGTTCCCAGTTCCCAGTTCCCAGTTCCAGTTCCGCAGTATTCGCCACCAGTTCCCAGTTCCCAGTTATCCGGAGTTACCAGTTACCAGTTACCAGTTTACCAGTTACCAGTTACCAGTTACCAGTTACCATTAACCAGTTACCGAGTTACCTCAGTTACCAGTATAACCAGTTACCAGCTAGCCAGCTACCTCACCAGCTACCAGCTACGCAAGCTACCAGCTTACCAGGGCTACCAGTTACCACAGTTACCAGCACATATTAGAACCCCGGCCGTTTCAGACTTGTGGTAAAAACTTGTAGCTGCCGGCGACAGCTGAAGTCAAATCTCAGTTGTGGTGATCGCAGTTCCGCCGGGGATTTAATTTACTTCGGTAAACTGCAGGCTATATCGAAAGGAACCTGTACATGTACCGCACACTACTAGCTAGCCGGATGAATGGTTGTCACCCCCGGCGTGTTCGTATGTAAATATGTTGGTTGCGATTGTATTTTTTAAATACCCTTTCAGTTTACCACAATGGATTTCCATGGTGGGTCTTGTGCAGAGTTTTATACAGTCTGGTACGTGGGTTTCTAAAGTGAGTGGATAATTAAATTTTACAAACTATTTATTCTGGGTGGTCTTTTCTTTGGTTTTTACGCCTCTAGTTGCATGATTTTAATAAGGGCTTTACATCTCATGGAGAAGTTTTCTCATGCAAATATTTGAGTTAGGCCAAATAATAATATGATTTGAACATATATATTAAATTGATTTTTTACCTTGTCCCTAAATTTACATGAGGAAATATAAAATTGCTTAATCATATAAAATGTGACCGGGGGTGATTCGCTGTAATCTTTTTAGGGGTTCACAGTTGTGGTTTAATACCACTTAGGGGTGTTTGTAAATCTAAAAATACTAGCCGTTGTATAGTTGACTCCCTGGGTACCTTTTAGGGTTAAGCTGGCCGGGGGGAAAAATATGAACAAAAACTATTTTTTGTCTTAGAAATGGCACCATCTTTGGGGTGAATATTTGAATTTGAGTCACAACCACCAAAACAAGATTTTGGTATCCTTTTACCCGGGGGCTCTTTTCCAAAATTTTTCTCCGACGATCTACCCCCATGGCACTTTTTTATTTGTAGACTCCCACCACAGAGTCAAGAAACACTGATGTCTAGAATCTAGATTCATAGAGGACCCTTTTTACTTGTATATGGTTCAGGAGACAAATGTTGATGTGGCTGGAAACAAACTGACGCAGAAATTAGTGCTTGACTTAGCCACTGTTTGTATATCCTAACGTTATAAAAATTATTGTGAGATTTATATAGAATACCCTGAGGGTTTGAAAAATCATGTTTTTGGTTACATATTATGATCTATGATATTATCTTAAGGGTGTGTTTTTTCAAAGTAAAAAACCGTCCAAATAACCAGTAAGACTTGGGGGGAAAAATTAATTATTATCAGTCGAACCTGTATATAACGGGCCCTTGTATTAATCGGCGTATTAAGCGGCCAGTTTTCAAAGTATCGAGTCGTATTTGGCTACTTGTATTAGACCCCTGTAGTAAAAGCGGCCACTTGTATTATAGCGGCACACTGTTCTGAATTCGCCGAGGGTGAGCTCGTTATATAAGCAGGGTTGACTGTATTAGTAATTTAGTAATTAATTAATTCTTTATTATTATTTATTTTTTCTGGGCCATGTGGGCCCCTTGTGGTTGGACTGTATCAACTCATCAATAAAACAGTCTAAATTGGGCTTTTTAGGGGTAAAAATAGACGTGGTGGAGCCCCCACAAATTATTATCGTACCTTTCAGGGGTATTTCCCAAAATTTCTGACAAGTATCCCTGGCCTGTCACTCTTATATGGGGAGCCTGTCCCTACACAAAACAAGTTAAATATACAAAAAATGATTTTTATTGTGGAAAACCAATATTATAAACAGGTTGGTTGTAGTCCTGACTGCACAGTTCAAAGCTAAGTCTGGTTTTCTAGAAAGAAAAAACTGAAAAAAATGTTGGATAATAAATCTCTTAGTGTGTAGAATTGCTGTACATTTTTACTTGACATTTGTAATTTGTCTCACCCTACACCTCACTAAAATACAGCAAGACTATTATTGAAATGATTTCATGGAACGATCTCAGACAAAAATTATATTCAATCACCCTGTTTTCCCAGCATAATCTCTCTGCCTCAGCCCTGAGAGTCTATTAGCCAGAGAGGCTACTGATACATGTATTATTCTCAAGAATTTCATCTACTATAGATAATTTTATGGCAGAAGGCTAGGCACAGTGTGCCTAATGATAAATGTTTTGATCTTTGGATCCAAACATCCAGATTCAAGTCTGGCAAGTGTCCTTGTGTTGTGTTCTTGGTCACAAACGTGCTTTATCTCTACCAGTGTTTTCAGTCAAATAATTTTAAAGTCTGGGCATCTACCTTGTATACCCAAGCATATACTATAACCTAAGTATATCGACTTGTGGAACTGTCCTTTATAGGATTTGCAAGCCTCAACTATGTAAAATGTAATAAAGAAAGGAATGATGGTATATAGATGTGTATGTGCATGCACGCCTGGATCTACCAATGACAACCCTAGTTTGGAAACCCAGGGCAAATAATTGGGGCAGGAGGAAGATAAAACAGGCAACATTTTGTTACACACAGATTTCGTCCATTTTATCTTCCTCCTGTCACAATTATCTGTTTAAGCAGAAACCATGCTTCAAGTGAATTTAAATTTTTCTGCGACTACCTGATTTTGAACTCGGCCATTTGGCTGTCAACTTCTGATTTCATCGAACAAATTTTCATATGACAACATACATTGTGTACTCATGTTGCATATACAAACTGACATAGTTCACACTTGATGACTCAAATGAAATATATTTATTGTCAGGCAAGACTAATTATATATATTTTTTAACAAGTTATTGTTAGTGAAAATTTGTTTAACAACAACAATTATTTTGCTAGCACATTTACTGGCTAGAATTCGTATCAATTCTTTGATGATTTTTTCATGCTTAGCAGTGACAATACAAATGAACTTAAGCTTACAAAAATTAAATGAAAATAAATAAAATAAATTATAAACTATATCTGACGAAGAATTACAGTAAAAATGCAATTAATAGAAAGTTTTGCCTTTTACATTTCTAAATAATTTTACATGTACATGCAACTCTTTACTCCCCTTGGCTACTCAGGACGAAAAATTATTTAACCAAAACTAAAAGCCCATCCTGCAGGCTGGTAACTTTCACGATGTATTCCAGAACTTTCTGCTGGCTCATATTCGGTATAGAAAATCAAAACACGAACTCATCATCATCTGATATCATTCATTGAATAATTTGGTCTGTATCGAGTATAAATTAAAGACAGCAAAAAGAGCATATTCTAGTCAATTAGAAAATTGAATACCTCATCGAGCTTTGGTAGACGTAACGCGTTGTTGTCTTAATAGTTCTCAATCCGTAACAAAGGATTCTTGACAAAGATTTGAGGTCTAAATACCCGATCGATGTAACATCAACTGCAGAAGCTGCCGCCATTATAAACAAGTGAGCCACAATCAGTTCATTCTCGTCCCCAGAGCTACGCGCGTTTTTTGCCAACCACGTGACCAAAGAAACGGAGGATCTGGGAACGAGAATGGCGGCCGCTGGGAATCTCCTGTGGGGCGAGGGGCTGGGAATGAGATCGCGGACGCGCACAAGCAGACCGGAACCAAGGATCCTTGGGCGTTCGGTCACCGCTGACCGAAACGCGCTGGCTCTGGGGACGAGATTGAACATTGTATCGCGTGATTTGAGTAGCTGAACCATTTTAAATATTTATATTTTTCTATCTTTGGTTTGAATTAACGCAATGTGCGTGCTTCGGGCTTTAAAATCACGTGAAACTAGAAACCTTCTCACTATGAAACTGGAATGTCTTAATGACGTGTGTATTGCATCTAAATCTAAATCTAAATTGTTAATCCACAAAGGGGCTAGCCCATCACTGCAGGTGTGCGGTGCTTGTGCGAGTGCAATATACATAATTGCAAAAACGACATAATTTATGCGTCTGTATCCTTTTCGGCACGCTACCCTTTTGGGAATTTTACAGGCCAGAACTGGACTAGCCCTGCTTAAGAGCTCGTCCCTTCGCTCGCTGGCAAAATTATGGGTAAGTATTAAACGACTGCTGTACGATTACAAAGAATACTAGGGCATCTTGACAGGGGCACCCAACGGATCGTTTCGGTGGAATATCTGTTCGGAAGGCCTATAATCGCCTCAGATATTCGGCTAGGGAAATGTCATCTCAAACTTTCGTAATATGGGGAAATTAATGCCTTTTGTTTTCGGAGAGATAAAAATGTCGTTTTGGGTACAAAAAAATGTTAGCTAGGATTTTCGGAAAGGCAAATTCAGCTCGTAAATTCGGGTAATAAGAGTTCAATCCCTAAAATTTTCTGATGTTTGAAAGTTCAGCTAACGTATCCGAACAGAAACATTTTTCTTAGCGATTAAAAATAAGCCATTAAACTGCACAAAAAAAAACACAGTAATATAACGTAAAAACAACGTTCCGACACCAACAAGAAAATTTTGTCGTTGGGTGCCCCTGATCTTGAAACAGATGAATATTTTGTGTTTCAAAACTAACTTAGCTTTGCCGTGTGATGAAGTCAAACGAATGAATATTTTGTGTTCCAAACTTAGCTTTGCTGTGTGATGAAGTCAAACAGTTGAATATTTTGTGTTCAAAAACTTAGCTTTGCTGTGTGATGGAGTCAAAACAGTTGAATATTTTTGTGTTCAAAACTTAGCTTTGCAGTGTGATGAAGTCAAACAGTTGAATATTTTGTGTTCAAAACTTAGCTTTGCTGTGTGATGAAGTCAAACAGTTGAATATTTTCTGTTCAAAACTTAGCTTTGCTGTGTGATGAAGTCAAACAGTTGAATATTTTCTGTTCAAAACTTAGCTTTGCTGTGTGATGAAGTCAAAACAGTTGAATATTTTGTGTTCAAAACTTAGCTTTGCTGTGTGATGAAGTCAAACAGTTGAATATTTTGTGTTCAAAACTTAGCTTTGCAGTGTGATGAAGTCAAAACAGTTGAATATTTTGTGTTCAAAACTTAGCTTTGCTGTGTGATGAAGTCAAACAGTTGAATATTTTGTGTTCAAAACTTAGCTTTGCTGTGTGATGGAGTCAAACAGTTGAATATTTTGTGTTCAAAACTTAGCTTTGCAGTGTGATGAAGTCAAACAGCTGAATATTTTGTGTTCAAAACTTAGCTTTGCTGTGTGATGAAGTCAAACAGTTGAATATTTTGTGTTCAAAACTTAGCTTTGCTGTGTGATGAAGTCAAACAGTTGAATATTTTCTGTTCAAAACTTAGCTTTGCTGTGTGATGAAGTCAAACAGTTGATCGAATACTTTGTGTTCAAAACTTAGCTTTGCTGTGTGATGAAGACTCAAACAGATGAATATTTTGTGTTCAAAACTTAGCTTTGCAGTGTGATGAAGTCAAACAGTTGAATATTTTGTGTTCAAAACTTAGCTTCGCTGTGTGATGAAGTCAAACAGTTGAATATTTTGTGTTCAAAAACTTAGCTTCGCTGTGCGATGAAGTCAAACAGTTGAATATTTTGTGTTCAAAACTTAGCTTTGCTGTGTGATGAAGTCAAACAGTTGAATATTTTGTGTTCAAAACTTAGCTTCGCTGTGCGATGAAGTCAAAACAGTTGAATATTTTGTGTTCAAAACTTAGCTTTGCAGTGTGATGAAGTCAAACAGTTGAATATTTTGTGTTCAAAAACTTAGCTTTGAAGTGTGATGAAGTCAAACAGTTGAATATTTTGTGTTCCAAAACTTAGCTTTGCTGTGTGATGAAGTCAAACAGATGAATGTTTTTGTGTTCAAAACTTAGCTTTGCAGTGTGATGAAGTCAAACAGTTGAATATTTTGTGTTCAAAACTTAGCTTTGCAGTGTGATGAAGTCAAACAGTTGAATATTTTTGTGTTCCAAACTTAGCTTTGCTGTGTGATGAAGTCAAACAGTTGAATATTTTGTGTTCAAAACTTAGCTTCGCTGTGCGATGAAGTCAAACAGTTGAATATTTTGTGTTCAAAACTTAGCTTTGCAGTGTGATGAAGTCAAACAGTTGAATATTTTGTGTTCAAAACTTAGCTTTGAAGTGTGATGAAGTCAAACAGACCAGTTGAATATTTTGTGTTCAAAACTTAGCTTTGCTGTGTGATGAAGTCAAACAGTTGAATATTTTCTGTTCAAAACTTAGCTTTGCTGTGTGATGAAGTCAAACAGTTGATCGAATACTTTGTGTTCAAAACTTAGCTTTGCTGTGTGATGAAGACTCAAACAGATGAATATTTTGTGTTCAAAACTTAGCTTTGCAGTGTGATGAAGTCAAACAGTTGAATATTTTGTGTTCAAAACTTAGCTTTGCTGTGTGATGAAGTCAAACAGTTGAATATTTTGTGTTCAAAACTTAGCTTTGCAGTGTGATGAAGTCAAACAGTTGAATATTTTGTGTTCAAAACTTAGCTTTGCAGTGTGATGAAGTCAAACAGTTGAATATTTTTGTGTTCATAACTTAGCTTTGCTGTGTCATGAAGTCAAACACAGGGTTGGACACTTAATTTTTAGAGCACTCGCCATTTGGGCGAGTGACTATCAGGATGTACTCGCCCAGTTTTTTTTTCCATTCGCCCATATACCCCACCTCCGGTCCCTAGAATCACGGACTGTTTTTCGGGACAGATTGGTCGATCTTTTTTCTCGTTATATAATTAGATACTTTGGAAACTCCGGGAAGATATTTCCACATTTTTAGCACACTATCAACTCGGTGAACTCACTTCATTTTAAAACTTACTTCATTTTAAAACTTACCGGAGAGCAACGTCCTTGCAGTGAATTTGCACATGGCAAAACAAATCGCTGGCAACGTTGTCGAACGCATTGTAAACTGAGAGTTACTTCTTGAATGAAAAAGTTTACTAAAATACCTTAAACCCCAAGAAAACACAATGTAGGCACTATTACTTTATATTTCAATACGGCTTTTATTGACAAATCCTTGTGAGATCCTTTACTTTGCGAGCAAACGGGTCTGTTCTTCGCGGACGCCATCTTGTTTACCTGATCGCGGTAACCAGCGGTATCATTTTGTACAGATCCATGCGTTATGTAATTATCACTAAAAGGAAGCCATGTTTGTCTACGAAGCACAAAGTCGTATCGATCTCAACGCCCAATTTGTTGGACATCTCGGAATATATATAAAAACTAGTAATAGTTCTCACTATATCTGCCCCCGCCATTTGATGATATTGCGTTTTGTTTATAGAAATATTTCGGACATTTTTTAAGTAGATTTTGTGATGTAGCTTATAATGATCAATGGTGTACAGCAACTTACTGATCGTTCAATCCTTGAAATAACACAAAATGGAACAAAACTCAGTTATTCAGATAAATAATAACGATCTGGGTTTATTTATACTGAACAATGAAGTTTGTTGAAAATATGCTGATCCTTTTGACTGGGTTTTACTTTTTTTGACTTGAGATTATGATCTGTTTGCATCTGTTAATTCGGGAATATCTCCGATGCTGGTTCACAATCAAATGAGGACTGTATCTTTCCAAGTTATAAAATGCGTTTATTCGTAGATTCACAGTTCTTTTACACTCACAATTCCGTTCCGTTCTATTCACTATTCGTACGCGTTCTGAGGCTTAACCTCTTACAACAATGTCTTAAGCTTATATACACTAGAAAATACAAGAATGTTGCGGTTGTAACCGCTAATCTTAGTCTTAACGAGTTAATATTTATATCAGACAGCGTCTAGCAGATTTTTGGATCGAGTCTGTCGACCCCGTTGTTGATTAGTGTGTGACAAAATCAAGTTCTGTACCGAACAATTCTATCCGGTACTGTTGAATGACCTTTGTATTCAAAGAAATCACTGTAATGCAAGATACTCACCTTTGAATTGCAAATTTTCTTCAGACGAACGGCGGCGAAGCGAACTTTTGAAGCGAACCGATCTCATGCCAAAATTATCCAATACCACCTTGCGGCCCTGGTGAAAAATTACCCGATACCACCCCGCGCGCCCAGTTTTGTCAAATCGAGATTCATTGGCATACTGTAACATATATATCAATATATTTCAATATATATATTTATTTTTTATATTTTCTTCATATATATATACGCGGGGACTACTATTCTGCCTCCTCGGGGTTTTGGCCTCTGGGCCAAAACCCCTCCGGGGGCAACTAGTATAACCAATGGTTAGGGAGTGCGGGCGATATCGATGGTTGGAGTTCCAGGATTAACAAGAGCCAGAATGGCTTTGAGCTAGCTCGGGCAAATTGCAGGATGTGAGTGGTTGCAAAAGCGTTGTGATGCAAAAACATGATGTCAGTCGGGTATCATGGGTTACATGATGATGTTCAGTGCTGTGGAACTGGCGATAAATAAAATTTTAGCTCACAGCCGTGATCCGTTAATTAAAAGTATTTTTAACTAGAACAAATTGAACCCTTTTTTTATAGAAAATGAATTGTTAAGATATTCATGAAACTCAAACGTTTGCATTTGTAAGCGAGATGAAAGTGAACGATATAGTACAGAAAATGTATTTTCGGCAAACCAGACTGAGCCGTCACAGAGATTGCGTGACGAGCCCAAACAGCCAGACCCGTGACGCCTGCTCCGCGCTATATTATATAATATCAAATCCCACAGAGTTTTATTGAGATTTTTAGCCACTCGAAGCTATTTTTGCCTCGGTAATAATTATACATCGATTATTTTGTTATTTTCAAAAACGTTTGTGTTGTCTGAGCTTCGCATGCCAATAAATTATATTACCAGAAAGAATGAAACAAACACTTTACAAAAACTTACAACGTAAACATCAGTCGCCGATGAGTTTTGTATCCGAATATGGTACGGTAGCAAATTTCTGCAAATCGTATGACCTTCCCTGTGATCGCGAAGAACTCGGGACACCTTCGTGACAGTTTATTAGACTTTGAAACCCGCAACTCCAGTACAGTTAATACAACAGTATAATTTTGCTTTACCTCTCATGACTGTATTAACTCGTATGCAAATTTTGCCAAGTTTCCCAATGTCATGCTTGGATGAGTACAACCGTGTTTCCTTCCAGTTTTGCTCTTTGATTAAAGATGTTCTGAATCAGTTTTACAATGTAAACGTCAGTGTGGAATCCCGTGTGGAATAGCATTTTCATAACAAGCGAAGCTGCTATAAAGAAAAAAACTCGCGTTTGTTTATAGCCGAAGACAAAGTCCGACGTGTCGAATAATTTGACCTCCCATATTTGGAACGTTTCATGTGATCGAAGGTCAAAACACTCGTGATCACATTCCATTCATTCTTGGTGGAAGATTATTAGGAATGTGCCCATTCTCGTCCCCAGAGCTACGCGGTTTTTTTTAAATGTTGTGACCAGTAGCTCTGGGGACAGTAAAAAATACGAATTTTTGGATTGGCTGATGAAAACTGCATGCGTAATGAGGAAAAAAAATAACACACTAGTGCGCACGGCATTCTGCTTCCGGTTTCCTCGAAAAATGGCGCCCGCGTATATCTTGGCTGCGATCGCGCGCGAGCAGGCTCACAATGTATCGATCGCTTGCGATCGCTTGCTTTGTTCTTGCACACTATTTTGTTGCAAAGAAACAGAGGGTATTTGTTTAAAATTCGAACGTTATAAAACCACGATCAGCCAGTTCTGCCCAGACGATGCATTCCCAAGGAAATTTGTCTTCGCTACAAAGACCTTACAAAGTTGGACAGTCTTTGCGGTAGAAATACGAATACAAGATCAAGAAATTCGTCAACATTTGACTGTACACAATGTATCACGTCCCTAAAAAGCCGATCCTTTTTTCTGCTATTTGACTGCGTTTTAAGGTACTCTGTTTATGCTAGAATTGAGTCTTGTTGGGAAAAATGTTCTCTGTTGTTCAGTTTGGTCTTGGTGGAATTTGAACAAAAATGGTATGTAACCTATTAACATACAGTTCACTGTGATTTATATTGCCATTTATATTAGTACACGCAGAATAATAATGTACAGCCCTTGGCACTGCTTATTTTCAAATAGAACATTGTTTATATAATCTTAGTTGCCATTTCCTTTATTCCTATGATTTTTCTCTCTCTTCCCAGAGGAAATTAGATCCTGATCAGTATAAGAAGTTCTAAATGTCACCTCTTATAGTTCAGTGAAATACTAATGTTTAACATGTCTGACCATTCATTTGTTATACAGGGGTGGGCTGGAGGAAAATGTAACAAATTATACCCAAAAAAATTTCCCTGCCCCCCTTGAATTTTAAATCTTTTTTCAAGACCCCCCAATCATCTTGAGTTATACAGTGAACTCTCTCAAAGCGCACACCACTATAAGGTGGACACCTCTCAAAGGCAGACATGGCTGGCTGGCTTATCCTGGCGGAATTTAACTTGTCTGTCTCAACTGAATTCTCTGTAAGGTGGACACCTCTCTTAGGCAGACTAGAGCTGGTCCCGAGGGTGTCTGCCTTAGGGCCTGTTTACATGGATGAAATGAATGTTTTATTTCCATTAACCGTCTTACTGCAACAAAGTGTTATTTCTGTCGAATGAGCTTGTGAAGAAGACTGAAATAAATATTTTGTCGGCACGAAACACAACATGGCCTGGGTTCCAGGCCGGGGAATCATGAGTAGTTATGTAAGCGTATATAACGTTGGGTATAGCACGTGATGGTCATCTAGGCCTCGGAACCAACCGAGTTATAAGGGCCTGTTTACATGGAGGGAGGGTGACCCGGGTACCCGGGTCGCCCTCCCAGCCGGGCTAAAATATAGCCCGCCTTTACATGGGCGGGCTATTAGGGCGGGCTATCATATAGGCGAGCTATCTTTTTTGGCGGGCTCATTTTTTTGGCAGTTTTTTTATTGCAACGGCGCGATTTATTAAGCACTACATAACAAACACGGCAGCAAGAATAAAGGCTATAGCGGCGATTTTGCTGTTTTTATCACTTGTTCCGCCATTATCGTGGGTTTTCCAAGTCAACAGAGATAGCCCGCCTAGGAGGGTGACCCGGGTTTGACCGTTTACATGCAGAAAAGATAGCCCGCCTAGGCGGGTGACCCGGGTTTGACCGTTTACATGCAGAAAAGATAGCCCGCCTAGCCGGGTGACCCTGGCAAGCAGACAGGGTGACCCAGGTAGGCGGGTGACCCTGTCTGTCATGTAAACGCTTCAGTGTGCTTTGTAAAGAAAAGTTGGCCCTCCCAGGGTAGCCCGGCTAGGAGGGTGACCCGGGTACCCGGGTCACCCTCCCTCCATGTAAACAGGCCCTTAGAGAGAGTTCACCGTATTTGAGAACTCCCTCCCCCCTCTTCCGCACCTTCCCCACAATCTAAAACCCAGAAAAACCCCCAGTGATTTTAGTGAAGAATGACAGTTTAAAGCCCAGGGGGTTTGTGGTGACTTTTTGGGGGTGAAAGATTTTGGTAAGAACCTTTTTTGGGGAGGGGGGATTACAAAAAGAGTAACCCAGGGTTCTCATATCGAGAGTTCCGTTTGTTGTTTCCCTGAACAAAAATGTATTGCTCCCCAATTTCAAAGAATGACTGCAGTCTGACATACATATGCTTGACGAATAAAGAAGGGTGGACCCAAAAACTGTCTGAAATTCTATTTATTTATTTTTTTAAAATTCCTTTGATGAATTATTAATGAGTTTGAGAATTTCATTCTCAACAACATAATTATTTTCAACAACATAATATACAACATTTGTTCTAAAAAGTAAGCAACTGGCATATTTTAATCATGATTCATATTATAATAATCAATCATGTTCTTGCATAGAGTGTAACATTAAAAGACTGTTTTTGTTGTTGTCATCTTTACTTGTTTATTTATCTCCGCCACTTGCTTCCTCCAATCCCCTGGAGGGAGGGTACTCAACGAAAATTTGGGTACCCTATTTCAGACCAAAATATGTGATTTTCCTTACCCTATTTCAGACCTGACCCTTAAAATTGCCCTCTTTAAGAGCCAAAATCTATACCCTATATTTTCAGACAAGTAGGAAAATATATCCATTATTTGAGACCAAAATGTTCAAAATCTATACCCATTTTCTGGACCAAAACGGCTCAAAAACCATACCCTTTTGGCACTGCACATACCTATATAGGAGAGTTCCCCCCACCCCGGGCTCCAATCACTTCACTTACAAACCTGTTTGCAGTCTGCAGTGTTTGTGAAGTACAAAACTGGACAGGACTTACCAGTACCTACCACCTGCAATATTGTGTAGCATTCTGTCACATAATAGGCTGAAGAGCATGTTGACCGTTGCTTATGTCATACAAATAATTCAGTTCTGATACTGTTCAATTTCCATTTTTTTGTCTTCGCTGAAAAAACTGTTGCAGTGTATGTGAGACCAATGTTAGCTCCTGGGGAGCTATCTCCTCTCCATTTTTGAAAAATGTTTTGTTCAAATTTTTTGAGCAAGAAAAGACCCACCTTCACTCCCTGACTTTTTAGCAAGGAAATGCCCATCTTAACTTCACCCACCCCACTGAATGTGAATAAAAAAATAAATCAACTTTATTTATACAGTCGAACCCCGATTAAGCGGTCACCCTCGGGGAAATGGCAAGTGGCCGTTTAATCTGGGTTGGCCGCTTAAACGGGGTTTCGTCAGAAATTAGCATAAGGCGTGGTATAAACGTCACTTTATCTGAATACAACACGCTTGGAGGCTTGTGACAACTGTTGTTTGAATATTTTAATAGTTTGTCTCCTTCTATTTCGGACTCTTATCAGTCATCAGGTTTTTCAAAACAAGGCCAAACTACGTGTATTAGATTCTTCGTGGCCGCTTAATCGTGGTAAAAACAATAAGAAAGCCCTCATCGGGACGGCCAAAAGGTGGCCGTGGTTAATCCAACCACCGACAGGCCACCAAAATCTGGTCGTATTATCGGGGTGGTCATATTAAAGGGGTTCTTAAATAAAAAAATTACTGACAGAATTTTAGTTCGGGACAAAAGAAAGTGGTCGTATTAACGAGGTGGTCGTAAGGCGGGGTTCCACTGTATTGTAACAAAGAACTTACACTCGTGCCACATAAGTCAGTGAACATCAAGCTCTTAACCAGACCATAACAGTACATTTTGTGCATGGTATTGCACAAAGAGAAGATTAATTAAATTTGCATACAACCCAAGAAGTCAGATAAAATTTATGTTGACCAAGTTCTTGTTCAAAGTAACAGTAATCAAGGCTGCTATATACAATATTATTATAATGTTGTCTATAGCAGCCTTGATTACTGTTACTTTGAACAAGAACTTGGTCAACATAAATTTTATCTGACTTCTTGGGTTGTATGCAAATTTAATTAATATTCTCTTTAATTTAATCACTTTTATAGCACTATTTACATATACTGATCAACAGCGCTTTACAATAATCGGAATAATTAATCCTAATATTAAAAACAAGTTAGAAATAAAAGTGTCTGGGGAGTTGCAGTCAACCGTTTTCTTTCAGTTAAAATGCAGTTCAAATATCAACTTCTCATCACCCCTGCCTGTTACCCTTGGGTAAAACTTTTTTACTGGCTTTACAGTGCGACTACTTTAACCGGGGCCACTTAGACAAAGAAAACCAAACCATCTTACAGAATGGAAACGAAGAATTTCAACTTGCGAGTAAGGCATGTACTTGAAATCAATGTGGCAATACAAACCACAGTAGTATAAGCTTACAACACAAAATTTTTAAAATGCGATAACAGCACCAATAACAATTAGCAACAACAGCTTTTATTCTGATTTCTATTAACATCCGAGTGTTGAGCTTACCACTGATTAATGATGAAATCAACCTCATTCAAACAACGGTCTAATCGAGTGTCTATAAAACGACGATCGATCAGGTTTTCAACAAACATCAACCGACGGATTTACGTCGTCAAAAAAAAGCAGCATGTTTATAATTTTGGCACTCATACCTCGATCAGAATTGACACACGAGACGTTCCAAACCCGTTGATAAAACACATGAGCAATCTTTCTTCTGTAAGGCAACGGCATATAGGGCTGATTTTTGTTCTTCAAACAGAAATCATCCAAAGTTCAACTTGCTTTCGCTGGCCAGTCGATTTTACTTCTTCGTCCGACTTCTTTCCAGAAGGAGTCGTCCCCAGCCCATTCTCGTCCCCAGAGCTACGCGGTTTTTTTTAAATGTTGTGACCAGTAGCTCTGGGGACAGTAAAAAATACGAATTTTTGGATTGGCTGATGAAAACTGCATGCGTAATGAGGAAAAAAATAACACACTAGTGCGCACGGCATTCTGCTTCCGGTTTCCTCATAAAATGGCGCCCGCGTATATCTCGGCTGCGATCGCGCGCGAGCAGGCTCACAATGTATCGATCGCTAGCGATCGCTTGTTTTTATTCTTGCACACCATTTTGTTGCTTGGCTCATAGTCCCTACTATGCTTGGCTGTAGCAAAGAAGCAGAGGGTATTTGTTTAAAATTCGAACGTTATAAACCACGATGAGCCAATTCTGACAGTTCTGCCCAGACGATGCATTCCCAAGGAAATTTGTCTTCGCTACAAGACCTTACAAAGTTGGACAGTCTTTGCGGTAGAAATACGAATACAAGATCAAGAAATTCGTCAACATTTGACTGTACACAATGTATCACGTCCCTAAAAAGCCGATCCTTTTTTCTGCTATTTGACTGCGTTTTAAGGTACTCTGTTTATGCTAGAATTGAGTCTTGTTGGGAAAAATGTTCTCTGTTGTTCAGTTTGGTCTTGGTGGAATTTGAACAAAAATGGTATGTAACCTATTAACATACAGTTCACTGTGATTTATATTGCCATTTATATTAGTACACGCAGAATAATAATGTACAGCCCTTGGCACTGCTTATTTTCAAATAGAACATTGTTTATATAATCTTAGTTGCCATTTCCTTTATTCCTATGATTTTTCTCTCTCTTCCCAGAGGAAATTAGATCCTGATCAGTATAAGAAGTTCTAAATGTCACCTCTTATAGTTCAGTGAAATACTAATGTTTAACATGTCTGACCATTCACTTGTTATACAGGGGTGGGCTGGAGGAAAATGTAACAAATTATACCCAAAAAATTTCCCTGCCCCCCTTGAATTTTAAATCTTTTTTCAAGACCCCCAATCATCTTGAGTTATACAGTGAACTCTCTCAAAGCGCACACCACTATAAGGTGGACACCTCTCAAAGGCAGACATGGCTGGCTGGCTTATCCTGGCCGAATTTAACTTGTCTGTCTCAACTGAATTCTCTGTAAGGTGGACACCTCTCTTAGGCAGACTAGAGCTGGTCCCGAGGGTGTCTGCCGTAGGGCCTGTTTACATGGATGAAATGAATGTTTTATTTCCATTAACCGTCTTACTGCAACAAAGTGTTATTTCTGTCGAATGAGCTTGTGAAGAAGACTGAAGTAAATATTTTGTCGGCACGAAACACAACATGGCCTGGGTTCCAGGCCGGGGAATCATGAGTAGTTACGTAAGCGTATATAACGTTGGGTATAGCACGTGATGGTCATCTAGGCCACGGAACCAACCGAGTTATAAGGGCCTGTTTACATGGAGGGAGGGTGACCCGGGTACCCGGGTCACCCTCCCAGCCGGGCTAAAATATAGCCCACCTTTACATGGGCGGGTTATTAGGGCGGGCTATCATATAGGCGAGCTATCTTTTTTGGCGGGCTCTTGTTTTGGCGGGCTCATGTTTTGGCAGACTTTTTTTATTGCAACGGCGCGATTTATTAAGCACTACATAACAAACATGGCAGCAAGAATAAAGGCTATAGCGGTGATTTTGCTGACAGTTTTTTATCGCTTGTTCCGCCATTATCGTGGGTTTTCCAAGTCAACAGAGATAGCCCGCCTAGGAGGGTGACCCGGGTTTGACCGTTTACATGCAGAAAAGATAGCCCGCCTAGGCGGGTGACCCGGTTTGACCGTTTACATGCAGAAAAGATAGCCCGCCTAGCCGGGTGACCCTGGCAAGCAGACAGGGTGACCCAGGTAGGCGGGTGACCCTGTCTGTCATGTAAACACTTCAGTGTGCTTTGTAAAGAAATGTATGAAAAGTTGGCCCTCCCAGGGTAGCCCGGCTAGGAGGGTGACCCGGGTACCCGGGTCACCCTCCCTCCATGTAAACAGGCCCTTAGAGAGAGTTCACCGTATTTGAGAACTCCCTCCCCCCTCTTCCGCACCTTCCCCACAATCTAAAACCCAGAAAAAACCCCAGTGATTTTAGTGAAGAATGACAGTTTAAAGCCCAGGGGGTTTGTGGTGACTTTTTGGGGGTGAAAGATTTTGGTAAGAACCTTTTTTGGGGAGGGGGGATTACAAAAAGAGTAACCCAGGGTTCTCATATCGAGAGTTCCGTTTGTTGTTTCCCTGAACAAAAATGTATTGCTCCCCAATTTCAAAGAATGACTGCAGTCTGACATACATATGCTTGACGAATAAAGAAGGGTGGACCCAAAAACTGTCTGAAATTCTATTTATTTATTTTTTTTAAATTCCTTTGATGAATTATTAATGAGTTTGAGAATTTCATTCTCAACAACATAATTATTTTCAACAACATAATATACAACATTTGTTCTAAAAAGTAAGCAACTGGCATATTTTAATCATGATTCATATTATAATAATCAATCATGTTCTTGCATAGAGTGTAACATTAAAAGACTGTTTTTGTTGTTGTCATCTTTACTTGTTTATTTATCTCCGCCACTTGCTTCCTCCAATCCCCTGGAGGGAGGGTACTCAACGAAAATTTGGGTACCCTATTTCAGACCAAAATATGTGATTTTCCTTACCCTATTTCAGACCTGACCCTTAAAATTGCCCTCTTTAAGAGCCAAAATCTATACCCTATATTTTCAGACAAGTAGGAAAATATATCCATTATTTGAGACCAAAATGTTCAAAATCTATACCCATTTTCTGGACCAAAACGGCTCAAAAACCATACCCTTTGGCACTGCACATACCTATATAGCTTATATAGGAGAGTTCCCCCCACCCCAGGCTCCAATCACTTCACTTACAAACCTGTTTGCAGTCTGCAGTGTTTGTGAAGTACAAAACTGGACAGGACTTACCAGTACCTACCACCTGAAATATTGTGTAGCATTCTGTCACATAATAGGCTGAAGAGCATGTTGACTGTTGCTTATGTCATACAAATAATTCAGTTCTGATACTGTTCAATTTCCATTTATTTATGTCTTCGCTGAAAAAACTGTTGCAGTGTATGTGAGACCAATGTTAGTGGCAGATCTAGGGAGGGTCCTGGGGAGCTATCTCCTCTCCATTCTTGAAAAATGTTTTGTTCAAATTTTTTGAGCAAGAAAAGACCCACCTTCACTCCCTGACTTTTTAGGAAGGAAATGCCCATCTTAACTTCACCCACCCCACTGAATGTGAATAAAAAATAAAAAAATAAATCAACTTTATTTATACAGTCGAACCCCGATTAAGCGGTCACCCTCGGGGAAATGGCAAGTGGCCGTTTAATCTGGGTTGGCCGCTTAAACGGGGTTTCGTCAGAAATTAGCATAAGGCGTGGTATAAACGTCACTTTATCTGAATACAACACGCTTGGAGGCTTGTGACAACTGTTGTTTGAATATTTTAATAGTTTGTCTCCTTCTATTTCGGACTCTTATCAGTCATCAGGTTTTTCAAAACAAGGCCAAACTACGTGTATTAGATTCTTCGTGGCCGCTTAATCGTGGTAAAAACAATAAGAAAGCCCTCATCGGGACGGCCAAAAGGTGGCCGCGGTTAATCCAACCACCGACAGGCCACCAAAATCTGGTCGTATTATCGGGGTGGTCATATTAAAGGGGTTCTTAAATAAAAAAATTACTGACAGAATTTTAGTTCGGGACAAAAGAAAGTGGTCGTATTAACGAGGTGGTCGTAAGGCGGGGTTCCACTGTATTGTAACAAAGAACTTACACTCGTGCCACATAAGTCAGTGAACATCAAGCTCTTAACCAGACCATAACAGTACATTTTGTGCATGGTATTGCACAAAGAGAAGATTAATTAAATTTGCATACAACCCAAGAAGTCAGATAAAATTTATGTTGACCAAGTTCTTGTTCAAAGTAACAGTAATCAAGGCTGCTATATACAATATTATTATAATGTTGTCTATAGCAGCCTTGATTACTGTTACTTTGAACAAGAACTTGGTCAACATAAATTTTATCTGACTTCTTGGGTTGTATGCAAATTTAATTAATATTCTCTTTAATTTAATCACTTTTATAGCACTATTTACATATACTGATCAACAGCGCTTTACAATAATCGGAATAATTAATCCTAATATTAAAAACAAGTTAGAAATAAAAGTGTCTGGGGAGTTGCAGTCAACCGTTTTCTTTCAGTTAAAATGCAGTTCAAATATCAACTTCTCATCACCCCTGTTACCCTTGGGTAAAACTTTTTTACTGGCTTTACAGTGCGACTACTTTAACCGGGGCCACTTAGACAAAGAAAACCGAACCATCTTACAGAATGGAAACGAAGAATTTCAACTTCAGTTGTTTGAGCTTATAAGTTTTCACTTCAATACAACCTTTCAACGTGGAATTAAGTTGAATTTCTCTATTCCGCTCTACAATATGTGATTAGTTTTCATTGCCTAGGTGGCCCCGGTTACAGTAGTCGCACTGTAACTGTAAAATTTAAGAAAGGAAAATTTATAAATCTTGCGAGTAAGGCATGTACTTGAAATCAATGTGGCAATACAAACCACAGTAATATAAGCTTACAACACAATTTTTAAAATGCGATAACAGCACCAATAACAATTAGCAACAACAGCTTTTATTCTGATTTCTATTAACATCCGAGTGTTGAGCTTACCACTGATTAATGATGAAATCAACCTCATTCAAACAACGGTCTAATCGAGTGTCTATAAAACGACGATCGATCAGGTTTTCAACAAACATCAACCGACGGATTTACGTCGTCAAAAAACAGCAGCATGTTTATAATTTTGGCACTCATACCTCGATCAGAATTGACACACGAGACGTTCCAAACCCGTTGATAAAACACATGAGCAATCTTTCTTCTGTAAGGCAACGGCATGTAGGGCTGATTTTTGTTCTTCAAACCGAAATCATCCAAAGTTCAACTTGCTTTCGCTGGCCAGTCGATTTTACTTCTTCGTCCGACTTCTTTCCAGAAGGAGTCGTCCCCAGCCTTTCCCTGTCCTATTACTGAGCACGCGCAGTTGAACATTATAAGCGTTGAATACAGTGGGCATGCGCTACCGGATGTCGTGAATTTCACGACATCCGGTTGTCAGCGTTACCAGAGCCTACGTTTCGCCAACCACGTGACCAAAAGAAACGGAGGATCTGGGAACGAGAATGTCCCAGCCTTTCCCTGTCCTATTACTGAGCACGCGCAGTTGAACATTTATAAGCGTTGAATACAGTGGGCATGCGCTACCGGATGTCGTGAATTTCACGACATCCGGTTGTCAGCGTTACCAGAGCCTACGTTTCGCCAACCACGTGACCGAAAGAAACGGAGGATCTGGGAACGAGAATGGAATGTGCCAAGTTCTCGGTACTAACATGCCGCGCATGCGTAATAGCAACATCGAGATTAGGATTGCGGGCTTCTCTGGGCGCCCGCAATAAGTAAACTAGAATTGGTAAGTTTATGTGTAGAGATTTTCTTGCCAAACTTGAAAGTAAAAAACAGTGTTTAGTTGCAAATTATTTAATAATTAATTACTTCAGAGATAAAAATCGTACTCGCCAAACGGGCGAGCGATCGCTGATTTCTACTCGCCCGACACTTCTGACACTCGCATGGGCGAGCGGGCGAGTGCTAATTTCCAACCCTGCAAACAGATGACTATTTTGTGTTCCAAACTTAGCTTTGCTGTGTGATGAAGTCAAACAGTTGAATATTTTGTGTTCAAAACTTAGCTTTGCTGTGTGATGAAGTCAAACAGTTGAATATTTTGTGTTCAAAACTTAGCTTTGCTGTGTGATGAAGACAAACAGTTGAATATTTTGTGTTCAAAACTTAGCTTTGGCGGTGTGATGACATTTGAATATTTTGTGTTCAAAACTTAGCTTTGCTGTGTGATGAAGACTCAAACAGATGAATATTTTGTGTTCAAAACTTAGCTTTGCTGACTGTGATGAAGTCAAACAGTTGAATATTTTGTGTTCAAAACTTAGCTTTGCTGTGTGATGACAGTTGAATATTTTGTGTTCAAAACTTAGCTTTGCTGTGTGATGAAGACTCAAACAGATGAATATTTTGTGTTCAAAACTTAGCTTTGCTGTGTGATGAAGTCAAACAGTTGAATATTTTGTGTTCAAAACTTAGCTTTGCTGTGTGATGAAGTCAAACAGTTGAATATTTTGTGTTCAAAACTTAGCTTCGCTGTGTGATGACGTCAAACAGTTGAATATGTTGTGTTCAAAACTTAGCTTTACTATGTGATGAAGTCAAACGGATGAAAATTTTGTGTTCAAAACTTAGCTTTGCTGTGTGATGAAGTCAAATGATGGAATATTTTGTGTTAAAAACTTAGCTTTGCTGTGTGATGAAGTCAAACAGTTGAATATTTTGTGTTAAAAACTTAGCTTTGCTGTGTGATGAAGTCAAACAGTTGAATATTTTATGTTCAAAAACTTAGCTTTGGCTGTGTGATGAAGTCAAACAGTTGAATATCTTCCGGCAAAACTTAGCTTTGCTGTGTGATGAAGACTCAAACAGTTGAATATTTTGTGTTCAAAACTTAGCTTTGCTGTGTGATGAAGTCAAACAGTTGAATATCTTGTGTTCAAAACTTAGCTTTGCTGTGTGATGAAGACTCAAACAGTTGAATATTTTGTGTTCAAAACTTGGCTTTGCTGTGTGATGAAGTCAAACAGATGAATATTTTGTGTTCAAAACTTAGCTTTGGCTGTGTGATGAAGTCAAACAGTTGAATATTTTGTGTTCAAATCTTAGATTTGCTGTGCGATGAAGTCAAACAGATGAATATTTTGTGTTTCAAAACTAACTTAGCTTTGCTGTGTGATGAAGTAAAACAGTTGAATATTTTGTGTTTCAAAACTAACTTAGCTTTGCTGTGTGATGAAGTCAAACAGTTGAATATTTTGTGTTCAAAACTTAGCTTTGCGGTGTGATGACATTTGAATATTTTGTGTTCAAAACGTAGCTTTGCTGTGTGATGAAGACTCAAACAGATGAATATTTTGTGTTCAAAACTTAGCTTTGCTGACTGTGATGAAGTCAAACAGTTGAATATTTTGTGTTCAAAACTTAGCTTTGCTGTGTGATGACAGTTGAATATTTTGTGTTCAAAACTTAGCTTTGCTGTGTGATGAAGACTCAAACAGATGAATATTTTGTGTTCAAAACTTAGCTTTGCTGTGTGATGAAGTCAACAGTTGAATATTTTGTGTTCAAAACTTAGCTTTGCTGTGTGATGAAGTCAAACAGTTGAATATTTTGTGTTCCAAACTTAGCTTTGCTGTGTGATGAAATCAAACAGTTGAATATTTTGTGTTTCCAAACTTAGCTTTGCTGTGCGATGAAGTCAAACAGTTGAATATTTTGTGTTCAAAACCTAGCTTTGCTGTGTGATGAAGTCAAAACAGTTGAATATTTGGTGTTCAAAACTTAGCTTTGCTGTGTGAAGTGCAATGCGAGATGGGACCCTCTATGAGTGTGGTGGAGTAGTTTCACTAATCTCCTCTTGGAGTGGCAACAGATGACTGCATCTCGAATTCAATAGAACTTTGCTACCCATTGTTTGTTCATAGCAACCATTGAAATTAGAAAGACAATGACTTACTCTAGAATACGCGCGAATTTTGAACCTCTGATTTTCAAGCGTAAAAGTCTGCAACTTCTTTTGCTCGAATTTCGGATAAAAAGCGATCCACGACCTATAAATCTGAAGATTTTTACTTACTTTTAAGAGAAAATCAACTTTTTAAAGTTAATTGATCGTTTACCATACTAGAAATACCGAAAAAAGCGCAATTTTCAAAGGTAAAAGTCTACAACTTGTTTTCGTTCATTTCACTTAGTTTTCGGATAAAATTGTAGATTAACACTTTGACTACAAAAACCCGTCCTATAATCTTAGAAAAACAACCTCTCTTAAATGCGAAAAGGAGATTTTTAGTCAGTGCGTTGCACCAAATTCACCTCTTTTCTTTCTAATTGTGGCGCTTTTATTGAGTGTCATGCTTGAATAGCGCGCCGTTATAGCTCATTGTAATAGGCAAGTGTCCCGCCATTCTGCCCGATGCGCTTCTACTTTTGTCCGTTGCGAACTACTGTAGATTTTCACCAGCTTCCAGTACAAATGTTAACTAATGAAATGTCTTCTGTAAATTTTTATTATTATTTTTTTTGAAAAGTGGGGGGGGGGGGGGGGGGGGGGGGGGGGGGGGGGGGGGGGGGGGGGGGGGGGGGGGGGGGGGGGCTAAAGTCTTGCGCGGACCCTGAAGTAGTAGTATTGTAAGTTGTTGTTATTAGTAGTACTGTAAGTATTATAAGTATTGTATTTTTGTTATTGTAAGTAGCAGTAAGTGTAATATATCTGGGTTTTTTTTCTGTGAAATAAATAAAAAAGAAGAAGCGCTATTTATCTGATTTTAAAAAGAACACCAGATTCAGATTCCATTTAGAGCAGGTAGGACCCGCTACATCCCAGGTGGAACTCGGGCACCTGTTTCCAAACTCTCTTTGCAAGCACTTCAATCTGTGTACATGTAGTTCAACCCCAAGGGTAGAAAACATAAATTATGAATATTTTGTCACAAAGCTTAGATTGTTGCACACGTTTGTTCTTTACAGTGCCTGGAGTTCGACAAACACCGCATCCATTGAATGTTTTGAGCTGGAGAACTACCAAAGCGTTCATCGCAACACTGCTTATTGCTATTGTGCTCCTCGTGTTTACACAACATCAATTTGAATTCACCGACTCAGTAACCAGATATTGGAGAATGCCTTTTCATAAACATAAACAGTGTACCAACGTTACACAACAAATGCGGCATGGAAAATGGCGACCACTCCGCGATCTTCGACCCGAAGATGAACTCCGCAGGAACGAACAAGATATTAGGATCAGAAAGCTCCGAGGATTGCCGATTCGATTACACAGAGACGATATGCGTTGTGGAAACATGTTTCCCATTGCCTGGCCCCAATCAAGGCATTCCTTCTCTGTGTGACGCTCACAGCTCAGCACCGTGTTGTAATCATGAGTTTGCTAGGTGCGGATCAGGACAAGAAAACTGTACGTGTGAGAGATGCAACGGATTTTAGAAACACGGTGACTGCGGAGCTGAACGAATTTGTTACTTCGTCTGGTTGCGAGTTCACAAACTTCACCAGCAAACAAGCTTGTCAGCTGTTGTCCGAAAGAGTTTCGAGCGTTGCTTTAATCGGTGATTCGTTAGTAAGGCATTTTAGCAATGCACTGATGATTTTATTCACAAACGACAGACAAACTGGCTGTCTAGTGAAAGGCATCGATGAAACTCACAGAGAACTGTGTTCAGGCGACATGCAATTTGTGGATGCTGGTAAAGCGGTTTGTCATGGCAAAACCGCCCATGAAACCTCCCAACTGCCCAAAGGGAAATTTTGCCAAGGAAAACACGACTTCGAGTATGCTTTTCATGAATTTTATAGCATGAAGCATGCCAAGTCGGCGCTCAGCAAGGCCCGGGAAAAACTTAACCAGACAAACTCCGTGATTGCGCTTGGAGTGGGACTCCATATGAATCTAAGTGCTAACAATGTGTTCAATGACTACGTTAAACCGATTTTACAGCTGAAAGAACAAGCGACAAGCCAATGGCCGCTTTGTTGTGTGGGTCACTACACACGCACATGGCAGCCTTAAAACCTACTCAGTACCTTGACGTCCAAGCTAATGTCAAAATATCTCGCTATAACAGAGACATGCGGGGGTTTCTTGAGCCCATGGGTGTTCCTGTATTTGACATTTATAACTTAACTCTTGGGGTTCATAGTTATGATGGAACACACTATGGGTTTGGAGTCAACATGATGAAGGCTCAGTTATTTATGAATTTTTTGGATGAAACCTTTAGGCAACCCTTGAATGCCTAACAGTAATTAATTCCTAGCTTCTTTTAACTTTTTATATATAGAATATAATACATGGTTGGGAGAAGATATGAAATTTATCTTCGAGTATTAGTAGTAAGACATGCCGGTATACCAGGTAACCAATCAGAGAGCCGTATTTAGGTCACATGATCAAAATGGACCAATCAGAAGGCGTTGTTTTCACATTCCGATCCCGCGCCATTTTGAGAACCAAGTCAATCTCGACCCCAGAGCCCTTCTCTTTGCGCATGACCGAGGGAGAGAAGAGCTCTGGGACAGAGCTTTGCTCTGATTGGTTTTCGCTTGAAACAATGAAAATGCTTCTGATTGGTTAATTTGTTACGGCGAAAAGAAAAGCTCTAGGGAGGGGTGGAGAATGTGTAGTCATTTGTAAATAATGGGCGGCTGCGAGTTAGCTGCCAAGTCTTTTGCGAAGCTGCGTTGACTCCGTTGGAGGAAGTTCTCGAAGGGATATTGGTACAAAAAGGATACAGTATGTATTTTTAAATATCGGCACTGATCTATGAGCTGCTTCCTCGTGATTTTCATGTTTATCTATTGAGTCGGAGTGGAGAAGTAGTTCAGGCCGAGCGGACAGAAACTGTTCATCTTTTTGTCGTTTTAATCGATCTCTCGATCTCTTCTTTTATATCGCTCAGATCCACTCTAGGTGATGTACCAGAACTTAATATTTATTAGAGAAAGGACATTTTTGCGATATGATATACCCTGTGTTTTGAGTTTCGAGATTTTGAACATATCGTAAAAGAATCGTGGAAATGGCACAGTGACAGGACTACAATCGAAGCTCTCGACCTCTGAGCGGACACTCTCGTATTTCAGCAGACAGCTCTACTTGCCACCCTGACAAAACCCCGCTTGATCTCTAGCTCATGCAAACTAGCTCTGTATTTACACATTCCCGTAAGCGGCAAGCTCCATCTGCGGACAATTTTTCTGATTCCCGAGGGTGTCCGACTGTGTACTTTCAGTATTTTTGCCGAAGCTTTAAGTAAGGTTCCTATGTTGGTTGTTGAAATGAGCTGGTCCTGCACAGTTAATCGCAAACTCTCACTAGCTTTAAATCTGGCTGCAGAGGCTTCTTTAATAATTCTGAATATTAGTGTAGATACACGGCATTCATGGAAAGCAGGTATATTTTATTTTTGTTTAACTATTAGTCTTAATGTATATATTATTTATAATTCTAGTATTTTTTCAATTATGCATTTTCAATTTTTCAATTATGTAATTTAAGTATATATATATATATCATTTGTAAGGCCTGATGTTTTTTTTTTACGTGTCTAAATAAAGTTACTACTACTACTACTAGTTATTTTATTTACCTTTTGAAAATATTCTAACCGCTTTATTTATTATCTGCATTTTCAGAATTTTAAAGTGAAATAAAATTATTATGTTGTTATTGAAGTCGTTTATATTTATTTTTCCAGGATGTTCTGGTTTTCTCCAAATTTATTCAATTCGTCAAATATTATGGCGAACACTGCATCACTCTAAATAAGTACTAAGATGTAAAGTATTTGAGTCATGACCATGTTATTTGACCATGTACATGTACAATAGGTCTTATTTTACATGAAAAGGTGCCTTGAATCAAAATTTGAACTTTCATTCTTAATTTACATGCCTTAAATTAATTAACCGAGATAATCCAGAAATTTCACAGGTAGCAATTACACTGTTTCTGCATGTCATGTAGGGTGAGGGGATGTCTAATTTGAGCTCTAGAAAGCTTTAGACCGTAAGTCTATGTTGTCATAATATTTAAAAAATTGACAGATTATTTTGTGGTGGCTTGGTTTCCTGATTATACTCAAGTGTATCTCAGATCACAGATGAAATGTCTGCAGTACAGGCAAGAGAAGGGGTTGGTAAATGATGATTTTTTTAAAAACATGTAGCTGTTAGACTGGCTGATTTACCATGGAATTGTTCAGTTAAATACATATGTGTATCCTAACAAGGGTGCATTTGGGTCTTCGAACAAATACCATACAAGGCTTTGAACTAGCAGAAATTGCACAGGGTATCCCTGCATGTCTTGTGGAATGAAAGGGTGTCTTGCTGACCAAACCACCCAGTGCTATTTCTGCTAGTTCAAAATCTTATATTTGCTATTCTGCAATAAAATAATTAATATAATTTTTCTAAAGAACTGGAAGAAATGAAATGGCTTTCCCACTGCATACTGCATGTTTGTAGCTTTTTCATGTTATCAAGAAAAACCTGTACTGGTCAGCTAACTAGCTAATATTTAGAGGCAGTTGTATTTGTATAAAAATACCAAAATTATGGCACTATGATGTTTGACGTGTCTAAAAGTATCAGGAAGAGTGACAGTAAGAAGGTGAACATGTTCTTATACTGTCATTTTCTATTTGATAATGTTAGACACATCAAAACATAATTACAATAATCACTATAATTTTGGTATTTCTACTCAAATGTTTCCCTAGACTGTGATCAGTCGGTATTCACATCGCCTGCCCAGGAAAGATTAGGAAAAGAAAGAGACTACTCGCAGTTTAATGTTTTCCCTCGACAAACCTTTTATTTTAGAATAATAATAATTATTATCCCTCCACCACATTTCTTATTTTTAAATCAACACTTAACATGGGGTAGAAGTCAATCCTGCTCCGTGTGGTGTGCAGCGGGCTGGAGGGTCTGAACTTCCCTCTTCCCATACATCTAACTCCCAGTTCCCAGGGTCATTGTGATGTGCTAAATCTTGGGCAGGACACTTAACTCTCAGTGCCTCTCTCCACACAGGAGTATAAATGGGTAGTGGAGAACGGATAGGGCAACCAAACAAAATGCCATGGGACCTGGGGGGGCGGGGTACTCGGCTCGGATATGTTTTGGGGTGTTTGGGTGGGTATGTGACGCCCAGGTCTTCTTATCCTGAATCAAAATTTGGATCCCGTTTTAGAAAGAATTTGCATTCAAAATGATACCCCGTACTAGAAACAGGCCAATTTTTATACTCCGTTCTAGAAATTTAGTAAATTTCCATAGCCCGTTTTCTGTAGGTACCCCGTTCTAGATCAGGAGTCCCAAAATCACGACCCGGCTGGGTGGCAGATACCCATATGGGTATTTTGGGCAGTACCCCCTGGGCTGCGGGGTAACCTGCAAATATGGACTACCATTCCACCCAGGGGGAGTAACAGTACTCCTAGTCAGCTTCATGCTGCAGAAACCAGGATAAGCTCCAGCAGTGCACCCCTCCAGCAGTGTGGACCAGTTTGGCTCCGAATGGCTTTACCTTCTTTACAATGTATATTAGACCCTCCCTCACTGAAGGCCTTGAAAAGAAATAAGCCCCCTGGGGGCTTTTAAATAGAGTATTTATGCCGAGTTCATAAAATGTTCAGTCAGGTCCAACAAAGTATATCATATCTCAAACTTTAAAAAAAATTACAGCTACATGTATCAATAATACAGTATTGATGCCCAGCACAATAATAAAATGTAAGAAGAACCAAACCAACTCTTCTTATCCTGAATCAACAGTAAAGTAACTAAGCTTATCTAACTCTTCCCCTAGTCAGAAGCCCGGGGGGTTACTTGACCCGCTGAGGGTTTGAAACCCTGACCTTGTTTAGGACAAAAAAAAAACTAAAATACCTACCCAGCTGTGTAGGACAACATCCTCTATTTTAGGATCCTGTTTAGGACATAATACACACACTCTTGTTTTGCACATTTTTAAAGTGTTTTATGGTAGTTGCAAATATTTAGCGAATGACGTTTGAATGATACACGCCAAAGGCCGGCAAACATCTCCGATCACGGATAGCTAAATACTGTATAAACCATATTTTTACGATGACAATCGTGCAACCGCATACCCTGTTTAGGACAAGTTCAGCCCTGTTTAAGGACAGACTCGCATAAAATTATATACCCTGTTCAGAACAGATAGGCCAAAAACCATACCCTGTCCAGCGGCACGTCCCATAAGGGAGTACCTCCCCCGGGAGATACTTTTCAATCTAAAAGATGACAGTCTATGGTTGCAAAGAAATTAAGGTGACAACAACACTTCATTTAATGAGGATATGCAGATAAAGCGTAAACATGTTTACACTCTGGCCCACAGCTAAAACTACAGGTAAACATAGAATGTATTAATAGAATATTTACACATATTACTAGTAAGATTAATGCCCAGACAAAGTGCTCTAGTGGAGTACTAATGGCAATGCCTCAAGAAACGCTTAATCTGCAAGACATTGAGGACCTGGGAGTTGCTGACGAATTATTAGTCTCATATACATGTATATAGTGGTCCACTATCATCCAGACCAATGGTGTGAAGGGATCCTTATAATTTAAGTGTTTTCATGGTGTACACGTATTGAATGATATAAATTATACATTTTAAATTTCTATTTTCTATGGGTTTTCTGGTAAACAATCAAATCAACGATATACAAGGATTGGGAAGGACCCAAAACACGGAGATTTTTTAAAGATCTATATTTTACTATGAATGTTTCCCTTGTTTTACATCAAATAATATAATACATGCAATTTAAGCCCCATTTACACGACATTCATTTTGGGTCCGGCACTCCTAAATTTTGGCACGCGGGCCGATAGCTTAGGGCACGGCCCGCTTCATCTACACGACAAAATATGTTCGATTTTTTTCAATGTTCATTTCTGAACGGCACCCCTAAAATAAGAACGGCACTCTTAAATTTGTGAGTCCCCGAGATTATTTAACAGCGGCTCACATAATTTTTTGCGGATTCGTTCAAAATCAAAATGGTAGATACTCAATGTCGATTGCCGAAAGCAATTTAATGGCTTGATGCCTTGAAAAAACGAAAAGGCCTAACAGAAATGAGGTACGAAACAAGGTCATAACTTGTACCCTAACCGTGGCATTGAAGCAGAAATAGTATGCAAGCTATATTGCCTGGTTTCAATAATCGCAACGATCGCAACGATGCAGTCACAACGATTGCAACGATCGCAAGAGTGGGTTTCCATATGATCGCAACGATCGCTGTGATCGTTGCGACTGCGATCGTTGCGATCATATGGAAACCAGGCTTGAGAGAGGAATGCATACATCCGTATTCTTTTGCCTGGTTTGACATGTTGAATCAAGTCGGATGAGCTGTGGTACGAGGGATATTTGCTTCTGGTTGCAAATAACAAGAATTAAATAGCGTTCAAAAACGAAATATTGATAAAACAGTGTAAAAAACCTGTATAACCGAGGGGTCAAAATTAAACATGCGCATGATGTGAAATATTTAATATTCCTCTTTAGTCCAAGCTTTTACGGCATGAAGACATATCTCGTTTGCGCATGTGTGATTGAAATTTGGCGCCCCTAGTTTTTTTCTTCGTGTCGCCGAAGGCTCTGGGAACGAGTATGCATCTCTTTTTGGCACGCGGGCCTCTTTTTAGGCGGCGGCCGAGACCACCTCAGGAGGTAGTCTCGGCCCGCCTAAATTTTGGGCACGCGTGCCAAACATTTTGCATTTACACGGCGGCAAAAATCAAGCGGGCCGTGCCCAAAACTATCGGGCCCGCGTGCCAAAATTTAGGAGTGCCGGACCAAAATGAATGTCGTGTAAATGGGGCTTTATTTAACAAATAAAGAAGCCAAAACCATGTATCATACTGTCATTAAACACGACGGGAATTTGAGAACACGAGAGAAATTTAGAAAAACACGAGCCGCAGGCGAGTGTTTTCTATATTTCTCAAGTGTTCTCAAATTCCCGGAGTGTTTTATGACAGTATAATACATGGTTTTGGCTTCTTTATGTGCTTTAAAATATAGATTTACGCGCGCGAAACGATAAAACACGCTTTTCTATGATTTTATACTCTGATAAAACATGGTTTTTAACAAATCAGAGCGCGCGAAATTTTCAGTCTATATTTTAATATATAATACATGCATGTACTGTACCAAATAAAACCTATAATTCCAGTTTTCTCCATACAATCTCTTACTTCACTGCAATTTTTCAGTCAAAATCTCATTAAAAATTTCAATTTAAAATCATCAGATGTTCGGAAATTATTGCACATAATGTGCAAACAAACACTGTCATTTGGCTGCCAAAATCTTAGCAAGGGCCAGTCTCGCCTTTCAAGATTATTGCCCGACTACAATAATATTGCACATTAAAAGTTATGAATTTATTACCGCTAAGCAGCTGGCAAGTAAACTGTATTAAACATGCGACAGTTTCGGCAAAAACCTAACTGGAATGTTCCCTTGAAGTAGCAGCTAAAAACGTCGAAGGCGACTGTACAGACAGCTTGGGATCTCCGGGTGTAAAAACATCAAATTGAAATTTACCTTCCGTCGTCCTTTGGCGTCCACTTTAGATGTCATAGATGAAAATAATTGTGACTTTCCGAATCCGAAACCTATCGGTAAAACCCCTAACGCATCCTAAACAAACTACAGCTTCGATAAATGACTTCCGCTCAACTTTTAAGCCGTAAGTAGCAGTCTTTGCCAGCTTTAGATGAAGCAGAGTCTGGCTTTAGCACCGCCATTTTGGATTTGGATGTGGAGTATGCGCTGTGAAGGCGACATAGCCAGATTTTGGCTACGCGTGCGTAGAGTTTCCCAGAGCTTCGCGCGCGCTTGCGTAGTCAAGAAAGCAGCGAAGGTCTGGGGTCGAGAACGAATTAGGAATCTACGCATGCGCACAATAGAGAGAGTAGTTTCGTGCCAATGTCATTGTTGGTGCGAAACTCTTCTCTCTTGTATCTTTCACACGCGTTAGATATATATAATGATCTTGTGTGAAATTGGTGGGATTGTGGTAGATTTTCTCTGTCTTCCCCGCGTGTCGACGCATGCGTATATCAAAACACACAAATCATTTTATTTTTACATTTCAAAAAAACGTGTATAAATTCTACATTGTCCACAATTAGTAGGACACCATGCTTTAGCGCGCTTAGGTGCATCGACTCCCTTGTAAAATTTTCCCACTCTGCTATCAACAAGATCTTCGTATTCCTCGAATTTAGCAACTGGACAGAAAAATCCACACATTTTGTTCTTGCATCGAACGTACTCTTTACCATCGATCTTTGCGGTGAATTCTTCTCTGATTCCCCTTTGACACAAATTGCATGGAGCACTAGTCATCGTGAAACAACAGGATAGTTTGTTGTTGTGATTTTTTTTGTTCGTTTCGAGTTTTTTATACCCACCCTCGGATCGAAATCAAGACAAACACACACAGAATTGATTTTAAAACAAATGATTTTTTAATAAATCTTGTTTGACCTTTTTTACAATTTTTTAAAAGCAGTGTATTTGAAAAGAAAAAAGTTTTTTTACTTAAATATCAAACATATAATGCCTCTCAAATACTCATCATCACTTTCGCTAACACAGTAATGTAATATATCATAACGTGGACTGTAGGGACCATCCATTACTCTTCTATTATTCTCGTATTCTTCATTGGCGTTATACAATGGGTCGCCAGGTCTACTATAACCGTAAGGCGGCTCAATCAAATGTGATGTTCCACGCCATTCGTAATAAAGATAAATGATATACATATCAGATGGTATTATCGAACTAAATAGTTGATTTATGTGTGAGTTTACAACTTCTGTTGCCGTGTAGGGTCCTCTTATCCCGAGATATATAGATTAATCCTCTATCGTTTCCATCATTTAATACATTGTAGGCACCATTTAAGATATTGTAAAATGGGTAGTTGATAGTAAAGCGGAACTGCAAAAGAGTAAACACGCATAGTTTCAACTTTTTTTCCTTCTACTTATCCAAAAAAAGGTAAATTATCCGATGCATTAATGAAATAAAAACTATTAAATTCGTATTCTTGTGATAAGTCGGATGGAAAAAATTGAATGGATAAACCAGTAATGAGATTGCCATTTAATAAACTTGGAATTAAATATTGTAACAAATAAAGCATGTCTCTGCATACATTTGGTCTTTCAGTACTATGAGCAGCTATGTCAATAAACAATCCCTCCTCGTTGAAGTAATTGATAAGGAATCTAAGGAAGTAGTCTAGATCCCATTGATTAACTCCATTGAAATACAACTGAAATGAAACACATTGCACGTATTCTCAGTGATGGTGAAACTACCCATCAGTCCAAGCGTAAAACAACTGAAAACATAAAAATCATTCTTAGAGTAGGTCTAGATATATATCACTGAAAATCATTGAAATTAAACAGAGCACGTCTTCTCAGTGATGGTATAAATACCCCATCAGTCCATTCGTAAATAACATATCCAAAAGTGTATAATGAGGTTCGTTTTCAGTTGCAGACCCATAGGATCGATAAATAACGTCAGACAAAACATATATGTTATTAGGTAATAAGTAATCAAAAAAGCTTTTGATGTCGTCATCCACACGAACTATAGCATTGGGTGGACCCGCCACAGGCATGTCTATTCCAATTATACCCTCATACATGTAATCATCTTCATGCCACGGATCAATGAAATCTATAAGATTGTCGACGATTAGTTTGGCTCGTTGAATATCTATTCTGAAAGTCAACTGAAAAAGAAAAATGACGACATCAAAAAATTAATGAACAATTCTATTCACAAATATCCAGGTTCTAGGATCATCGAAAGCTAAGTTAGCTACAGGATGTATTGCATGACAATAATTATATTGTCGATGAAGGGCTTGAAGTAACCAGTTTATTTCAGTGAACCAATTACTACGAACGTCCGCCGTGAATATATCAAAGTAAATGTGAAATGATGGTATCTGAAATACGTTTCTTGCCTCAGTACTTGGTAAAGCTAACAGCGTGTTGACAACCCGTAATAACTTCCAAGGCGAACCTAAAATGAACTATGATGGCAAATATATTGAATTAAAATCTCCAGTTCTGACTTCTAGTACTGCTCCAAATCTTGTACCCCTAGTTAAGGATGAGGTATTACATAAAATGAAATACGCTTCACAGTCAATTTCTATGGCCTGGTAATTAACATGAAGCATTTCGTTTGTAAAAGAGTTGATTGCTTCAGTCAGGACATCAATCACTTCTTGAAAATAACTCTTGCCCAAAATTATGATACCTTATTCTCACTTATTTTCGCGAGTATTAATTTTCGCAATTTTCGTGATGTGGCAAAAAACGCGAAAATAAAGCCGATATTTTCGTAAAATTTTAAACCCTTTGAGCCCTTTTTGCTGTGAAATCGCGAAAATAAAGCCTCGCGAAATACGGATCTGTCGATTTCGCGAAATTAAGTACGCGCGAAAATTAGTGAGAATAAGGTAATGTAATCGTTTACTTGTAATGTGGTTACAACGTAGTAATACGATAAAAGGCATCGATGTTCTCTTTCAGTACACTGAAAATTTTTTTTAGAGAATGTATACCGACACTAATAACTGGTTAATCTAAATACACGACTTTCATTTTCCCATTGAAATATATAACATCCATCATAGGTATCAAAAACATTAAATAATCCATTATTTTCATTATCGGTAACTGTAATGATTTGCAAATGCAAATACGGTTCACTTCTGGTCAATGCTATTGCTACCAATACGAAGGATCTGATTCCAATGATTATGCTTCTCAAATTTTTCATTCTTCCGTAGGGACTGATTACTGATCTTCTAAGAGGTTTCATTGCTATTAATAACGTCTTGTAGATTAGAAGCGTTACCAAATCATTCATTCTACACTGTAAAAAAATGAAAAAAAGTTTTTTTGTCGATTATTTATTCATTAATATAGGGTAACGAAAAAGAAAGGTGTATCTGAATTGGTCAAAATAGGAAGATAAGAGATATCATACGTATGACATCTTAATGATAAATAATAAAGCGATACGTTCGTATTGTAGTCTTCCATAAATGATATGCTTGTGACGAAGGGAACTTGAATTTCTTTCATTTATTGAATCAATGTAAAGTTTATATAACCATAATGTTCTTGATTCATTTAAGGATAACTGAAAAAAAGGAGTGAAAAAAGGATGACTATGTAATTTTTTGAAATTTATATGAGGACTGTGCATGTGAATGATTATTATACTTACTCGTTGAAGATGTTCCTCCAACTCGTTATTCTGCAATAATACACGTAGCCTGGAGACCACAGCTTCTCTTGACATGGCTAATACATTTTGTTGGATGAGTCGTTGATTTGCTTGAAAATCATCCGCATTGATTCCGATCCGATGATATCCGTCATTAGTAAAACACTACTAGTATATTAATGCAAATGAGACAATCTGATTGTTGGCTGAGCTACTCGTACACTATCAGCCATTAGTGTGCAGTGGCTGGAGGTCGTCTGCAAAATTGTGGTTTCTTCTCGTTTCTCCGAAGTTTCGGAAGAAGATTTAGAGTCAATACTAGACAATTGTCATGATTTTTACTAAAACAATTAGATTATGAGCTCGAGATTTCTATGATGTGATAGTTGATGAGGCCGTCTAATTGTTAAATAGCAACTGGTCGAGCTTGAGGTTCATTGGGTTGTTCTTCGATTCCATTGTTTCCAATACGATACAATCCGCCATTACCACCCGCTGTTACTTGTGTTGATGATTGTTTCCTGTCTAGGAAGCGGCTGACGACATAACCCACAAGTTGAATGTCTTTCCCATCGTGTTTGACATCTTCGATGTGTAAAGTTCTTACAGCATGGAAGTTGAACCGTGTTGACTTCACACGTGTAGGCATGTCCATGACAAATGAAGCAATCATAGGTCTGTTGTGTAATCTCAGGGGATTCCATTCGCAATCGTTTACTTTGTCGTCCAGCCATCATGAATTCTTGTCAATATGCCATGCCCTCGCTGACCAAAATCTGATTGATGAATGACTCGGTTGTTGTTCTCCTTTTATAGATTTTTTTGAGTCACGTGATGTGAAATAAGGGGAAACCCCCCATCCCCTCTTCTATGTCACGTGGTACAAAAATGTCTCTATATAATTGATAGATTTACAACATTTCGGGGTCACAATTCACAATGGAGGACAAGGAATGTATTATATCAGAGGTCTATAACTAGAGGTTTCCATCTCTGGTATTGGGCCTTGGCCCATCAGATTCGGAGTTAGGCTATTTTTAGACATTTTTCGCGCGAAACCAGCAGCCAATCACGTTGAAGTTGAACCATCTTTAAAATGATATGCGGCGAGCGCTACGCAAAGACAGAAACTTTGGCCAAGGAAAAGCGAAAAGCGTCACAGCAGAATGTAATAATTGTTTAAATACTTCACTAAATTTAGGTCAAACTTCGGTATACTTTTTGTAAAACTATAAATCGACTGAGTGATTTTTCAGTTCAATCTAAATGAAGCATGATTTGTATGAATTCGGCGGCAAAACTTCTGGCGGACTGGCGCGCTGTCCAGTTGGCAAGTTGAATGAAAAGTGTTCTCCGCGGATTTAAAATCTTCGCTCAATCTCTCCAAAGTTTCGTATATTCTGGAAAATTGTGCCGATGGTTTAGCTTAACATGGGAAGATTCGAAATAATTGTGGAGCTGAACATTATATTCATTTTACAAGTTGAACGGACAGCTATACGCAGCCGAAGGTTTCACTTGTTTACATTATACGGCGGGCAAAACTTGCGCGACTACAGAATTTAATAAGCTTAAACTAAATTGTGTTGAAACGAACTGAGCTTAAAATCAAGTTCATTGAAGTAAACGAACAAAGGAAACCCTCAATACCTACATGGATGGAAAGAAAGAGAGTGGTCTTCGAAGAGAATTTCACTGTGAAGTGATCTGACCGTCACGAACGCTTGACGAACTGCCGTGGATTTTTATTGTGCTGATTGTAAAAACTTAATTCAGCTGGAATTGACAAGCCTCTTCGAAATACAAGGTAACAATACTGAATAGACTAAGCTTAAACTTGTGTTGTAAACAGGCTTTCATTCTTTGGACGAATTAATTAAGCTTATATGTCCGCGGTTTTCGGATCTGATCTTCCCGTAAACTAATTTCAGGCTGCCTTTAGTGCTCTTTCAGTCGCATTAGTTGTACATTTACAGGAATTTCCCATTAAATATTTCGTTCCAAACTTCGTGCATTATTTAGTAGAATTAACTTTTGTTTGATTTAGAAGGGCCAAGGTTTTCTACTTAATAATTTTAGCCATCTTTTCAAATTTCACTGTCAACCGTCTTGAACAAAAATTGTCGAGCTAGCGCGTTCAGTGACCATAGGCATGGTGCGTGATTGGCTGCTGGTTTCGCGCGAAAAATGTCTAAAAATAGCCTAACTCCTAATCTGATGGGCCGCGCGCAATGCTAGATGGAAACCTCTAGTTATAGACCTCTGATTATATGTATGCATGTTGCGGATCACTCTACTAAATGCTGCAAGCAACCCCTACACGATGAATGCTTAAGTCAGTGGATTGTGCAACGAAGAATTAATATACAAAAGAAAGAACTTACTTGCCCATACTGTAGGCAGGTGATGACGGATCTGCCGCTGCATGCCAACGATAATTGGAAAAAAGATCTCTATTTTGCAGACAGATTAAAGATGGCATGGGGAGAGAGACCCTTTTGGCGTGCCAATGAAGTCTACTGGGGAAAGTTGAAGATTGACTTTGATACAAAAGAAATACTTTGTTTTTTGGGACATGAAAAGCATTTGGACGGATAAAGATGTATTTGAGTTTTATGTAAAGAACCAAGTCCTCCATTTTGAATTGTGACCACGGTTGTAATCCTTCATTTTGAATTACGACCACACTTGTAATTTTTTTTAATGTGAGTCAAGATGAAAAAAACTTGTGATTGATGTTAAAAAAAGTTGTTTATTAAAAAAAGTTGAAGTTTTTATTTTTGATTTGTGTCATTTTATTCTTTCATATGCTCCCTTTTTAAGTGACAGAAAAAATTGTTATAAATCTGGGGTCGATTTTTTAATCGTGTTGAGTTCAGGTCATTTATCGGGGATGAAGAAAGTAATCAAAATTGATGTTAATTATATCAATACTCTTCTCATATGGCAAAATCAATATCTTAATTCTGTACAAGATAACAGTCGTCACTTAGAAAACGAAATACAAGCTGAAGAGGCAATAGAAACAGCAATAGAAGAAGCTCTGACCCAACCCGACGAAAACGAAGCTCTTCTCATTCTTATCCAAACCCAATGGAATCATGTACGACTTTTCCTTGAAGGGTATGCAAAACAGAAGCTTGATGTCAACAAACAGCAAGAAAAAATCATTGACAGCTTAAAGAAAGAACTACAGCAAGAAAAAGATCGGAATGAAATTCTTGTATTGGAACGTGATGGATTGTTGAAAAAATATCATCATCCTTGGGTTTGTTGATTGATACCTGTCGTTCAAGTTTGAATCACGTGATTCAAAATACGTTGTTATAAATGTCGTGGATTCACATGTTCAGGATCAGATCGTCCATTTTGGCGAGAGAGAAATGGATCATTTTACTGTCAATTTTATAATCCCAACGTAGGAAAATATCAAGACATACCATTAGGATTTGAAAAGTCGCTTGTGATTCAGAAGATACAAGCATTGGAAAAGAACGAGTAGTTCAGTGGATTAAAAAAAATTTTCTTGTATGATGTAAGAAAAAACAGACACGTTTTTTAAAAGTTGTAACAATCTTTTTTAATGTATTCAAGAAATAAAACAACAATTTTTACAATTTCAAACGTTGTTTAGCTTTAATGATTGTCCTGACTATTTTTTCGGTTAGCTTCTTTTTACCAGGTAGATTGTCAATGGATTTCACCATTTTTCGATCTGCGTTCCATTTGTCTTGTTTGGATTTTGCTCTTGCGTATTCGATGTCGTGTTGTTTCGCAATTTTATCCAATCTGTTGATACCAGGATCGCCACGTTTTGATCTCTTTTTTAATTTGGTGAAAGGCCCCATGTATTGATAGCCAGGCCAATGCATTTCTGGTGGATTTAATCTCTGTATTGCTACCACTAAATCAATACCGCTTCGTCCTCCTCTCTGACTCTTTCTTGTTTTCTTCTTCTTATTTTTTCTAGCCATTTTTTTATCCACTGTAAGTTAATTTCTTTTTGGTTTTTCTTCTTTCTTCCCAATCTTCCCAACCTTGAGTTGTTCTAAGTCGCTTTACTGCTAAGGGAGTTGATGATTTCTTGCGTAGTCTTCGTAGTGTCTTTTTAACGAATTCGTAGAGGTCGGGTTTAGGCAGCTCTTCTCCGTAGAATGGCAGTTACTCGGCAAGTTTCTTTTTGGAGCTTTTTTGTCGTTTACGTGGTTTTATAGGCGTGACATCCTCTTCGAGAAGTGGGATGGAATCTGCTTTTTTTTTCTTTTTAAGGGAGTCACATTTTTCAATATTTTTTGTAACAACTTTTGTTGTACGGGTGTGACTAGATCTTCCTCTTCCTCTATATCGTCTAGAGGTTCATCTCCGCTTTTTCCTACTGAAAAACCAGATGGTAATTGACGCATTCGTCTTATCAAGGAATTGATTTTAGGATTCAGTTGTTGAACTAAACTTTTTTTTTGGCATCACTCATCGAGGGATCTTTGAGAATTCTCCACTTCTTGGCAGACAAGGTGGCTGCTGATTCTAAGAGCGGGTCTTCTGTTAGTTTTCCTTTGAAAAAATCTATCATCGAGGGATCCTCGGCAGGTACCATGTACATTTTCTTGTAGGTCTTCGGCTTCGACATGTCTATCGACGACAACAATTACTCAATACCGATCCTAATGCGCTCCAAAGTCTTCCATCTTTCTGATTTTGAAGAGCTCGTTTCCTCTTTTTAAGCGATTGACTGCGAGCTCCGATTTGTCTCAAGGTTTTACGATACGGTCGAAGTTTAGCCATAGTCACAGGTGATATGCCAATGTTGTTTTTTAAAAGATTCAATACCATCTCACTGACTGCATTGATTTGATCTTTGTTGGCGTGTTTGATGAGATCATTTCTTCTGTGACTGTTTGCTCGATTCAAAATCGAACGCAAGAACGGTAATTGACGTTTTAAACGTTTCAGCGTGTTTTAGACAATTAAAAATGGTAATGTTGTTTTTTCCTTCTTATAGGCTTACGGAGAGAACGTATTTGACGAACGATTTACAGTGGGTCTACCACCATCTTTATACGTGGTAGTGATGGTATTGGTGTGAGTGACACCGGCCACGTGTCTTCCTCGAGCTCTTTGAATATTGTTTTGTTGAATTCGTTGTAATTCACGCAGTATATTCTCTCGTCTTCTATCATCGTCACCACCATCATCGTCATCATCGTCGTCACCACCACCTCCTCCTCCACCAGCTAATGGTAGTCTTTTTCCTCTAGGCATTGTTTTTCCTCTTCCTCCTCTATATCTTACATTGACTCCTCTTCTTATTACTCTTCCTCTTCCATTACTTCTAGTTAGAGAAGCACCTGTACTTCTTCGTACGGGGGGTGATCTACGAGGAGGAGGAGCTGGTAACGTTGATGATGATGTAAATATTGGTGAAATAGATCCTGATCTATGAGCTGGTGTTGACGATCTTCTAACAGGTGTTGCCGAACTTAAATCAGCAGTGTTAGGCCAGTCCCTAACCCAATCGTAGAATTCCTGTTCTTCTTGACCAATCGGAAATTGTTCGGGTGAACTACCCAATCCGAATCCTGCAGGAGTTGAACTTCTTGGATTACTTCTTGTCGGGGATGCTGTTATTCCTATACCACCATACGAAATAGCGTGATCTACCAAAAAACCTGGATTGATTCCAGCTTCCATCGTAGCTCGAGTCAATATATCTAAATATTGTTCCTCTTGTAGGTCTTCTTTACTAACATCTGGGTCTTCTTTACTCATCTCTTTTTTGTAAACGGTTGTAAATCCCTCTTCTTTTAAAAGATTCGATTTCAATCGTTCATTATCGTCTGAACTCGGATGTAAATCAAGCAATAAATAACCGTATGGTTTATGTGTGGCTTCTCTATATACTTTTAGAACTTCTTCCCATTCACTAGGAAAGGCTTGTAAGACTAAATTTCTCACACCGAGTTGATCTCTAGGGTTTTTGAAAGCTACCACGTAATGGGCATTTCTTGAAATCGTCTTAGCATACTTTCCAATTGGAAACACATCTTGACACAGATATAACACCGTGATATCATTGTGATGAGAATCTTTTGTGAATATATCCAAGACACGTTTGTCGTTTCCACCCTCATCCATAAGATCATCCATCACTAATACTCCACCATGTCCCTTAAACCATTGATTCAGTAAATTTCGTTCCGGGAGACCTTCGTGGAAATGAACACCTTGTTTCTTTAATTCGTGAAACTTGTTCTGCCACGCTCCATAACAATAACATACTTTGAATGGTTGACGTTCAAATAATGAATTTTTTTCTTGTATTACTTTTTGAACAAAGACAGATTTTCCACTGCTTGAAGGACCAACCACCAGAATACTACTGGGAGATTTAAAACGGAATTCACGACACTCAGTCATTTTTTGATTATAAAAAAATCAATTTTATTTTTGTTTACAACGCTGTTATATACCTTTTTTCATGAATATTACAATGTTAAATCATTTCATGTAAAATTATTACAATTATATTGTTGATGCGGTAATTTTACCAAATCGTGTAAACACGAATCCCTTGTAATCACAGATTTGACCATTTCTCCTACAACATGATCGTTTCTTACATAATCTTTTTTCTTAAACGCTTTAACAAATTCATCCATGATAACTCCTCTACAGCGGTATTTCAAAAACATCAAGGCATATTGTCCACAGGATTGAGACTTCATTTCTTGCAATGTCTTGGCATTACTCGATAATATGTCCCAATGTTCAAACAACCAGGGAATGACGGGTGACTTGTACCAACTCAAGGGTAGACCGTAACTGTCCATGACTTCGCAACATCCTTTTTCAGTGTAAATTCCAAACCAATGAGTTCCTCGTTTATTCACAGGATCAGTGTTCACAATGTAAGCTTGTGGTTTTCTCTTTTCTGGTTTTCTAGGTAATTGATCAGCAGCAAATACACCCACAAATACAGCGTTGAGTATAGGGTCATTTCTGGCCAAATAGTCTAACTGATTAGTGGAGAAAGGAACGAACTCCATGTGTTTAACTTATCATCCGTTGCTTGTAAATGTCATATTCGACCGAGCCTGTGGGTTTTATCTCCATCACGTTTTCAAATTCACCGTAAACGATGACATTGATGACGTGTGCATTTGCTTGGCCAAAATCCAGCATGAACTTGACTCTACCTTCTTGCCTGGGGTTTAGTTGATTACTGTCGGCACATCCTGAAGCTACATTGTCCCACATGAACAGAGTGGTGGATTTATTTCTCCCCAATGATCTGGACTGATCATACATCCTTGTTTATTGTCTAGACAACTGCCCATGATTAACCTGTGATACCCGTCTATGTCTAAATGTTCATTGTCATGGTTTAGATTCAGTGTTTGGTAGGGATATTCCTCTCCTTCTATCACCTGCTTGATGCTTGACAGACCGAATTTTTCAAAACAGAAGGGATTCCTGGTTACTTCACCATTGTAGCCCGATTGATGAACCATAGCCAATACCACACGATCAGGTATTCGTCCATTAAACACATCGGTAGCTTCAAAGTTTCTTTGATTGGTAGGAATGGAATACACTCTTATTTCGGACCGAACCGTAGGATAGTATATGGTTTGTCCCAATCCCAATCGCTTTGCTGAAATCTCTTTGAACTTGTCAGATCGAAGCTTCACTAGACACAGATGAAATGTCATTCTCATATCTTCTGGTTTCAATCTACCTTTTAGAACTACACCATTCATGAAGAAATCTGGGCTATTCAATGTGAACCTGATCTTGATATCGACACCCGGTATGATTAACTGATTGACATTGAAGATGTCGATGTGCGGTCGTGAAATCAAGATGCAGTCCTTACCATCAATCATCCTTTCCTTTAACTTCCATGCATTATTCAGTGCTTTCTTCTGCTCGTCTACTAGGTCTCTCCAATCATTGTGTGGGCCTGCTTTGTTGATGTTGTTAGCCGTTAGTACCGTTGGGTGATCCAATGCTTCATACCATCCTTGTGTTCTAAGATGTGTTTCTCCAGCTTCTTTTGAGTAATTCAATAATGTTTCCAGATAGGCCTTGTAAGCGTAAGTATCTGTTTGCTCTGAAACTAACTTTCCATTCAGGTACACTGAAGGTTGTGCTATCATGGTATGAAACAAATTGGGTGCACCCCACAGTGCGTCTCCCTCAGCAATGTTTCCACCAGCGCTTTTTTCAAGTTCAGTTTCATTCGAAAGTAACTCCTGGTCAAATCCACATACTCACGTCCCCCCGGAATATTGAATTCGATGGGAGTAATACTGGTCGTAGTGGTGGGATCCTGTGGAACAATTCTGTAACTGTCAAGGGAAGTATCGGTATCCGGAATACTGAAAAGTTCCAGTACTGCATTTTCAACTTCGCCCGATTTTTCATGCGCTGACTCTGGTTCTGCCATCGTGAATGATACAATTCGTCTCTTTGCTGTTCTTTTTATACCTCCCAAGGTTTACGATATCTGCGTCCTCCTGTATCTGAAAAGCCAGAAAGACTCATTCGTCGATAATTTTTACTTCTACCTAATTTGACACCCAGTTTAGCGGCAGGACCCAAAAAAGGATTTGAACCTTTTTGCTGTTTTCGTCGACGTTTGGCTCGACTTCTCTTGATAATGCTTCTGGCTAATTTACTATTCAGTTTAAGGGCAGGATTACCAAAGGGATTTGCACCTTTTTGCTGTTTTCGTCGACTTTTTCTGGCTTGACTTCTCTTGACAACAAAAGCAGTGTTTCGATATTTATTTCTCGCGTTGAGCAACGGTATGGATGAACTCCTCTTTCGGACCATTTTTTCAATATTTGAAGATATCTCTGTACGACCTTCGTTTTTGTCGTCTTCGAGGTCTGCGTCGTCCTTTTAAAGCCCTGCCGGCTTGACTCGTCGTCATCATTTTTCTCATTTTAGCTATCGTTGAAGCTGCATTGCTGGGTAATCTTCGTTTGATAGCTCTTAAGAACGAATGTCGCTAAGGATGGAGCCAAATTGGAAATGGTCAAAATAAACTTTCCTTCATACTTTGTATGTAGTTAGTCCTTTGGGTGGAAACATTCATGATGATATTTGTTTTACTTCCTGCACTAACCTAGACTTGGGATCAGGGGGGAAGTTCATGCCCCAAAATGTATTTTTTGAGGTATTTTTAACCCTGAAAACTGAGATTTTGTTAACTAATTCTCTCAAAATGCAAAAGACTGGTTAAAATTCTGCTGTCATCCTGGTAAAATATCATCCTTCCACTCCACAAAACTGGCACCAGATTTTCAGCTTGCCCCCTAGGGGCCCCCTGGCCCCCTGTCCTTTGTAAGGGGGGGGAACCGCCTTTTTAAAAAACTGAAAATGAGACATCTTTGGCTAAAATAAAATCAAACTGGTATTCATATTTTGATCAAATTTGAAGCTGCAAATGAATATTTCGTCCTTTGTGAATCTTTTGGTACTGAAAAGTCCGCGGGCACTCAACTATTTTTTGCAAAACAAATAATTTACAATTACATACCCACGGTAAAATGTTAATTTTCCGTCATTTTCAATGCCCACTTTCTCGGGCTTAAATAATGCTATTTGTAGAAACTTACCACTACACTGTTTCTCTATCATCGATAATGTGAAAATATTTCACTTTTACAGCTTACATTTAAGCAACTTCAGAAAAACAAAATGTTTTGAATAGCACATCCACTGGTGAAACTGTAAATTTATGCAAATAATAACACTCAAGTTTCCGGCCAAAAAAAATATAAAACTGAGTTGTGTAGTAAATTAAACCACACAAATAAAACTTATAATAAACAATTGATGTTTTGCATACCATTTATTAAGTAGTAACTTCAAGAACCATCTCAGGGGCAACGAGGAATCACGCCGAATATTATAAAATTATCGAAAATTAATTCATCGATGCTTTCGTTATGTGCCACCGTGTTGAAACTATAGTTCTCATCCGTCGGAACAGCCTCAAATGGTTTCCTTTACACTGGAAATATTATCTGGAATTGGCTGCAGCTGCTAACTACCCACAAAATACTACAAACAGATTCACGATGCCCCACCGATATGATCATTGCTGTCGCCGCCATGTTAGATCACTTCTTGTCAGGCCGTGATGAATGCTTTAAAGGCAACCTCCTTGTTCTTTTAGAAATGTCCGATCTCTTGAGCTCCACGATTCTCAGCTACAAATCCTGAGTTATAAATCAGTTAGCTATACAAAACCTTTTGAAGTATCCCTGTTTGGTTGTATTAAAATTCCACTGAATAAGCCGGGACGAATGTTTATCTTTTTTCGGTCAGCGGAAACCATAAAAGATAAACACACCAAGTGTCCCGGCGTATTTGGAGTTTTATACAACCAATAGTGATACTTCAAAAGGGTTTATATATAGCCGCTAACTGATTTATAACTCAGGATTTATAGCTGAGAATTGTGAAGCTCGACAGATCGGACATTTCTAAAAGAACAAGGAGGTTGCCTGTAAAGCATTCATCAAGGCCTGACAAGAGGTGATCCAACATGGCGGTGACAGCATCGATCAGTGGAGCTGTTTGTAGTATTTTGTGGATAGTTAGCCGCTGCAGCAAATTCCAGATAATATTTCCAGTGTAAAAGAAACCATTTGGGGCTGATCCAACTGACGAGAACTATAGTTTCAACATGGTGGTATTGATTATCTGGGCATAACGAACATAACGAAAGCATCGATGAATTATAATGATTATAATATTCGGCGTGATTCCTCGTTGCCTCTGAGATGGTTCTTGAAGTTACTACTTAATAAATGGTATGAATTACATCAATTGTTTATTATAAGTTTTATTAATGTGGTTTAATTGACTACACAACTCAGTTTTATATTTTTTTGGCCGGAAACTTGAGTGTTATTATTTGCATAAATTAACAGTTTCACCAGTGGATGTGCTATTCAAAACATTTTGTTTTTCTGAAGTTGCTTAAATGTAAGCTGTAAAAGTGAAATATTTTCAAATTATCGATGATAGAGAAACAGTGTAGCTGGTAAGTTTCTACAAATAGCATTATTTAAGCCCGAGAAAGTGGGAATTGAAAATGACGGAAAATTAACATTTTGCCGTGGGTATGTAATTGTAAAATATTTGTTTTGCAAAAAATAGTTGAGTGCCCGCGGACTTTTCAGTACCAAAAAATTTACAAAGGACGAAATATTCATTTTTAACTTCAAATTTGATCAAAATATGAATACCAGTTTGATTTTTTATTTTAGCCAAAGATGTCTCATTTTCAATTTTTTTAAAAGGCGGTTCCCCCCCCTTACAAAGGACAGGGGGCCAGGGGGCCCCCAGGGGAGAAACTGAAAATCTGGTGTCAGTTTTGTGGAGCGGAGGGATGATATTATACCAGGATGTCAGCAGAATTTTAACCGGTCTTTTGCATTTTGAGAGAATTAGTTAACAAAATCTCAGTTTTCAGGGTTAAAAATACCTCAAAAAATACATTTTGGGGCATGAACTTCCCCCCCTGATCCCAAGTCTAGGTTAGTGCAGGAAGTGAAACAAATATCATCATGAATGTTTCCACCCCAAGGACTAACTACATACAAAGTATGAAGGAAAGTTTATTTTGACCATTTCCAATTTGGCTCCATCCTTAGCGACATTCGTTCTTAATGCTTTTCGTCCTTTTCGTTTCGCTTTTTTGGGGGATAGGGTAAAACGTATTTTTGTCTCAAGTAACTGGCAGCTTTTTTGATTACACCTCCTAACCCGCGTCCCGTTGACCGGGTTCATACATTCGTAAAGCTCCTCCACGCATTTTTTCTCTCTCTCTATTTTTCACTCAAATGTCGAAATGTTTTATATTCTCATCCCTTTTATGCACACAAAAAATTACTCAGTTTTTTAACAACAATGGATTTTTTTATTTTTGTCCTTGCAACCACAAATGTACAATACGACTGATATAATCATGTCTAAACATCTTGTGTTGTTGACTGTAGATCTTCATGATATCTTGCAGTGTTTTTCCACGCTTGATGAGATTTTTTCCCAGATCACGAAAGTAAAACCAGTGTTTGATCAGGTATCGTCGATAGTTACCTATCCAAGGTATTGTCATTAGTTCTCTTACTTCATCGTATCGACGATACACTTTATCTGTAAAATCCATAGCAGCTTCACCTTCAAAGGGTTGTGGTATCTCATCTCGATATTCCCAGACAAGTTTCAGATAGATCAAATGTTCAAAAAACTTTGAAGATTTCGCGACTAGGCCAGGCAGCTATACTTTGAATCCAATGAACTCGTTGAACTTCACGCGTTCCTGCATAATACTGAATTTTATCCAATGTTGGACCATTGTCGAAGGGTTTACCCAATTCACCCAATACTTGTTTCACTCTGATCTTGTTCAATCCCAAAATCACTTGAAAGAAAGGCCGCACTCTCAATCTTGGTCTCGTGTGTGGAAACGTTCCAAAAACATACCGTCGATGAGGACAAATTGCGTCTTTCAAACTTCAATGTCAGAATGACCGATCCTCCTGCAAAGTTGGCTCCCTTTCCATTAGTTTCACCGACTTGGACTTCGATCACGTCGATCACGTTACGTCTGATGGGAATGAATTGTAAATGAAGGGGTTCGTATTGAACACGTCCTCTAAATTTGCTAGCATGTTCCACCTCTCTGATAAAATCGGTCATCCCGGATCCTACGATTTGACTTTGAGCCACGTCAGTGTAAATTAGTAGGGTACGTGTTGGGCTTCCAAACATTTCGCGAAGTTGGCATTGACATCTGTTATGAACCAATCGCAAAACGAGTGCAATCGCAAAGCTTTGTATTTTTTTTTTGATCCAAGAGATGGAATTACATCTGCTATTTGCCACCGCTCTCCTTTACCTTTATGGTTAGTGACACCGTGTGTGCTTGGTATGGGTAATCTAATACGTGAGCGAATTATTGCCTCTGGTTTGTTCACTACCCGTCTTGTTCTTTAATGGAACGACCCATGCATTTTTACTTAATACATCCACCACTGTTAATAGATATTTATACCCTTTGTTATAAGGACTCAAGGCTTTGACATCGGCTAAATCTGCGGCCCATTGATGAGGTAGGGATGATTGTTTGCTGTGTTACAATGTGCCGGCCTTATCCGTATCCTTCCCAGTCAATCAGTCAAATATTTTCTCTATTTTCTCAGCACTCAATTGTACTGTTTACTTTTATCTTATTATTTAGGAATTTCTTACTGCCAATGCTGGTGGTGTGGATGTCCCTGGGGCCAACCTAATCCCGCTTGCGAATGTAGCAAGGGCCGCTGAACTACATGCGAGAGTCCTGTGAAGGTTTCCTGCTGGAAGATCTAGAAGTCTATAAATACTTCTGTTAAACATAGAATTCGTCACTTTAAACATGTAGTCAGATGTAGTCATTAACAAATAAAGCCCAGCAGTTCACACTCATTGTTGTTGATTCAATTCAATTAAATCTATCCTGTCTTCAACCTCGCGATCTTGGAAGGGTGATGATAGTTTCAGCCAGTTGACCAGGGGTAGCGGGGGGTAGGGTAGTGGTATACCGCATACTAAACTACCCACTATAGCCAAAATAAGAACACAACAGAAGAGAACATATGCTCTAGATCGAGGATAAATCATCTGAAAGGGATTTTAAATTTCAACTTGATATCTATTGAGATCTGATCTCTAAAATATACCAAATACCCATATTTTCAGCCATAGAAATACAGTATACCGAATTTAAAAAACCCTGATATTTCGAAACTCTTAATTCTCGCGATTTGACAGGATTTTTGTGGGGGCTTTATTAGACCGCTCTTTGTCAGAATCGAGAATATTTGTTTCAAGTTGTGTGTGAGGGTTTCGTTACGAGAGTTTGGCGCATTGAGGAATGGGTACTAGTACTGACAGTGTTTTATTGTGTTGTAGGAAACGATTATCATACAGAATGCCTCCAATTATATATCTACCCGGCCCTGAATATGCCGGATAACTTAATATCGGTGAAGTCCTCGTTATCTTACTGCTGAAAATATCGCTCCTTATACGTTTATTTGAGATCCAGTGAAGTCCTGTTATATAGGGTGAGAGGCTCGAACAATGATCGTCTTTGTAATAAGAATTACTCCACTTATCGCAATTAAGTTTCTCTGTCGAAATAGAAGCTAAATATGGAATGCAATTACCCGTCCCAAGAGTGTTTCTGGCGCCAAGTTAGGGTGGTGGTCCTAGCGACGAAGATTCCTTTATAATTATGAAATTACTCAACCCACCTTCTAACTATCTATTGTTATATCTGACTACCTTGATAGTACCTGCTCCAGAGAAAATAAAGCTGATGTTTCCTCTCCCATTGTCGTAAATCTCATCAGTCAGGTAGGAAATGTTGGTCGTTATACGTTTATTTGAGCAAGTGCAAGCCTCCGATGAAGTCCTGTTACATAGCGTGAGAGGCCGTCGAACAATTTCGCGAGAATCTCGATGTTTCCCGAGACGAAAATTACTCCACTTATCGCAATTAGGTTTCGCTGTTGAAATAGAATCTAAATATGGAATGCAATTACAGTCAAAATACTCAGCGCGTTCCGTCCCATGATCTTTATATGTTTAGTCTGGCGCCAAGTTAGTCCTTGCATGGCAGCTGTGACCAGCAACGAAGATTCCTTGATTATAGCAAATTACTCAACCCACCTACTAACCAACTTAGACGGTTATATCTGAATACCTCCTCCACACAAAATAAAGTTTTATTCCCTCTCCCGTGCATTGTCGTAAATCTCATCAGTTGCAGCAAATGTTGGTCGTTATACGTTTATTTAAGCAAGTGCAAGCCTCCAATGAAGTCCTGTTACATAGCGCGAGGCTCAAACTTGAATTACAAATTCAGTCATTATACTCATGCCACTTAACGGTAAAAACGTGAGCTAGGAAGTTAATAATGCTATTAATTGTTTTGTCATTAATTGTCCCTTGGTACATTGTGACTCTCTTAGGAAATCACTGAACTCACTAATCTGCACCCATGCAACTAATTATTTGCATATTCAAGTTGATCTGAATACCTTGATCCCAGGGGGGTACTCAGGTAAACCACAGGTCACCAAAGCGTATTATGAGAGTTTGTATGGAGCTGAAATTCGATCGAAAATAATTTTCACTTTTCCTTCGAAAAGTTGTAAATAATGTGAAATAAAGTTTAAAAACCTCACCTGTTGTCTTTTCCGGTGTTTTTATCGCTTCTGGAAGCTGCTATGGGCGAATTTCGACCTTCGGTCGAATCTGCCACTGTAGTGTACTAATAGAAGGGAAAGGTCGGAAAGCAATTTGAACATTTCCCCAACCGTTTTTCGAGGTTCGGTTAGAAATGCTCGCTAAAAATATATTTCTTCCCCAGCCGGCGCTTTCAAATCACACTAAATCTCAAGAAGGATGATGTACGTACCTTTCTGTGTGATTCAATCGCCAATAGACCGATCTCTCGAAGCACAGTTTTACGTTGAAAACAGCTAAATTTGTTGGGGACGAGGCTATGTTCCAGCAAGTGGGTCAAAAACCAACGGCCGAGCGCCAAAGTATACTCCACAAGGGGTGATACGCATAACCTCTGTATCGCTCAATACCAAACGCACTCCCTCCCGGGTAAATACACTTTGGCACCTGAATTTCCCGCCAAAGTTTGAACGCCGGTCGCCAGCTTGCCGACTTACCCGGGAGGGAGTGCGTTTGGTATTGAGCGACACAGAGGTTACCACCCCTGGTGGCGTATACTTTGGCGCTCGGCCGTTGGTTTTTGACCCACTTGGTGGAACATAGCCTCGTCCCCATGCAATGGCTGCCGTTGAAAAAATTTAGCTGTTTTCAACGTAAAACTGTGCTTCGAGAGATCGGTCTATTGGCGATTGAATCACACAGAAAGGTACGTACATCATCCTTCTTGAGATTTAGTGTGATTTGAAAGCGCCGGCTGGGGAAGAAATATATTTTTAGCGGGCATTTCTAACCGAACCTCGAAAAACGGTTGGGGAAATGTTCAAATTGCTTTCCGACCTTTCCCTTCTATTAGTACACTACAGTGGCAGATTCGACCAAAGGTCGAAATTCGCCCATAGCAGCTTCCAGAAGCGATAAAAACACCGGAAAAGACAACAGGTGAGGTTTTTAAACTTTATTTCACATTATTTACAACTTTTCGAAGGAAAAGTGAAAATTATTTTCGATCGAATTTCAGCTCCAATACGCTTTGGTGACCTGTGCCTAGACCGCTCGCGGGGAACCAATCAGAATGGACAAGTTTGCCATATAATAATTTAACGTGATGAATTATTGATATTTTACGTGATGACTTATTTTGCAGCCCAATTCAAATAAATAACGTTAAATTAATTGCTATTAATTGCCAAAAATTAAAGGATTCTACTAAAATAATTGCAGTAAATAGAAAAAGGTCTAAAGCTTAATTTAAAGCTTAAATTTCCAGATCACTCTCCGCTAGGCGAGGATTTCTGTGCTAAATTCTTCGAGCTAAGCAATTCGTCTCTCTGAAAGCATTTTTGAAGCCGTTCTTGGTTCTTCGATGATAAAATACAGGTATTATGTTTAGAAACTAACATAAATAAAATAAAAAGAAAGAAAAACCAAAATGGGCTTCATGTAAGAAAATATTAGGTAATACCCCTCTCCTAAAAAAGTGAATTTAGTTATTGCCCACCCTCTGATCAGTCGGAAATTGTGAATGATCCCCCCCCCCCCCTCCCCCTCACAGTACACACACACCTTTATACAAGACCATAAAAGTAACCTGCATTTTCTCTACACGCACCTGTGATCAGGTGATTAAGATCTTATAACAGAAAGAAGAGCTCCTACTACATGTTTATTTGTTGGACATCTGCGTCTGGAACAAACATCACCTCCGTAGCAATGTTCAACATAGCCATGTGTTATGAGGGCCTATGAACTAGGGGTTTATGGGATACCGTAACTGTTAACAGCTTGTTAGGGACTTTTGCAACCTTAAAGAGAATAATAGACTACTGATCATATTGCAACGGACTGAATTTGCAGTTCAGTCACAGCTTACAGAACATCAAGCCTTTCAGTGGGAACCAGCGGTAGACCTAGGCGAGAAGCCCGGGTCCCCTTTTGTGGTTGAAAATACTTATGGGCCGAAGGGCCGAAACTTTTTTAAGGCCCCCCTCCTCTTGAGTGACTGAAATTCATTTTTTGTTTCATTGTTTCAATTATTCATCAATTAGAGATGGCTTTTATAATAAAATAGATAACAAATTCTCAAATTTCAATCAGTTACCACTCACAGAATTAATTACAGAGTTATTGAACTCCTCTGATTATTTTATTAACATACAGTTGGTAAAGTTAATTTCCTGCTGTATTGATCTGCGAAACAAATTGATATTAGTCTAGTTTGATAGTTAAGATTTACATGTAATTATATTTTCCATTGTATTGTATTTTTTTTTTCTATTTCTATTTTAATTTCAGTTCGTTTTCTATCTGTATTATTTTACGCTTTTGCAATACTGTAATGATTTATGGTCATGCAAATAAAGCTTATTGTTGTTGTTGTTGTTGTTGATTTTATTTTGAGCCCCCCCTATCCATGCCAGTGATTTTACTTTATGCCCTCCCCCCTCTGGTTTTCCAACATACATCACCAAAGTAGTGGATGAAGAGAAAGGCAAACAAGGATTCAGAGCCGTTAATACTTTTTAATACCAACGTTTACTTCAATTCAGTTTACAGTCTTTTTATCGTATTTCCCGCCATCTCAGAAATTAACTACAATACCAAGTGTTAAAAGATTATGTCTGCCCAGCTCAATAGCGGTAAATGCTTCAGCAATGGAGCGAAGTCTTGCTTTCATATCTGTAAAATGATAGAATTATGAACAATTGTATTATACTTAGGAATTTAGGATGTTTTATGTTCTTCTGTTACTCTTGAAGTAATAAACTGCCTATAAAGGGAACAGCACAACAGTGATACTAGCTTTTTCCTTCAGCAATAGACCATTTTACAGTTCTGTGAAATGTAACCAAGCCTCTGTATGAAAGCGAGGTTTGGGGTGACCATGAGATGAGAGAGATCAGAAACTAGTTTACATAATAACAGAATAATTTATATTTGAAAAGAAGGAAGGTTTGTATCACAACAAAGTCACCACCAGCCTCACTTCTGTTCAAAGGCCTGGATTCTAAGCACACAACTGTAAAATGGACTATTAGCTGAACTCACATGACCACTGTTCCGCATCGAGCTTAGCCACAAATAAAATAAAACTCGAGTGTTCACTGAACGTAAACAATTTCTGCTTTTGAAAACGGTCTGGTGCTGCTAGAAAATAGTCATTTTCTTCCCCCATAAAATTACAGCTAGTCTGTATGCCTTTATAACTTTTCGGGCCATTTAACACTCGAAATTTGCAGACATAATACGCATATAAATATTCGTTACTCGATTTTCCTTAGCAACCATTTGAGAGCTACTGCGCACACTCCGTTGTCCGGCACCGCTATGTCATTCGACCCAGTCCTTTTATAGGGCCAGTTGCTTCCCCCCCCCCCCCCCCCCCACCCCCATTTGTGATAATGAAGATTATAATAAAGTTTATTATTATTACAAAAAAATCACTGTTAAATAGTCCGATTGGACCGAAAGTATCGTGATTTTCACATATGAAAATTATAGCGTATAGATTTATTCACACGAACTTAACCTCGCCTGCTTTTATTGTTACAGTAGAACCCTGCTAACGCGAACTCCCAAGGGAAATAAAAAATAGTTCGAGATATCGGGGAGTTCGAGTGGAATTACGAACGTTTTCACCAGAGTACACCTTCTGAAATGGAATAGCACTTGCGTGACAACATCACACTTATTATGAAGGTTAATTTTGTGATTTTTTACGATTAAAACGAACATGCTCAAAACGAGAAGGTGTACTCTGGTGAAAAGTTGAGTTTTATTCCATTCTATTGGTGTCCCGAGTATTAACACAAAATAATAAATTCCTGTTTAGATTTCAACAATTTTGTAAAATTTCTCAGAAATGACCACACCCTTCAAATTCTTGAATTACAGAAATTCCTTAAATTTTTCTGAAACAAAATTATTTCCACCAGAATCTAGAAGAAGTAAAGAAGAAGTGATGTTGAAATTACTTCATTCCCATGACTATATTTTGTGATTCAACCCTTCAAAGCACTGCCCAAAATTGACCAAATTAGCCTCCAGTACCACCTTAAAGGGGCACTGTCACGGATTCGCATGCGCGAAAACTGCTCACTTCCTGTCGACCATAAATTATTTGGCCGCCATTCCATAATGACGGTTAGTGAAAATATTTGCATGTATTTTGTTTCTAATCACGATTATGTAAAACAGATAAAGTCATAATATTACTGTAACAGCGTGCGCTGTTCGCATACGTATTTCCGAAACATGATTTGCATACAAAATATTTTTGCAACGGCCGTAACGCAACGCACTTTTGACAGCCAAGCTTAGATTTATCCATTTGTACAGAAGTTTTCAACGGATAACCGTTGCCGTTGGAACGGCCGCTCAATATTTTTTCTCAACGGATTACCTGGCTTAGCTTCGAACGGGTGAAGATTTTTTCTGAACGGGTAGCAGCAGCCGTTGGAACGGCTGAAGATTTTTTTCGAACGGGTAGCGGCAGCAGTTCGAACATTTTTTTCGAACGGGTAGTAGCAGCCGTTCGGCTTGCTAACCGTTCGGGTAGTGAACGGCTTTTAGCCTTTCGAATGGAAAGCCGTGTTGTACGTTTTCGCGTGAGAGGTCACAGCTGAGGTCACATCTGTTTCGATCACTCGTCTCCTCAACAACAAATGTGTCGCGAAGACAGTATCTTATCACTGTATCCTTCGTAACCTGCAACGAATTTCGCTTCAAGCCATGTTTTGAAACTGTTATCTTCAAGATAAATGCGTTTATGGGGTTTTGTCCACGCTCTCTTGGCTCTTGTCGGGGTATTGAATATTCTTTTTCGCCCAGAATTACTACGCTTTCCACCGTGCCGCCGCCACCACTAGTCGACGCCATTTTGGATTTGGCAACTCAAACTTGAAAAAGTTGGCCCAACCTTTTCAAGTTCGACTCGCGAGACTGGCGCATGCGTCCTTGTGACAGTGCCCCTTTAACCGAGTTCGAGTTAGCGGGGTTCTACTGTATTATTTAACAGGGCCCACACTGATAACAATTGTATAACTGAAGTGGCTACCCTGTATAAATATTTTATTTATTTATTTATTTATTTATTTCATGTAATGGAAATCTTGACATATACAGCTGTTTCGAGAAACGTTGTCAGAAAAAAAACGCACGCGACAATCCCGAAAGGTAATCTGGGATATGATCAGCAAGGTACGTTCCTGACACTGTAGCTGTCGAACCTACTTTTGTTGCTTTCTTTTAGCACTCGCAAACATACTTCCATGTGTCATTTTCTCAGATTTCCCTGAAATGCTGAAGTCAAGGAACCGTGAACTTAAAACTACCCACAATACCTTTCGGGATTGTCGCATGCGCTTTTTTCCGACAACCTTTCTCGAAACAGCTGTATGTGATAAACCAGATTACATCGGAGACAGGTTGTTTGCTTACCAAAGCTATTCGCAACAAAGACAATATGGGGCGCAATAACTCATAGGACAGCACCTCCTCATCCTCTTTGGGAGTTCACCAAAGGTCCGTTCATTGAGGGTTTCCACCTAAAAGGGAAATTTAGTTATGGAGAAAAGAAACGGGATTATACAAGAGTCTATGAAGGTAACAAGTTATCTGCTTACCAAAGCTAAGGCCTTCAACAAACTGAGCAACTTCGGCAGAATTTTATGCACGGAAAGCCAAACTATCTGTCAAACTATTTCTGGTCAATTAGTCAAATATTCTGTTTCATTATTTTACTCGTTTTAAATATTATATTCTTTCCTGGCACGAACTAGCTATAAGGTTCTTTATTATGTGGTTGGCTCCGCGAGCGGGCAAGATGAAGTAAATCCTACGTTGTGATTGGCTACCCGAGCGGGAAAGATGGGCCCATCTTGCCCGCTCGGGATTGCCCGTGATTTTCCGCAAGAATTTTCACGCGAGATCCCGGTTTCCGTAGCATGAACCCGACTAAGTCCATCACAGGTTAACCCCAGCATTATGTCGCCGGCACCCATTTATACTCCTGGGTAGAGAGGCACTGTGAGAGTTAAGAGGGCCGTGCGTGAGGGCCGTACTGGGGAATATCGGCCCAAGGTGATCGAGTGTAGCGAGGTCCGTACAAATAAGTGCGAGGAATGATATTCTCCCTGTACGGTTCCAAGCAAGCTTGTTTTGTAACCCAGTGAAAAAAAAAACAGTGGAAATGATCATCTCAAACCGAGAAGAAAGGACAAAAGAAGTAATAAAGGTTGCAATCCTCGTATAAGGCAATTTTATTACAAAATACGTGTTCTAAATTAATGAAAGATTGAACAAAAAATACTGTATAATCTGTAATGCTGTTTTATATAAGCCAAAACAATGTAAGAAACCCGGTCTAATTCTTAGAAAGTATTGTATCGGTAATAAAGCATTCAGATTGGTTGATTTTAGTTATTGACCCTCTCAGCTATCTTAGTCGTGTCATAAGAAATCTTATTTACTTCTTATAAACCGAGCGCGAGGGCCGTACTGGGAGAATATCGCCCGATCCTTCGCGAGGTCCGTACGAGAAAGACCGAGGGCGATATTCTCCCAGTATGGTCCCGAGCTAATGAGAGTTAATAAGAAGTTTATTATATGGCTCTCCCTAACATTTCACTGCTACCCACGCTTTCCTTGTCGGGCATTAACATCGCTCATTATGCCCGGGGTATTACGAGAAAATCCGGCCCCGAGTATTAGCCAATGACAGCGCGCGTTATATCTTTACAAGCTCTAGCACTGAATATAATAATTATTATTTCTGACCTTATTATCCTGTTCATCTTCAAGTAAAGGACGTTCCTTCTCTATTGTAAACGCCAATGCAATGGAAAAGAGCAAGATGAAGGCGACTGCAACACGCATCTTTACAGTTATTGTTCCTTTCTGTAATAAAAATGTAGCCTGAGATCAGGCTCCGAGAGAAATCGCCGAGCGCGGACTGGGCCGTCGCCTTCGTTCCCGCCCCAGTCCGCGCTCGGCGTCCCTTTCAGTATTTTCATTTTTTTTTAACTGACCTTGCTCGTCAATATACACGCTTACGCCCTAAGCATGAAAGCGAGGCCTAAGGGCCACAAGATTCCCCGCGAACGTTAAAAGAGTAGAAACATGGCTGAAGAAACAACATCGAGCGATTTAGAGGTCGTAAAATTAACCACGGAAGATATTCCTGGAGCATTTATAGAAAATAGAAGCGAAGTTTTGGCTGAAATGTAAACGACTTGATTTTCCTAAATATTGATGGAAAGGCCAACGACGTTATTCAATAACAACTTCCAGGGTTAATTTTACAACCTCTAAGTCGCTTGAAGTTGTTTCTTCAGCCATTTTTCTACTCCTTTGAAGTTCACGGGAAATCTGGTGGCCCTCAGGCCTCGCTTTCATGCTTAGGGCGTAAGCGTATATAGAGAAAGACTGTGGACCTCACATGATCAAGAACTCGGCCACAGGTTTTCGGTATGCGAACCTCCCGGTCGGTAAATAACATTATGTGCATTTTTTTTTTATGTCCATTTTTTTATCTTTTCCTACGCATCCTGAAATTTGAATGATTCCGTTTGTAGGCGTTTATTTCCTTTCGATCTCTGAACTTGACCGTGGTCAAACGCTTGGACGCGAAGGCTCTGGGAACGAGATTGTGGAGGTTCGCGTATTTTTCCCTCGCAAAACTATTTCAAACTAGGCTTGGATAGATTTTGCCGGCAGAATTTCGAGCATAATAAGCGATTTTTGAGGCGAGCATTCTGCCGGCATAATAAGGCATTTTGAAATTTCGAGCAGAATTGGAGCAGAATAAGGGAAAATCAGTAAAACTAATGATATGCATAACAGTTGAAAGAAAAAATTGAAAACTAAATACAAAACAAATGAAAAATACCTTGCAATTAATGTGATATCTCGAGCATTAGCTAAAACGCACTCACATGAGATCACATCACAGACTTTGAAGTCAGCGGTATTACATAAAAGCGCGAAAATTGTTCGGGTACCAAGCAGAATTCGAGCAGAATAAGGGTGTCCGAGTAGAATTTCGAGCATAATAAGCGATTTTTACGAGCATTGCCTGCCGGCAGAATAAGCCATTTTACGAGCAGAATTTATCCAAGTTCAAGCTATCAAGCTCAAACTCAGTGAACTGCTCTTTAAAAACCGGCCAAGACATCGGACGGTAGTTTTTTGGTTCAAATTAAGAGAAGGAGAGAAAAGCTAAGATTTTTACGTTCACTGCCCAGAGGTCAGTATCTCTCCTGTGTCCTTTTGGTTCACTTACTTTTTTACAATTTACTTTAGGCTCGATTTCGGCCGCTCTCTCGAGTCCGGTCTCAGCTCATTTTCCCGAACAGCGGCTGGTAATCGAGCCTACATTGTACGGTCAATTTATATGAAATGTTGGCCTAATCTCGTTCCCAGAGTCCTTGCGTTTAATGCGTTTGACCGCGGTGAATATCTGAGCACGGTCGCACTATCGTACTCGGTTATCCTAGCACGATAAGTGCGCGACTACTTTTACCATCGTGTGAAGAGATTTTGGATTTTTCGTCTCAAAAATTCACGAAATTATTGCTCACTAACCATTGTCAGATGAATGGAGAAATACGCTGTGGAATTAAAGCCTTGTAATTCTCCAACAAGGTGAGTATTTATCTGATTTTTACCGTTAAAAATTTAGTTTTAGTGCAGTTTGCGGTTGTTAAGGTGGCTCGATGTAGTTTTTTTAGCGCTGGGGTGAGAGTTTTGAAAACAAAAATTCGATCTTCGATTTTTGTCATACTACACCATGATGATGACAAATGATGATAGATTTATTTTACACTGGTTTCCAAGCAACAGAGGTTACCATAGCAACGATTTCGGCATCCTATTGGTTTTAAACAAGGCTGATTTTCTCGAAATCTAGTCGAAAACATTGCATTCATTTTTTCATATTTTAAAGTATGCTAGTTTGACCACCTGTAGACGAAATTTCAAGAAATTCTGTAAGGCCGTTTTTGATTAAAACTGCACTGAACTTTTTGCGGTCGTGTTTGTGTATGTCCCAGAATTTACTTCAAAATCTTTCATTAAATTATAGCTATATGTACCTCCCCTCTGTTGAAGGATTTTTTAATGATATTAAAGACTTTTGTAAGGTAAATGGATCACCTCGGATGGTTTACGATTTCAAAATATTCAATTTTGAAGAACTGCGCTTAGGCACCTCAGAACACGATCGAAGCGCGTGATTTACATTTAGCGGGATATTGCTAAAATGCTCTTACAGATTTTTTTTTTAAATTGTTAGGTGTTAGCGTGATGGTTGCACTTGATATTCCAATCGAAAATGCCATTAAAAAATCGTTGCAAGCGTTAGAAAATAACACCGAATTATGGGTAAGTTTCGCTCGCTACTGTATTTCTCCGAACAGGGATTTTGTTTTATCTTGTTTCTGGTCAATTTCTCTCTTGATGCACGTGCAATTAATATTAATTTTTATTCCAAATGCATGCCGCATCTGCATGAAAACAGGCCACAACGCGTAGAAACACTCTTTCAAAACCTGGTTACCCGCATGTAAATATCAAGTCACGTGAGCAATCGATAAGTATAGGTAATCGCCTGGGGCCGAGTAAAATTAAGCATTAATATCACACTGCGTGGTTTTTCATAAATTTGCAGAAATTGCCCGAGTCGCGTAGCGATGAGGGCAATTTGCAAATTCTGAAAACAACAAGTGATATTAATACCTTATTTTTACGAGGAATCATGCCGATTACTTTGTTAATAACATAAAGGCACAATTAGTGTCATTAAGACATCGGGTGGTATTCGGCAAGCTTCGGGAGTACTATCGGAATAATTTGCTTGCCCTCCGATCACATTTCGAAAATCTTCGGAAGACTTCGGGTGATCTTCGGAAATCTTAGGGTCATCTTCGGAAATCTTCGGAAGTCTTCGGGTGAAACTTTGCACTCTTCGGAAGTCCTCTGCAATGTTCGGAGATCTTCGGAGTAATTTTGGCCCGTGCAAACCAAAATTAACACATTTCGGCTTCAGTACGCAACAGACAATAAATTACATACCATTAGGTTGGTATTGTGCAGGTTTCGGCCCGAGCACACGGGACTATGTACAACAGTAATTAAAGCTATAGTCTACACCCAATATACACCGCCACTAGTACTACGATAACTAAGTTATCCATCTATCACCATCACGATGAAAACACATGAACAGAGCTGGGCAACCACGCACAAAAACATTTGTGGTTAGACGGAGGCCAGAAAAAAACCTACCACAAAAAACCCCTTAGGGAAAAAATGGGCAGGACATCTGAGTAGGAACCAAAACCCACCAAGCTCAAAGCATTAAGCAGCCCATGGTGTCGGCCTAGAATGGCCTTCCCACGGGCTATACAAAGGCTTATATACACCCACAGTATTACCCATAATACACCGTCACCCAACAGGGCCCAGGTCCTTCAGGCTAATTCGTAGCCACTCAATCGCCAGAATTCCATTTTCTTCCTCTCCCCAACACCCCCCCCCCCCCCCCCCCCGCCCTACCCTCCTCAAGTAATTTGAAAATTATAACATGACTTAAAACTTGTTTGAGTGTCAATTATTTATAATGCTAACTCGCGGTCTTGTTAGAAACGAGAGCTCGCCAGATAGTAAGCTATTCTGGCGGCTACCCTGGGCCCAGAGGTTTATTTCTTGGCTTTCAGTAGAGGAAAGACAAGAAATAAAACCTCTGGGACAAGGTTACATAATGAGTCATGTTCCTGTATTTTATAAGTTTAAGTGTAGTGTCAATTATAAAAAAACTGAAACATTCAGACATAAAATACAAAGTTACAATTGGATACACAAGCGCTAGATACGTCGGATTTACAATAGCGTAAATAAAAGGAAATGGGATAATTAGCCTGCGTAGCTGGCGGTCTTGTTGGCGCGCGAAGACAAAATTCGTAAGCGGCGGACCCTCCCGCCCCAGTCTCTCGCGGCTCCCCCGCTCGCGACTTACGAATTTTGTCTTCGCGCGCCAACAAGACCGCCATCTGTATGGATCGTGGAAACCTTTCTATTAATGCCTCTTTATACACATACTTCCTTAGCTAGCCTGCTTTTTTCAAAACGTTTTTTTTCATTCCGCTTATAAGCCCCTCAGATATAACCCCCCTCCCCCCCCCCCCCCACCCCGTTTATAAGCCCACCCAAAACCCCTTACGAAGTTCCATGATTTGAAATTTAGCGAGTAAATAATCCTTGCATGGCTCAATTAAGTTAAGTTGTCAACCACCATCTTTATGGATCCTGGGAAGCTATAACCAAACAACTCAAAGTCTTTGTTGTAAATGTCTCTGAGTTGTCGTATCCTTAACAAAGATAGAGTAGAATAGTACTTCTTCATTAAAGCACTGGTGTTGGTTGGTTGCCATTCAGGAAACAACACTTTGTCCTCCAGTTTTAGTCTTTCTTAAAATGAATAGCGCGTCATCTTCCAGTGTTTCGTAATGGCCAATAAAATCAAACTGTATATGGCATGGATGACACAAGTTGTATTGTTCACGCCAGTGTTCTTGAAATAAGCCGCCCTCCCTCCATCGAAGAACTACATAGGTCGCAAATTGTTCAAAGGTTGTGTTATCAGTATTAACATCGATATCAAGCCCGCTACGTTTGACCAAAACGCGTCTTATTCCCTTGCGATAGTCTTTCCAGAAATCATGACCTCGTTTCCACTTCCCCCAAAAGCAATCTCTGTATGCTGACAGTAGTCGCTCAAAAGGTTCTCTGACAAACATAAACTTTTTTCTAGCTCTTGAGAATTTTTCTGCGATCCTCCGTTGTATAATGACTTAGGAATTTTAGTTTGTCCTTAGTTAGCTTGTGAACGCCCTCTGTAATGTTGAAGCCTTCTAAATTGGCCAGTATTCGCTTCCAAACTGTACAGGCCACCTTAGGAACTGAACAGTACACAAGTTTATACTTTTCTGACACAATAAAGTTCGACAAATCGTGATCTTTTTCAGTTGAATCTTTCCCACTTTTAGCACAATACTCGCTTATCTGTTTTGTTGTTTCCTTTTGCTTGGAAGTCATTTCAATTAAGAATTTATCTTGAGACAGCTGCAATCAAACAAAAAAAAAATATCAGATTTATCTAATTGTTCAATTGAATAAATTAACTATTTTTTTCGGTCACATAATCCTGTGTTCCATTCCTTTCGCTGTCTGACTTATTAATGTGCATGTATAATATAAGCTCCAATTTTTCGCGGTATCAGCAAATAATTATTTCAACAACATAAGATGGCTAAAGAACAAAGCTCGCGTAACCTTACGACTCTTGGAACAGGCCAAAAATGGTTTCAATTATCAAAGGAATCATCTTTAATCTTTTTCAAAAATGCGTTGCAAACGTTACTACTAACTATTCCTTGGAAAACGACAACGTGCCTACCGCGACCAAAAACAAAAACAAAACAAAAAACAAGAGGATTTAATCTATCCCTCAACTGTATGATTCTTCTGAGCCCATTCCTGTAACTATCTATACCTCGAACTTCCATCCATGGCACAAACCCTCACCACTGATAAAAACGTTAGCTCAGTGAGTGTTCTGAATACAGTGCAACTTCTAGTTTGGGACACCTCTATTAAGGGGACACCTGCTTTAGGATACACAAACGTTTTATCCCGGCATAATTAACACTTTTATAATCTTTTGTATCTCTGTACCCCTATTTTAAAGGGACACCTCCTTTACCCAACGGTGTCCCCTTAATGGAGATTTCACTGTGGTTTGACTTGAAATGTGTTCCATATTCTACTAGACGCTGTCATATTGTAGTCCCTGATGGGGTACGAATACACTGATTCAAGAAATAACAATATTTCTGTTCGCCATCTCAATCTTAACATGAACTTTCAATTGAGTTCACAAATTAAAGCAAGGAGCTGCAGGAAAGATCATGCTTAAATCTGCACAGCCATTTCCAGATGGTCGCCCAAGCTTTTTAATATTCATCACTTTTGACAGTTTTACTATAGATCTGTCAAAAACAAACTTTAGGAAATTATACAGAGAAAGAAATGTTAAGAGTTAATGTCAATAAAAATCAGTCGTTATTTCAAAATCGCGGACACATCCCAAAATCGATTTTGCTTATACTTTTTATATTGATAGACCTTTGTACTAAAGTAAACAAAATGTTGTTAGTTTGTTGTAATATTCGCTTTTTTAAGAGAAATTAAATAAAAACCGTTGGGTCCGGATAGAGCCAAATTTCAATATTCGAATGATCGAAATTTCATCATATCCATGGCTCTGGCGCGTGAGTTGAAAATCATCTGTAAAACTTTCTTTGCGATAGCTTTATAGTTTGGGCCTTAGTCAATTCGCTGACGATAGCAGAGGCAGTAATTTTCTTGTTATAGTCAGTTATGAGCCTTTTCTTCAAGACATGTTGGAGCTCTTTTTGAAAAAGTCTGTGGTAGCTTAAATCAACTGCCAAAAAAGCCTGTCGGTACGCCAATATAAAACCCCAAACTATATTGTGGATACAGTTTAAGGATAGATGTTCACAGTAATGCTTTTATTTTTTTGGGACAGTCGTTAATTTCGCGATAATCCGGCTTCTTTGAAGTTTCCTAATTTGACAGATTTGTAGAGAGTCGCCATATTGAAAAGTACAACATCGTCGACCACAAGAGTTGACCCAGAGTTTATTTGAGAGAGCGTGACGACGAAGCTTTCTGAAAGCTTGCTGATTTTTGTCATTTTTCCTTTATAAAAGGAGGCATATAAATACAACCTGCAAGTATACGCATCCTGCTCCATAAACGGTATTTTTGTCTGATCAGCTTGCGCGACCATGACTACCTAATTGAAAACCACTTATTTTTCGCGAGTATTAATTTTCGCGATTGTAGCAAAAAAGCGAAAATAAAGACGTTATTTTCGTCAAATTTAAAAGCCTTTGAGCCCTTTTTTCTCTGAAATCGCGAAAATAAAGCCTCGCGAAATACGGATCTGTGGATTTCGCGAAATTAAGTTCGCGCGAAAATTAGTGAGAATAAGGTATATCTGAATGCATGCAATTATTATATGGTTGATTGGTTCCCTGAGCGGTCCGAATTTTGTAATATGGACCGCTTAGATGGACCGCTCACGAACTCATTTCGCCGAATTCCTTTTATGAAACATTGAACAAAGAAAACTAAACATTTTTCCTCATGTCTGGCGGACAATTTTGGTTAAACTTTAAGCGGGCCTGAAAAATGCAAGAATATGCTTAGCTTTGGCGCGCGCGCGTTAGCCGAGAATGGTTGCATTAATTTATCAGCAATTTTTAAAAAAATCCATTATAATAAAAACTTTATTGAACTAGCTTGTTCGGTCTGTATTGGAAAAATATTGTTCGAGTTCTTTTTTTGCAAGTTTATGGACCTCGCCTTCGGCTCCGGTCCATAAACTTGCAAAAAAAGAACTCGACCAATATTTTCCCAATACGGACCTCACGCTAGTTCAATAAACATCTATGTATTAAAATAGTCCCTTGCAAAGCAAGTACAACAAGCATATCTAAATGAATATTAAAATTGAATGCAAAGAAATATTGTCAAAGGATAAGCAACAGCAGCAAAATGGTGGTTTAAAATTGACTCTAAATTTAGTTGGTATATATTTCCAACGAGGGAAGTCGAAGAAAAGGATAGCCTAGGTTTTGTCTACACGCAGATCCGGTAGGCCATTCTTCACCCGATATTGTATATTTTTAACAAAAAAAGGAAATAAGAAAAAATGCAAATACCATTCAGTAAAAACCCCGCATTTTACGCTTAGGCCATCCCCATAAAATGTGTTGTTTCCCATCGCCCGACCGACCCAATTTTTTCAAAAAGTAAAAAAAAAGTTTCTGATTCATTGGCTGCGCCATTTCTCGCGTGTTTCCAAGTTTAATTTGCTTTATTTACATCTTTAAAGTCACTCTGACATCTAAATCAGCCCAGTAATGAGTTGGAGGGTGTAACAAAGTGTTTATGCCATTTTATTTTCCAACCCTTCGACAGGATCGTTGTTCCATCGAATAAGGTCGTCCATCGCCCTTCAATACCTGATCCTTGAGCACAACTGAGTTATGGCGTTTTTGTTTTCTTTTTTGGTAAAAATAAAAATAAAATCAGGGTGGGCAATGCTTAACCCAGGTTTTGTATACATCCTGCCGCATCTTTCCCGAAATTGACAAATTTTCGAGCTGTCAATTTTCCGAAAGTACTCTCTTTGTGTCGTAAAAATAAACAATAAACGTTTGCTTGCTTTATCAAATTTTAAAAAGGCATGTACCTTCGCACTTTTCACGGTAGAGATTGTGGCCCGTGTCAAGACCTTTCAAGATCAACGATTCAGTCGAGTGACGGGTAGTGCCTCTAGCTTGTATCATGCAGTGGGAGTGAAACCGAAGTGGAGCTTATTCTAGCGAGAAGTGCCTATTTTGCCCTGGCACCATGAACGTTGGGTATTGGATGGCGGAGGTCCCATCAGGCTATGGTGTAATAGCCGCAGAACAACTTTCGTAGCCTACGTAGCAGTCGTTTCCTTTCCGAGTCCCGCGCGCTCGATGGCAAAAAGAGCGAAAAAAAGAGACAGAGAGAGAGAGGGGGGGGGGGGGGGGGGGAAAGGAGGGAGAGGGGGGTGGAATATATTTTCTCCCAACTAGCCGCCAATATAATGTGGTATTGCCGTCTCAAAATCGCAATTAGTCTATAAAGACACCACGAACTCCTGGCTCTTCCTGTTCTACAAGAGTACTGTAAATTAACTCGTGTGTTTGAAAAACTGGGATATCCTCTAACAGTCACAGTCCGACTTGTGATGTATATGCTATGCAAATGTGATATGTGATGTGCAGTTTCGGTCCTAACAAGCCGCTGCAATATAAGCCCTCTTTGAATGAATTACAATGACAGGCGTTTCTCCCCAAAAAAAGTACTAAGATCCTGACTCGTTCCCAGTCGTCTATCTTGTCATCTATAAAATATTTTAAAGCGCGGCCGACGGGAGCATCCTTCCCAGCATCCCCCGCGTCATAAACTCGGCAATCTGCGAAATTAAACTCCAGACTACCTTTCAGCATTTTCGCGTACGCTTTTGCTTTTTCGGCTGCATTTGATAGATTATCATGGTCTAGTTGGATGTTGTGTAGGGCCGCTTATTTTCTCTTTTAGGGCGTTTTAACATTCCTTTGTGAGTTGTCCTAGAATGTGATTTTAGGTGAAAGAAGAGCTACAGTTCACTTAGCTGACTTATAAATCCATAGAACAACCACCTCTCTTCTACAGTCACTAACTGGCCGTAAAAAAGAATTGAATTTTGTCCTGTTCAGCTCCGTTTGAGATTATTTCATTTTCTCATGACTTACTTCAGTTTACTTTGTTTATTTTCTACATATATATATTTTAATCTGTACATGTTTCCATTGTGACATGAATTGGAATAAATAAGTCTACACATGACATGAGTAATGCATACCGCTGACCGGTACTGGCGTATTCGGTTATTTGGGAATAATACCGGCAGAGTAACAGGTAACGGGTACCGGAAAAACGGGTACCCCCATAAGTGGGACGGGTAACGGGTAGCTTGTTGCCGGTCTCCATTATAATTACTTATCTGATCTATGCTATAGCTGCAGTTTATTTGAGACCTCAAGGATTTGAAAACAGTACGTATACAGTATTATGATCTAACAGAAGCATTCCCTCAACGGGTCTCTTCCAAAATTATTTTTTAATTTTCAGTCCATAGCTGAGCTATTTTAGGAGTGCTACCTGATTGGTCAGTTCGAGTAACGTGATGTCGGAGCCTCGATCAGAAGAAAATAAATATGATCGCAACGATCGCAGCCGCAACGATCGCTGCGACCCGTGGTGTGGGGTGAGGAACGCGGGCTCACAAAACGGCTGGAAAATCGAGCCTAATGGAAACCAGGCTTTTGATCATCCCGTCGGCTTGGTATGAAACTAGCGATCTTTCCTGTCTTGAACATTGAAGTTCGCTATCACCATAATGGACGATCTCATCCAGGTACGTTTTCATAGCCGTATTTTTATCTATAAAAAAAATCGTCAAGATAAACTTTATTTGCGGAAGATTATTGTCAACATGATCCCCTCAAGGCAAATAAACTGACTGAGTTTGCGCCATTGTAAAATTTGCATGCGGGTGAATGAATTTCGCGTTTTTTGTTTTCGCTTTTGCTCGTGAAGAATCTGTGTGATTGAAAAAATCTGATCTCGGATACTCCTAAAGAAACACAGACATAGTTGATAATATTTATGGCAAATATTCGTTTTTTATTCAGAATATCATTGTTGCAAGATAGGATGTTCTAAGGGAAGGATTTCTCGTACCCCATGATAATTTTTTGAAATCTATTTCAATAGTTTCGCGTCATGCTGTGAAACTTCTGATCGAGGCTCCAACATCACGTTACTTGAACTGACCTATCGGGTAGCGTTCTTAAAATAGCTCAGCTATGGACTGAAAGCAGGAGCCGCTCCTGACTTAGGCCCGGGTCGCACTTGCGGACAAGTTTTGAAATGTCCCAACATTTTCAAAAAAAATTGTCAGGTGCGTGGGGATGTGGCTTGTCCAGCCACAGGGCAGGACTACGGCGCCTTTGAAGTTTTGTCGTTTTGACAAAATTTGTCCGACTCGTAACAAGTAGGTCGCACTTGTTTTGCGATTATTGTATCAAACAAATTTCAAAACGTGCACACGTGCGACGCGGGCCAATCATAGGACTACGGCTTCTTTGTTATTTTATCTTTTTGGACAAGTTTGTTCGTCCTGAAAATGTAGGTCGCACTCGTCTTTGCTATAATTGACGCTTAAATTGATGAAATCCACTAAAGTTACCAAACTTGTCCGCAAGTGCGACTCGGGCCTTAGACTGCAAAACAGTCGTATTTTTCGCGTTACGATTCATACGCGCAGAACTATCCTCAGCTGAATATGTAAAAACAGCGTTCAAATTAGAAGGAAATAAAAATGCCGCAAAGCTATTACAAATGTAATAGATTCAAATAGTAGATTTCAAAGAGAAACATGAAAAATTTCCCACGCTTGCCTGCCCGGCGTTTCAATTTTACGGCAGTTGTTGCCGCAGCGGACAGTTAAGAAAGATATTAGCAAGATTGTTAACGCGCATCAGCAAAAAAGGTTCCTATCAAGGATCGGGTGCCCTCAGCTTACAATCCGTTTTCTGCGTTTTGTGAGTGGGCAAGTCATGCATTTTAAGAGAGGAAATTTCGATTCGAGCAGAATTCGATTACGTTCTTAGTGGTTTATTAAAGTGTAAAAACGATTGGGCTGTTTCAGTAAACGATAGCAATTATCGCCATGCTGTTTGTTTTCCTTTCAATCATCAACACAAGTGGCAATTAACGGGCTAATTTACAATGTACGTAATTAGGCTAGTTAATTTTAAGTAAATCAGCCTAATTAACACACGATTGATACACCAAAAAGTCGCTAGATAAACACCTATTTATCCTGTGTTTATCCAATTTGTGCTCACTTTTGCTCCGGACGCCCAAAGTTAAAGGTGATTGAAGGTGAATTGAAGGTAATTCGTGTTGCATTGGTGTTAATTAATACCTTTATTTGGACATTTTTTATGTCACCGCCCCATTTTTGTTTTGCTACTCTTTTATTTCATGGCCAATATTATTTTTAGTGATTCATTAGAGCCCTCTCCATGGGGTACTATACCCGGGTACTGTAGCCTGCGTGCTATGACATTTCTCGTATTTCCTTGCTACTCTCTGCAGAATTCCGATAATTGTCGGCCTGATGTTTTTTAAATCGTTCGTTTTTGTGTCGGTTAATTTTTCTGGAGTGCTTGACAGTGTGTTATTTGTCAAAGCGAACATTTATGCAAACATTCACGCAGTTTTAAAAATATTTTCTATCCTGACTACGACTAATTTGCAAATCGTTCCGCTTCAATATCTGAGATCGTCGTTTTTTTTAGGCCCCGTTTAACACGAACGCGGTTTTCAACTCTACACATGGTTACATTCGCATTTCGTGGTCCAAAATTACACATGTACAAATGCAAGTTTATATGAAAACGATTTTTTGGCCGTTTTCTGTGCGACGCTGTTTACGTCATGGGTCGTGACATTTCTGTTAGCTTGGGACACGATAATCCATTACAGTTTATGATTGAAAATCGAAACGGCGCGATGTAACGCGGGTTCTACATCAGCAGCCTACGCGCTATTCACCCAGAAAAGGGAGAACACGACGGAAGTCTTCCTAGGACCAGTAACGCACTTCAGATGCAGTAACAAGACATCTCGTCTACACTGACCGCAAGTGATGGCCAGAAAGAATTGTAGCGGAGATGAAAACGGTCTGTATGTAGCCTGCGTAGCAAGCGTTCTCTGTTACGAACGAAAAAGCTTTTTCCCTGCGATCGAAGAAACCTTTTCTGCAATTTGGCCGCGCGAAAAATGGCGGGCGAGAGCAAAAAAGACGGAGGGGGGTGAGGCGGGTAGGGAAGAGGGTTTTGGCGCTGAGGGAAACGCCAACCCCCACTCCCTCCCCACCCACCGAGCGACTCTTTTTTAGCTCTCGCCCCAATTAACCGCCACCACACGCTGCCACAAATGACGGCAAACAAACAAAGCTATTCCACGATGCGCGGAAAAAATCTCTTAGTCGTACCATGAACGCTTGCTACGCAAGGCTAGTCTGTATGCATCCCTAAAGATTAATCCAACAGTTGCTGCGGATTAATTTTTCCCATGGTTAATTCGTTAAACAAAAGCGCAAATGAACCGTGGCTGGAGGAACCCAACCACTTATGTCGGATAAGGAACAGCCCGCAAACAGCATAGGGACATTTGTTAGTTCCTCGTGTAAAAGTCGGTGTCCTCCAAACCGCGCCGAGAACTAGGACCATTTCCAACAAACGTTACCTACGGAAAAATTACCGTGTGTGAGGACGCAGCCAGCGATGTAAAAACTCCGAAACACCGTAAACTTTCGCGATTATAGTGTAGGATAATCGTTTTGTGCTTCGATTTTGTGTGGTTGGTACATTGCTACAAAAAATCAGTCACTACTTCTTGAAATCTGTATCTGGACTGTGGACACCTCGTTGACTTTGTTCACACACACGTGTGTTGTGTTATAAAACTGTTCTGCTGCTGAGCACGTAAGGAAAATTAGGTTATAATGATTTGCTTGCCTTAGAATAGTAGAGGTTTTCAATATTGATTGTCGCTTCTCCAGAGCCGTCTGTGATTTGGTTTTAAAAAACCTCTCACCACCTTTTTTTACTAATCAGATGCAAAACCAAAAACCAATCACGTTTTTCCCGCGCTTGGCGACAGATTGGGGCGTGTATTTGCTCTCTTCGAGTTCTCGTTTGGGTTTTTGTCCCCGCTTACGTTGGTTGCTGATTGGCCTACTGTAATTGCTTTGGTAGTCTCTGTTTCTATATTATATTTTAGGTAGTTCAGTTGACTGCGGGCAAAGTCCCGAAACGTTCTGGATTTTTTGTTAAACTTTATGGCACTTTTAGTTTCACGTCTTTAGATATGTTTTTTTATTTTATTTATTTTGAAGAATTCGAAGGTTCGCAACCCTATTTTTGTTGGTTTCTCCGTCATACACGCGCACCGCTGAAAACCGTGAACACTACCCATAAATACCTTTTTGGCATTGATCGCATTCACGGAAGGAACAACTGTATTGCGATATTTGACTCGTTACGTCACCTATTGTTATTAATTGTGCCAACCAGAGAACTATTGGCTGTTGAAACAAAGAGTTATTTTGTTTAATGGTTGGCAAAGTTTTGAATAACAAAACAAATTTGACGTAATGTGATCGATAAACAGTTAGCTGTGACGTATTGTCCGAGAGGGGGGGTCTCGAGTTTGAACACTCCGGGAGACAGATTTTTTTTTTTTTATCTTTTCCAAAATTTAGACAAATATTTCTTAAGAGAATTTTTTTATTTTTTTTTGTGGGGTCTCAACCGAAACATCGAAGCGCGATTTAGCGAGAAAATAAACCTTGCATGACTAAATGGAAATTTGTTGTCGCCTAAAAAATAAGTAGCAGCTTTGTAAAGTAGGCATGGAAACAATGGACAGGAAATACTCAGATCCTCTCCCCTGCGGGATATTTTTACGGCACGTGGCTTCCGCTGGCCGACTGCCATTTTTTGAATGACAACTGTGGTTTGTTCAATGCCACAAAAAAGTCAGAGTTTCGTTCAGACAGCAGCTGACAATTATCCCCTTGTTTTCATTTACATTCAAGGGCGAAAACATACAGTGGCTCAAACGACACCATGGGCTTGACTATTTGATTGCGGGAGGAAGCTGGTTATGTGCCTCCAAGATGGCATACGACTGCCATGCAGTTGTTTGTGTGTTGGGTGAAGGTTTGACCTACAAGTAAGCAGTGCAATGTTCTTTTTCGGACTTTCGGTTTCTTCGTAGGAAAACAAGGTTTGCGCAGTGTTTTATCAATTTTCCTAAGATCAAGAATGGGTTGAATTGCCGAAATTAATTTTCGCTGTTGCATGGCCAAAAAAGGAAAACTCACATGTTCTGATCTGGCTTCTTTGATTTCACAACAAACTTACTTCAAATATTGGCTTCTCGGATCAAATATCCTCATTCACAGCGGTTAAAAATATTTAGCTTAACGCTTACCTCGGTGGCAGTGTTTTATATTTTATGATACCCCGTTTCCTATGAACAAGGAGCCCGATACAACATTCGTCTGGTTCACTTACATGTAAGCTTATAGCTTATAGCGTTTTAACATTAGACAGATTTGTATTTATTTTTCCCTTTTTAAACTTTTGCTAGAAATTCACGCATGTTGATCCGGCGGAATGGTTTATCGTTTCGGGACATAGAAGGCTGAACGACTTGATTTTTTTTAAAGATCAAGTAGCACAGATTTAAGAAAATTCTGGTGGTGCTTTTTATATAATGCATGTTACTTTCATGAGAAATACTACGTAGAATACTTGTATATATATTAATATTACAAGAAATTGTACTTGGTGCGAAATCAGAAAACGAGTGAAACCACTTTGATTAAAGCTTGGATTTTCCTTTTCCAAAAATTGGTCTATTTTTTTTTCCAGTATTTAATTTATTGCTATTTTCGGAAAGCTTTTCTACAAAAAAAACAAAGTGTAAATTTGAGTTGTCTGACTATTTTTTCTTGCGGTTTGATCATGTCAAAGTTAAATCAAAGTGTTCATGCTTTTTTGATGCGATCAGTAAATCAAGGAGCCTTGCATGTGTTTTTATAAAATTTTGGTTACAGTCAAAATAATAAAAGCGTGAACGCTCAAAATCTTTTCTGGAATGTTTATTGTGTTGCAACCATCAGAGGCGAGATGAAACTCACAAGAATAAACCGCAAGCCGCCACGTTAATTAGTCTAATTACCGTCGGTTCAAGGAGAATACACGAAACTCCGGGAAAGAGAATAGTCATTTCGGACGTTGCAATCTTGGACCAGAACTATCTGCTGTTAAATTATCAAGAATAGCTTTGCTCTGCTAAAAATCCCAATAAAACGCCATGAAAGATAAATTGTAAAAATTATTTGTAACGAGTCAGTCACAAAATACTGACATTTGGCACCGTAGTCTGGTAGCGTCGGTTTAGTTAAAAATTTATTTCTGTAAAATAAATCAACAGTTTTCCCCAAAGATCCGTGTTTACATTTTGCTAGTTGCGGTCCGATAAAAATATGAGAAAACTTTATATTGCAGCAACTGCCGACTCGTGGATCGTTATACACATTTGTGAAAAAAGTGTCACTCGAAATAAGCCGTTGAACCGTTGCGTCGGCTTGTAAAAATTATTTCACTAAAATCGCTCAAAAACCAATTTTCTTCTCTTGCCTAGTGCATGTGCCTCTCAAATAGGAAGGAATAAGCAATTATTTGTTTAGAAAATTCCTGTAAGATAAGACAGAGGATGTATTTTGAAACGAAACGAAAATCAAAATTGTTTCCGTGGCTGATGGAAAAACTCCATTCACTGATGTCTGTGGTTTCTGTGCGTTTAAAGATCTCACATGTGATTGGTCACAACACAACATTCCAGACATCATTTTTTTGGCGTTCACGCTTTTATTATTTTGACTGTAATACTTAATGACTGGCTTTGTAAACTTTGTTGTGATATTGTGTTACAGTGCTCTCCTAATTTTATAAGGGAAATAGAAAATGGCTACTTATATGTTTACATAGCCTGATGCAAACACTCGAGTGAGTCTGGCAGAACTCGAAAGTATGGGGAAATCCTCATCTACGGCTTGGGTTTCACACAAATTTTTGAAAACTCGTTGTGTTTGTATCAGGGTGTGTATGTTTTTTCTATTGATCATTACATGTATTTATAACAAAATTCTCGAAAGTGATTGCATGTAGTTCTTTTTTTCAACCAAATTGGAGCGCAAGCAGCTTAGGTCCCCAATAACAAAGTGTCCAATAACAAAATTTTGCGTGCAATTGCTGTGCACTTGATTGGGTTTCTTCTTGTGACTGAATATTCCTTCTTTACTTGTATATCCTCAAAAATGACTTTTCCTCCTCAAATTTTGTCATAGAGATGATTAATTATTATTAGTACATGCAAGCTTCGCTTTTGTCTAAATTTTCTTCCTCAACTTTTGTTATAGTTATGATTAATAATAACCAATTGAAAGGTTGAAAGCGAACCTGTCGGATGTGACGATTTGGCCTTGGAATTCCAAATTGCTCAGAACTTAAACAAATCAGACTCCTGCTGCATGGTCGTCCAATTTTTGTTAATCTCTTGATGTACAGTGTACATTGTATGATTATACAGACCAAATTGGACTCCACTCAGTCTTATTATCATTATTTGTTAAACAATAAATGTGGGTCTCTTGCGAAGGAAGGGGATTTCAATAGTATTGCACTGTGCATCCTAATACTGCGCACAATTTTGTGTGTAATTAGTGCATGCATATTAAAAACATGGCTTATTTTTTATTTGTGGCTGTGCTCTCCAGGAGGGTAAATAATCCTTTTCTTCGTAAATGAGTATGGTGACCTGTCTTTCTTTTGTATATTTTAGTCTAGCAATCATTATCTTTCTATACAATGAGTATAAACCAATTCCCATTGCATAAAAAATAAATAATCACTGAAAATGCGAGCTTATCGGGGGCTGGTGACCTATTCTTTTTATTCTTTATGCATGTATTAAAAGATTACATCATACACACACATTACACCATACCCTTCCGTAATAAATTAATATTATAATATAATCTTTTTTGTTGTTTTAGTGACTATTCATAATTCTTCCAGGCCTTATCGACTTTGCCGCTGATGAAGTGGTAAGTTTGTGCCTGTATTGTACCTTTTAAAAAAATCTCAAAAGAACAATAGGCCGCGGCAATAGCAGCAGTTATTTTTTTCGTGCTAATTGCTTTAATCAAATTAATTCTAGCCGCGTCTCATTGGCTTAGGAGCATTTAAGCGCAAATTTTGAATTTGGATTGCAAAGTTATATTCCACTTGCAATACAAAAAAACAACTTTTCATTTTGCATACATGTATATGTATTCATAGTCAGCTCAAAAACTATGTATGGTGAATTTTCTATGTGCCAATCGGCAACAAATTTAAATTCTCGCTAAAAGTGCAAGTAAGATATCAATCAGCGACCTCAAATGTCCAAAACAAGTGCTCAGAGTTCGCCAGAACTGTGACGAAACTGATTGAATGCAGAAATATTGTAAACCAGACCCGGTGGTTGTCAATTTTCCCTGGCACGACGGTTTCTTTTCACTTTTTAGAGTCAGGGCAGTTTTATTTGGAAGCGACACACTGAATCTAAATTACATGTACTTCATTCAACTGTTACAGTGTATACTGTAAATCTTGTATCGATGGAGAGCATCATGCCATCTGAATTGTATTGATTATTTCCCGGAATTCTACTACAGTAGCTTATATGTATTTATCCTCCCAGTATACGCGAGAACTCTCAGGTAAAATTATAGGTACAACAACTTGCCATGGAACTAAGAAATGTGGTAGCGTCCTGGAGTAACACATTAAAAACACATGGTTGAAAGCAATTTTATTGCCTCGACTGCCGTCTTGCAATACAAACTGTACCAAACTTATAATCCTATGTGCTTTCCTACATATAATGTGGCATGGAGAAAGACTAAATTGTCCGCAAACCAGATCAATCCTAGCTCAACAAATTTGTCCATTTAATAATTATTAAAAATAATAATTTGCTTTTTTATTCGATTTTGCCGTTGGCTTTTCTTGTATTGAACTGTGTCTGAACTTGGGTGACTTACATTTCATGTGATTTCTTTAAAATAATTGCTCTTTCTTATGTCGCAGGACTTGACTTCAGCTTTGACTAAAAAGATCAGTTTGAAGACACCACTTGTCAGTTCTCCAATGGACACTGTCACAGGTTTGACACAAAGCACATTGATTTGTTTTACCTTTTGTACAGATTGTATGTAACAAGCAAAAGTTATGGACTTGGTCACTTGTAAGGACTGTGGCTGAACTTGTGCGAGTTGCAGTACATGTACATTCCAGAAAATATCCATACCCCTCCATGGAAGGTTTTTTGTCCCCCCCCCCGCCGCCCCTGGAAATTCCAGTTTAGCTTCATACTTGCCTTGGCTTTTGAGACCCACCTCCCCCTCGGAATTTCCAATGACCTTCCTTGGGGTGGGTATGGATATTTTCTGGAACCACACATTGTCTGGCCTTGTGGATACAGTGCAGGCAGATGCGATGTTCAGGGGCTAAGAGTTTGTCATTTTAACGAGAGGTGTGGTAGCCTAATGGTTAATATGTTGGATTCTGGATTGAGAGGTCCGGGTTCCTGCCCTGGCTGTGGTTGTTTATATGTTGCGCTCATGTGCAGGACACTGTACCTCTCCCCTCCAGTGAATTTTTGGACCACTTGACTAAGTTGCTTTTCATTGTACAAGGTAGATACATCGGTAGATTTGTATGCCATGTAGTTTCAGGGGTGGCGAATGGTAAATTCGAGACTTTGCGAGACGGTGAGACTAGTGTTTTTCTCTGCGAGACCGAGACCTTTTGAGTTTTTAGATTGCGAGACCAAGATCGACACTCAAAAAAACGGCTTTGCAGAAAAATCGAGATAAATTTGCGAGACATACAGAACCGCTCAGAAAACGAGACTGCGAGACCCGTGAAATTTTACTATTTTGTGAGACCCATATTTTTTTAAAGACCATTCACCATCCCTAGTTTCAACTTCAATGAACTTTTTTCTTGACCATGTAAGGGTTGTATAGTGTTTTCAGAGTTGTCTAGATACTTGTACATCATTACACCAGTCTTGTACTTGACTAACCCATCATGATATAACCACCTAAAACTTTATCCTTGTGTATCTTTCCACAGAATCATCCATGGCAATAGCAATGGCTGTAAGTAAAACAGTAGCCAATATTTTACCACTGATGTAACTGTTACACAACCTTTTAAATCAAAACTCCTTTGAGCAGTTTGCAAAAGATTTCCGTCAATCATACAGGTCGCACCTTATATGGAAGGTGTTTCACTCGCGGTAATATTAACCACTTGACATGACATGTATGATTGACGGATATCTTTTGCAAACAGCTCGAAGGAGTTTTGATTTAAAAGGTCACGTAACAGTGAAATCGGTGGTCATATTTTCATAGCAGAGTACAGAGCTTTCCATAAAATGCAAAGATTTGATGTAATTAAAGGGGTGGTATCACAGGGATTTTGACCTTTTTTGGTCAAAACTGTGCTTCAGTACCTTTACTTATTTACAAAATAATTCTAAATCACCAAGAGAAAGAAATCAACAAATTCTTGAAAGAGGAACAAATTATGATCTGTTCTAGTGCATTTTGGAAATGAAAATTCAAGAACTTGAAAATAATTAGCCTAACTTTTTTCAAGTTGCAATCCATTCTGACCCAGTCCATCTATGGCCAGACACTTATTGGACAGTTTCAGTGTAGGATGGTAATTTATGAAAAAATTGGACCATTATTTTTAGGTTTCTGTTAAATTATACAAAAATGTTTTTTGGTTTTTGAAATGACATCAAATCCCTGTGATACTGCTCCTTTAAGAATATTGACAACAGGTAGAGAATCAACATTCAAAATTACAGCTGCATTAGTTTGTCAGGTATTGGATATGATTCACGATATCCTTACAATGGAATTATAACGTTTTTGTGCGTTTTCTTCAGCTAAATGGTGGAATTGGTATTATTCATCACAATTGCTCAGTGGAGTTTCAAGCTAACGAAGTCAGGAAAGTAAAGAAGTTTGAACAGGGTTTCATTCTGGATCCATTAGTCCTGAGTCCTGATAACTGTGTAGGTGATGTCTTGGCTGCCAAGACCAAACATGGCTTCTGTGGAATACCCATTACAGGTAACATTCTCCAGAACACTGAATTTATTTTGAATAAAGTTAAGCAGCATGCGTTCGGGAAGTGTAGAGATATATACAGACTGACAATAATATTGTGTACTTTAAGAAACAAGTACTTTATATAATGTACTCGGAAGAAGCATGTAATTTCTGTAAATCATTTCTGTTCTTTTATCTTCCGCTGTAGAAAATGGTCAGATGGGAGGGATTTTGATAGGCATTATTACCTCGCGTGACATTGACTTTGCACATGAACCTGACATGTCAAGGCCTATCAAGGAGGTAAGAATGAAACTTGTACATGTAGTAAGAACAACAATAACAACAACTCGTACGTTCTCGGGTTAAAAATTTAAAAAATATGAGCTTTCGGTTGCCAGTCTGCAACCTTTGTCAAAGGTTGCCCGAAAGCTCATATTTTTTAAATTTTTAACCAGAGAACGTACGATTTCTTAAATTTTTTACAATGTCTTATCCTGGTTACTCATCCATTTTTAAAAAATAACACCAACACCAACAATCCCCAATAGAGTACTAAAGTCAACACGTCACAAAAATTACATTTGCAAAATTATGAAATTTGATCAGCTATTCGGAGGAAACATGCCAAAAAATGTCTACTTGCCAAAATTAGCTCTTCATTGCAATGTGCGGCTAAGATGTGGGCACTTGAGGTTTTAATTTCTCCATACAAACCCTTCTAATTTTGCATCTGTTCTAACTTGCAGTTTAGAACCGGCACAAAATTTGGTTTGTATGGGATGGTACCAAACTTTGAATCTCTATATCTTCTGTTCCAATCATGCTAACAAGTTGAAATTTTGTGGCTGATCATACAGCAGCAATCTTGATCTACAAAATAATGTAATGATGGGATTTTGAAGCTTGATAACAATAATTTGAAAATTTGTGACTTCACACTTTACCACTCTATAGTGATTTAAGATCACTAAATGAGACAGTGGTGTATTGCATTTTTTTTTGTAAACTTGGATACAAAATCTTCAACATGTCTTAGAAACTTAATTAAGAATGTTGTCTTTATTCTGAAAAATAAAATTTATTTAGACAAAGCCAAAAATGTTTGTCAATAATAGGCCAATTTCGATATATTAAAATTCTAACTTGGCTCCGAGGCTTAGGGGAATAAAAACAAAAGAAATCACATTGAGGTTGAGGGATGAATAAATAATTTCTTTTGTTTTATTCCCCTAAGCCTCAGAGCCAAGTTAGAATTTTAATATATCGAAATTGGCCTATTGATAAACATGTTTTCAATTATTGAAAGTGAGTTGATATTTTAACCAGTCTCCCCAGTCATCTTCAGATTAAGGCTTATTTGTAGCTGTGTGGAGTTTAGTTAGTTTAGTTTATTAGAGCGGTTTTCATTTGAGTGTCGTAAAACCAAAACCAAAACCAACACCATGATTGGTTTTGGTTTAGCATCTGATTGGTTGAGAAGGTGGCGTGAGTTTTTTAAACCAATCACAGAACGTAGTAAAGCAAAACCAATTTCGGATTTCTTTCGATACTCAATTGAAAATCGCTCTAATTTGCCACACAAAATAGAAAAAAAAAATTACAATATTAATAATAGAAAGGGAAATTGACTAATACAGGAAGTGGCGAGGGGGCCAAAGACAATGTTGTTTGGCCACATTCATAGACCTCCTTTGTCTTTGTATCCACAAACTCTCGACTCTTGCACAGCACCTGAAACGATTGATCTCATTATCCAAGAATTGCTCCAGTATTGACCATTTTTGTATCAATTAAAGGTGATGACACCTCGTGATGAGTTGATTGTTGCAAAAGATGGTGTGACACTTCAAGAAGCCAATAGCATCTTACAAAGGAGCAAAAAAGGTTAGTCCCAAATTTATATATTGAGAAACTGCTATTACATGTGCAATGTGTGGTTCCAGAAAATATCCATACCACCCCACATGGAAGGTTTTTTGGTTTGAACCCCACCCCCAAGAAATTTCCAGTTTAGCTTCGTACTTTCCTTTAAAAATTTTGGCTTATGAGACCCCACTCACCCTCGGAATTCCTTGGGGTGGGTATGGATATTTTCTGGAACTGCACAATCTGCCATCTTAAATGTACTCAGTGACACTGAAAGTAAAGGATAAAAAAGAAATGTGGAATTCCTCAAATAATTCCAACTGTAACACTTGGAATGCGTTTTGTTCAAAATGGCGAAGAATTCTTGTAGAGAGTAGTTTTTGAGAAAGCCAAATGAAGTGTTAAACATTTTGACAGGCATAATAATCAGTCAAAGCCAAATTATGCAAGCTTGTGTCAATGGAACTACAAATTTCCAGTGATTTTCTTTCATGTATGCCAGTGAACAGGCATTGACTATGTCTTAGCCATGAGTATCAGTTAGCATTCTTTCCATGTCACTATCCAGAAACATGTGGTGAGGTTCTTAATTCAAATTCTTAGCTACATTTCTTAAGCAATTGAACATAGGATTATAATTCAATACATCGTGGTTGCGAACTTGATGATAACGTAAGGTAAAGTGTGTACTCGCGCCAAAGTACAGTGGCCCACACTGCCAGAACTTATCTCAGTTTCCATAGCATGAAGCAACTAACCCTTGGATGGGCTGCTAGTCCATCACAGGTTACCACGCCCCCACCCCCCACCCCACCTCTTCGACATTTTGTCACATTGCCATAACAGTTTGCCAGTACCCATTTATACTCCTTGGTGGAGAGATCAGAGGTACCCAAGAACACAACACAATAACTCTGGCCAGCGATTGAACCCAGACTGCTCCTGATCCAGAGTTCAACTTGTCTCCCACAGTCTTAATAGTGTTCCGAAGTTTTTTTTTTTAAACTTATTTGTCTCTAATTTACCATTCCTTGCCGATATGTTCAAGGCCTGCTGTACAGTTCTTTGAGATAAGTAATTCTGATTGATTGACCTGTACACTGTATGTTTCAGGAAAGCTTCCAATCGTTAATGAAAAAGGAGAGTTAGTTTCATTGATTGCAAGAACAGATCTCAAGAAGAACAGGAGTTTTCCTCTGGCCTCGAAAGATGCTAAACAAACAGCTTTTAGGTATGCCAGGTATTGCATTTTTATCACAGTATTAAATAATCACCTGAGTTGGGATTCTTAACTAGTTTATGTTCAGTTGCTACATGTAGGTTTAAGGTGTCCACAGTTAGTGCAGCAGAGCTATTAGAGAGCTTAAGCACAGACGTTTTTGAGCCACGCACGTCAACCGGAAGTCGAATGTTCTCTTCTTTGGCGCGTATTATCGAGTTATTGTCAGTAACGTCAAGTTGTAAATGCTAAAACGAGGGCTTTCCAACTCATTGGTGGGGGTGAAAGCGCACCAAAAAACAAGAACGTTTGTCTTCCGGTTGCCGTCCGTGGCTCAAAAACGTCTGTGCTTAAGCTTTCTATTGTAGATATACAGTCAAACCTCTATTAAGTGGTCACCCTCAGGAAATAGCCAACTGACCACATAAAAGAGGTTTACTGCTTAATACAATAAAATAAGGCAATTTGGAAGTCTAGCCTTAAAAAAGTTAGCCTTAAAAAATTAAAAAGAAAAATGAAACAAACACTCATTTGGACTGTTGGCCAGCACCTACAAATGACAGAGGCCTACATTTGTAAATACAGTCAACTCTTGTTATAGTGAACACCCTCGGGACGTAGTTTCCATAATAGCGCGAGTCCACAATAGTGGGGTGTGAGAAAAAAAGTGCCATTGAATAATCAAAGTAAAGGAAAAGGCACAAACACAGTAGAAAAGCAAAGTCCTGTACCAAGAAATCAATGCAAAAATAGTGTGCTTATACAAGTTGACACAGTCATGATGAACAACAGACTGCAGTTAATACACATAAAATAATTAATAATGTTATATGAAAAGTTCAAGACATCTGCTTTCTCAAGAGTCAAAATAATAAAACTGTTATGTTGCTGGGCTCGAGAAAATGACTGCCGAAGGGGGTGCCACTATAATTAGTGTTCATAATCCTGTAATAGAGGGCAGGGCTGCAAATAATTTTTTTCTTGAAAGGACATGTGTCTGACTAAGTCACCATTTTGGTTGGACAAAACAACAATGAGGTCAGACATCATATTACAGTGCCAGTACTGCTTTATAAGCGAACCTGCTAATCTAACACATTGTCATCGCAGAGTAAACTAGTGTGCGTTTAGTGCAAAATGTTTTAACGTGTTAGCGTTGGAAGGAAAAAAATTGTCTGGACATGCCATCATGTCCGACCACAGTTGGGATTTCATCAGACATTGGTAAATTTTGGTCGGCCATTGTCCGTACTCTGATGACCGACTGTTATTTGCAGCCCTGAGCGAGAGTCTGTAATAATGGGAGTCATATTCAGTCAAACCTCTATAGTTTTCACCAGGTGGCTGGATTTTGTCCGAAATAGTGGGTGTCTGTAATAAACAGGGTGTCCGCAAGGCCAGAGTTGACTGTAATTTAATACTTACATAATTAAATAATTTGTTGTAAATATTTTCATTTTCAACAGTGGGTGCAGCCATAGGCACAAGAGAAGAGGACAAACAGAGACTAGAGGCATTGGTTCAGAATGGATTGGATGTTGTAGTCATTGATTCTTCTCAAGGAAATTCCATCTTTCAGTTGGATTTGATCAAGTAAATAAATTCATAGTCACTTATACAAGTTGAAGTAGCATAAAAAGAAATGTACAGTATGGCTATCAATTAGGATAATTATTATTATTAGGATAATAAGAGGAAAAAGAAGGGAAAAGATCAGCCAGTCTGGGGAACAAGTGCCAGTTGATAGAGAATCCCACCTCTGAGATGGGTATGAACCCGCGTTTTTTGTCCCCAAAATGGCGTATTGTTATTGCGCTATGCTGGCACAGTAATTTCTTTCGGAGTACTTATGAGTGCTTGCGCTAGTTTTGATTGGATAATAAGTATTGGATATACTCTTTGATTGCTTCAACGAAGATTTGTCAGAAACGGCACGTGTTCCCCCAACTGCGTCAGGGTACATGTTCTTTGAATTTTCCATTAGTCCAAAGTTACGTTTTGGACTGAATATTGTGGCAGTTGCCCAGTGAGTGAGTAATACCAGACTCTTGTGGCTTGGATCAGGAGCCAAATTAATTTGCTATGTTGAGATAAAAGGAGGCAACTGAATGACCTCGGAAGAAAAATCGAGACCAGCCTTCGACCAGTTTACACCAGTCCAAAAATTGGTGACAGGCTCAAGGTTCGTGAGGCAAAGCCACTCTTGGTGAACCAACAATACATGTATGTTGTCTACATCAGTGTATGATATAGAATACATCAGCTACACTTGCCGCCATTTATATCAAAACATCGAAGAACATACGTACATGTAAGTCATCTGCTGTTGGTAAACATCTGAAAGGGAGGCAATGCCAGCATCCTTGATCTTGCTGACAAATTCTCAATTTTAAAGAGGTGCAAAGGAAAACTGGAAGTAATTTATTTACACATAAGTGAGAATATTGTACATATGTATACTATTAAAGTTTTCATCCAAATTGTAGAATGCTAAAGACAAAGCTGCACATTTCACACCAGATAACTTTGTATCCAGTTTATTAACTGCTGAAAAATTATTAAATTTCATCAGATTCATAAAGGAGAGATACCCAGAACTCCAAGTTGTTGGTGGTAATGTTGTAACTGCAGTACAAGCCAAGAATCTTATTGATGCAGGAGTGGACGCACTACGGGTTGGCATGGGAAGTGGCTCTATATGTATCACTCAGGAGGTCATGGCTGTCGGCAGGCCACAGGGCACTGCAGTGTTCAAGGTAGCAGAGTATGCCAGACGGTTTGGAGTACCTGTTATTGCTGATGGCGGTATTCAAGATGTGGGGCACATTTCAAAAGCTCTTAGTTTGGGAGCTTCAACAGGTACAAGTTCAGTTACCTTAGATTATTGTGTGGTTCCAGAAAATATCCATACCTACCCCAAGGAAGGTCATTGGAAATTCTGATGGGGGGCTCAAAATCCAAACTTTAAAAAAAGTATGAAGCGAACCTGGAAATTCCAGGGTGGAGGGAGTGTTCAAACCAAAAAAAATGTTCTGTGTGTGTGGGGGTGGGGGGGGGGGGGGGGGGGGATTCTTGGTTAAACTTTCATGCAGGGAGTTTATCTATACCCGTCAGAGTATACATATAGATCTGCCAAGACATTGAGACCCTACATGCAGTTTTAAAAATCATAGACAGATAACTTGACAAACTTGTTTGTTCAAATCTACATAGATGGTTTGAACTCTTTATTTTTTTAGATTAACCAAGATAAAAAGCTTCCGGAGACCGGCGAGAAACAATAAATTTCTTCCTACTTCCTACTTTAAAACCTGTTTGAAAACACCCTTCTCGGTGAAACTATAAATTTATTACGGGCATTACAGATACATTTCCATGATGATGATGTAGCTTTGTGATATAAGTTTCCTAAACTAGAAGTATTCGATCTTGACTGCAAGACAACAACAACAACGACAACAACAACAACAACAACAACAACAACAACAACAACAACTTTATTCAATTTTTAGACAAATGACAAATGCAAGTTTCCAGCTGGTTTATGCACCTCAATTATTTTATTATTTTATATGCCCTACTGTATATACATGTACCATACAGTATTATCTGTTACAAAAGGAAAAAATCTTAAAATACATCTCTCTTGGAACATTCTAGCATACGTTTTTTACAATATATTTTTATTAGCTTATTTTGCATTCAAAGAGAACGTTTATGCAATGGTAGCCTTAATTGGCCATTATTTTACTTTGCAGTCATGATGGGGTCTTTATTAGCTGGAACAACTGAGGCTCCAGGAGAATACTTCTTTGCTGATGGTGTGAGGCTAAAAAAATACAGAGGTACCAATCCTTGAGATACCTCAGTCTGTTTAACAATTAGATTATGAGCTTGAGATTAATATACAATGTGATAGTTGATGCAGAGAATGCAGGCTGAATCAACTATCATGCGTAGAAATTGAGAGCAAAATTAATAATAAATTGAGACTTGAAAGAAATTGAGCAACAATTACTTTTCTATTCTATTGGAATAAAATTATTGTGAACAAGAGAAACCCAGGCCTGATTGTATGTACAGCTTTTCAGCATTGTTCTGGCTCTTAAACTTTTTTCGTACATTATTAACCATACTTTTATTTCAGGCATTACTCTGATGTGTGATTTTTATGTTGAACTTAATTGCATTTGTTTCAGGAATGGGTTCATTAAGTGCCATGGAGAACAAAGGTGGAGCGCAGAGATACTTCAGGTAATTTCATGTTAAGCATTAAATGTGGTCTGTAAATTTGTGGTTTGCCCAGGCTGATTATTGTTAACCTTCACTTCACCAGACAATCAATAATCAATAATGCTTTTACCATACAGAGCAGCATATAATATGCTGGGCATACAAAGAAGTTGTCACAATGCATGTGCCATTAATGGTGAAGTATTGGCACAGAGGTGCAGTGGCAGCGTGTTGAACTCAGGACCGAGCGGTCCGGGTTTGAGCACTGGCCGGGGTCATTATATTGTGTTTTTGGCTAAGATACTCTCAGTCTCTCTCCACCCAGGAGTGTAAATGGGTACTGGTGAACTGTTAGGGCAACCTGACAAAATGCTGGGGGGTTACCTGCGATGGACTAGCATCCCATCCAGGGGGAGTAGCAATACTCCTAGTCGCTTCATACTATGGAACCGGGATAAGCTCTGGCGGTGTGGGACACTTTGGCCTGAATGCAGACTTTTTTAGAGTTGGAATAGCTAATAGTAAGATTCTAAAGTAATGAAATGTTAATTTGTTGTCCAAACCATGAGCCCCTGGCTGTTGGAGGAAGCTTTTGTTTCACCCCAAGCATTTATGTTCCAGTCTAGCTACAGCTGCATGCAAATGAAGCACTACAATTTGGTACAATATTGATATTCTTTACAGTGAACACGACAAGGTTAAAGTTGCTCAAGGAGTGTCAGGCTCTGTAGCAGACAAAGGCTCAATTCACAGATTCTCACCGTATCTCTGTACTGGGATTCAACATGGCTGCCAGGACTTGGGGGCAAAAAGTCTCACTCAACTGAGGTTGGTTTGTATGGAAAACAAATATGAAACAGTAGACTGTACTTACATGTGAAAGGAACGGGATGCTTGTTGTCTCCTTTAGGGGTGTAAATTACAGATTTTGGTATCACTTTGGGTGTACAGGAGGATGGAATGCCAATATTTTTAGCCATCCAGGTCTTGTTTTGAGTTACACATCAAGAAATAAAAAACGTTGTCATACTGTGTTGGTAGTCTACACCGATCAGGCATGTAATCTTTATTGTCTGTTTTAGAATGGTATCTTTTAGGGGTCAAATAAAGCTTGAGCCACGCCCAGATTGGCCTCCTTTAGGGGTTTGACCCTTTCACTCCCAAGAGTGCTAAGTTCAAAACCGAGGAAAAAAATCTTGAATTTCATGTTGCAAAATTGTCAAAAACAAACATTATCACATGAAAGTACTTCTCAATAGCTTCCATTTGAATGATCACACACTAGGGTTTCATCCACAGACTTAAAAGTTAGAACCACATTTATTGACTCAAGGTTTTACTCTGGGAGTGAAAGTGTTAATTCCAATTTTCCAACGAGCATCTCCAACCCTTTCACATGGGAGTCTATCCCAGGCTTGCGTAGCCAACAAATTGCTCTAAAGAAACAACTGCTACACACGCTATGTAGGTTAGTTGTTTCATTGCATGTGTGCTTAGTATAGATTCTTAACTTCCTGCCACTTTGGTTTAGATCCATGATGTACTCTGGTGAGCTCAAATTTGAAAAGAGAACAACATCATCCCAGATAGAAGGAGGAGTTCATGGACTGCACTCGTAAGAATATAATTATTCAGATAATATTTTATTGTACCTTTTCTTACTAATTTTAGCGAGTACTAATTCTCGTGGTTGACACTATACGTGTAATTTGGTAAAATGCAAAGGGTAAAAATTATCACAATTCTGTCCTTGATTTATGCATCTCCACATTCCTCCTCTGAATCGTCGTTTTCTTGCAATTCCTACAAAATGTCTCTAATGCAGTCGTCAAAATTGCCATTCACAGTACTGATTTTCCTTCAATTCATCAATTGAACGCTTTATACTGTTGATTATGAAATGTAACTGTTTTAAATGGTGATTTAAATTTGGTGCCATTTTTGCGAAATTTAACACATTTCGAGTCCATTTTTCCGTGAAATCGGCAAAATTAATCCTCGTGAAATATGACTGTCATTTTCACAAAATTAAGTACGCACGAAAATTAGTAAGAATAAGGTATTGATGTATCCCCATGTACAATAGTCATCCATCACTCCCAAGAGTAGTAGTAGTTTAAAAAAATAGCAAATTTAATTGTGTACAAATGTATAATGTTGACAAATAAACAGCACTAACTAAAAATACTGTTCGATATAGCTTTCATTTGAATAGTCTATCAAGTGTTAGGTTAAAAAAACGTTTTAGGTTTAAACAGTTGTCTCCAATAGAGCACAACCTCAAATATATCAGAATATACAAAGTATCAACAACAGCAGTATAGATGGCCGACATGAGTTGATTCTGGTACATGATAGACAATTTATTTAGTGGAAAGTTCTGTAATACTATGTGTATTTTAACTCAGTTTTTTCTTGAAAAATAAAACGTACCTCTCCAGTCATATTTAATAGTCAATGATTTTACTGTATTGTTGTTCAGGTATGAGAAGAGGCTGTTCTGAACTGCAAACAAGACAAAACAGATATATCAAGATAGAAGAATACCTCAAACAAGAACTATTCTACTGATTTAAGTTGTGTAAATAGCATAAAATAATTATATATCATCATTTCTTTCCATAAAATTAATGTTACAAATATATTATCAAAATTAATAGTACATTTGGAGCGGTTTTCAAGTGACTTTCAAAAGCTATAATGTGATTGCCTTTTATAAAATGATGATTATATAACACGTACTCTGATTGGATTTCTACCTGTTTTTCATGAGGTAATATAACTTGGTTATGACGTCACACGAGTACATTTATTTGCACTCAGGCTGTTTTATTTATTACAATAATTTCATGGCAGATATGACAAATACCACCTTGTTTTTACATAGCCTGACACAAAGTGAGTTTGAGAGAACTCAACTTACAGATTGGTTTGTCGTAAACTTAAACTCATTTTTAACTCGTGAATGCATAGCAGTGAATGGTTTATAGCATTTAGTAGGAAAATGCGGTCGGTCGGTAGGTTGGTCGATGGGCTGTAAACTTTGATCGTGCTATTAATTTATGCATATTCATTTTTGCATTATTGTTGTCAACAACAATTGAAAAGTTGGCTCATAGGAGCATTTGTGTCAGGTTCAGAGGGAGGGAGGGGAGAGGATACCTTTCTTAGGGTATTGGTGGGGGGAGGGGGTGTGCCACCCCCATTCTCACAACCCTTAAAGGGACACTGTCCTGATTTTAGCATGATTTGGGGAAACTCAGAAACATATCTAGATCATAGGAAGTTGAACAATAATGGTTTAATTTTGTAGAATAGTACTCAACAAATGACAGGAACCTATTAGCAAGTGAGGATGACTAACTACAGCGAGGATGGAAATGGATTGCAATATGGATTTTTGAAAAAACGTCAGGATGTCAGTTTTTCAAAGTTTCAAATTTGACTCGGAAATCTTTGAAATTTTCCAAAAATTTTGTTGCAGTATGGAATTTCTTGAAGAAATTGCTTTTTATCATTTAGTTAGAGTTTACTAAGTTCTTATTTGATAGATTTAGGGACCATTTCGTGCATTTATAACAGTTTTGAGCAAATACGCCGGGACAGTGTCCCTTTAACCTATTTCAGGCCTAAAGATATGATTTTTCAGACCATATGCAAGACCCAGCCTTTAAAATCCATTCCCTATTTGGGAGTGCAATCCACGTCACTATTAGTTTGGGACACTTCGCTTCAGGTTATCAATGTTTGTAACTCACCCTTCCCTCCATGTTGAGTATAACACTTTGTGGCATTTCAAGTTGTTCATATCAATATTGAAGGAGGGAGGGAAATATTCCAACAAATGTGATGCGGATTGTGGTTTCTTTTCGTGGAATGCACTTGTCTGAATGCTTTATCAAATACAGTAACTCCCTTTGAGGTCTCCATTGAATATCATACCCTATTATACAACAAAACTGTACAACAAACATTTATACCATATTCAGACCAAAACAGCCCAAAAAAGCCATACCCTTTGGGGTGGTACATACCTATGCAGCTTACACAGGGGAGTGTGTCAGGTGGTCTGAAGCTTCTTACAACATTTTCTGTCCAATCAGAGTGGAGCGTCAGTTCTCCCACCCAGTCGAATCCAAACCCAAACCCATTGTTTGGTTTTTGCTACTCCTTTGATTGATTCTGTTGTTACTTCGCTTTACTTAATTTGATTAGTTTGTGGAAGTCACTACAAAACCTCGTCTACATGTAGTTTCATTGCTCATATAGTCGATTCAGTCATAGTTGTACTTATTGAATATGTAGTTGATTTATTATCGTAAAAATATCTTTAAATAAGCCGGTAGATTTTACATTGTTTCAACTGACTATAACAAAACAAAAAAAACAGTTGTAGTGTTCGTAAGAAGTCAGTTTCAGTATTTTATGATATTTATTTATAAATGAAAAGTTAAGTTTGAAAATCAAACTCCACTATATTATGATTTATCGTGCCACATAGAAAATGTTAGTGATTTGATCTATCATCGCCCAGAAAGGTTGTCACGAGCACACATACCCGATATGTGATGTTTACAATTAGTTTCGCATCAGTTGCTTTCTGGACTCTAAACCCAAGGAAAATGCGATTTTGTAGCCCAATTGAAAGCTGTAAAAGGAGATTTCTCGCCAAGAGATGCCCCTTTCTTTGCTTTTATTTTCTTAATTTTCATTTTTTGTATATTTTGTCTTAATTTTGATGCCGTTGTAGGTGTCTGATTTTCTTTCTGCTTCAGTTTTCTTAGAAAAGTGAACAAAACTAGTGTCACGAAGCTGTTAGCTGTTCTCACAGTTGTCGTTGTACTGTAGTAGCTTGTAGTATACAGCTGTTTCGAGAAAAGCTGTCGGAAAAAATCGCACGCAACAATCCCGAAAGGCATTTCAGGGAAATCTGAGAAAATGGCACGAGACGCCATGGACGTATGTTTGCGAGTGCTAAAAGAAAGCAACAAAAGTAGGTTCGACAGCTACAGTGTCAGGAACGTACCTTGCTGATCATATCCCAGATTACCTTTCGGGACTGTCGTTTTCCGACACCCTTTCTCGAAACAGCTGTATGCCTAAAACGCCATACGAGATTCTTGTTTTCTTTTTTGTTAGGTGGTCCTTATTATTCATCTTTACATGTAATAGTTGAGCAATAGATTTTGTAGCAAATGTAATTACCATGAGATGCGAATAAATGCTACATGTCGATCAATGCCTGGATTTTATATTGTCATGTTTTTTTTTTTAAATTTGTAAATTACTTGTCGCGCAGGACCCTTGCTCTCATGCACGAGTGACGACTGATGTCGACCGCACTCGAAATATTCATGAGGTGTGTTTATAACGTTATTCATAATCAATTCCAAAAATGTTGTTTTGGGCGTATTGGTAATTAGAAATGGTATTTTTCGGCGTTTTGGAAATTAGCGGAAAAATGTTCTCTCGTCGGTATGAACTCTCAGGAGATTTGGTAAGAGTATTTAAGGTGTGGGTGTATGGTAATTCGTCCTCTTGGTGTTCTTCTTGGGGCCGTGCGGCCTCCAGTGAGCACACGTTAGCAATATAGTTGTGTTTGTTTTTTGTCTTTTGCGGTTGCCGCACGGGTTGTATAGTTCTTTAGGGAATTTAGACGAGAGGTTATTCTTAGTTTTGCAGACCATGCTCGTATTCTCACGGTTGAACTGGAACTACAATAGCTTGCAATCGAGGCTCTGCGGGGGAATCTTTTAAAAGTTCAGTCCAACCTAGACTGCAAAACAGTCGTATTTTTTGCGTCGGACTGTCAAACGAATGCGCGCGGTCTTTGAACGAAAGGTCTGGAGCGAGTGTGAAAATGGAGAGTGGCACTGGGGAGAGACGTTCAAAGACCGCGCGCATTCGTTTGACAGTCCGACGCAAAAAAATACGACTGTTTTGCAGTCTAAGTCCAACCGTGAGAATACGAATATATATGGATTATTGGCCAAGCGTGAGGTCAAGATGGCGGGATATTGGCCAAGTTCTTTTTTTGAGTGTGTATGGACCGAGACGAAGTCGAGGTCCATAAACACGCAAAAAAAGAACGAGGCCAATATCCTTTCCATCTTGACCGAACAAGCTTGGTCAATAAAGGATTTATTTGTGACATGTGACCATGCCCGGTCAAAATGGTCAAACGGTCTCAACATCGGCTCACAACAAATGTTGTTGACCGTTTGATCGGGCCTTTAGTGTACAGTATTGTGATGTGACAGAAGTGATCTCGTACCCAGATCTTCTCAACATCTGGGTACGAGATTAGTGACAGAAGTGGAATTGAAAAAAAGCCTTTCAAAAAGAAGATAGAACGTTTCAAAGTCTAATTTTCGCAATTTTACTCCTTTGGATTACAAAATCTGTTTCTGTCATCACAAAAGAGGTTATAATTTACCACTAGGTAATACAATTAATTTAGGACGCTTCTCAAGCTGAAAGCTTGGACACAAAAATTGCTTTTCCGCAATTCTAACTTAAGTAGCTTAAGGTGGCCCCCTATAGTTTTATGACCGAGCGCGCGCTGTTGACGAAAGCTTTAGTAATCTGCGCGCGCTCAATGGAAAATCCTCGAACCGCGCGTGTTTTTCTGATTTTTATGACGTCAGCATGGTCAAAAAATTCAAAATTAACCGTGGATTTTCTCGCATTTCCTTCGGTAAATTTTGGTGAAAATTCGCACAATTCAAGACAGAAACGCTACCCGATCACATGACCGTTTTTTAAAGAAATTTGTCAGAGCAAGTAAGTTTTATTGTTTAAAATAACAAATGAGGTAATATTGGCAAAATCGTCTGAAAAACCACAAGGTTTTTCCGCTCCAAAATGCCAGGCAAACTCAGTTTCATAAGATGGCAAAATTTAAAGAAATTTCACCGAAGGAAACTAAAAAAAATAAGGAATAAAGACAAAATATAGCAAAAATGTGCCATTTTTTAGAGGCTATGTTGCTATGGCAACGACCTCCACGAAAAAAGTAACAACCTATAAATAACTGTCATTATATCAGTTTCCTTACTGGTAAATATCGGGAACGAAAAATCAAAGACAAAATAACTGTGGTTTCCTTTCTAACTCATGTCAGTTAGTGTAGGTCATTTGTAAATACTCTAGGGAGTCACCTTAAATGCGATCTGCCAGTAAAACGACAATCATGATGTAATTCCATCATCCCAATATCCCTATTACATGTAAGTATCTGGGGAATTCAGAGATATGAAGATAACACCTACCCCTGAAATTTGGCTTATGAATTTATTCATGAACAAGGGTTCTGCGCGACATTAACAGTTATATGAGAACATTGTAGTATGCGAAATTAAAGCAGGCGCTTTTTTTTTACGGCCTGTTGAGGTCCATAATAGCAGTGCTTTCGGTGACATGAATTAATTGGCGAAACCGGGAGTCATGGTAGTTACGTACCTATAAACGGACCCGTGACGGGGGTGATCGTCGGAAATTTTGAAAAGAACCCCTAAAAGGTACCAGAGTCTCGCTTTCTGGGTTTGGCTCAAATTAATTTTTACCTCTAAGAGATACCAATAATTCTAAAACAAAACGAGTTCCTGACATTTTTTTCCGGCTTTAGACGGCTTTCACAACCTTAAAAGGTACCGGAATACCTTTAACGCTGGTCATTTTGCATTTAAACAGGCTAAGCGGTACCAAACCACAAATTGTCACCCCTAAAAGGTACGACGATCACACCCGTCACTTTTATATGGCACTCCCACCCCCCTAGGGTGTGCGGGTCGTTTTGGCGGACTCGCACTTATATGAGAAAATACTGCGTTGTGATTGGCTACCCGACAGGAGTGATATGCTCCTGCTGTGCCCGCTCGGGATTGCCCGCGATTTCCCCGCAATATTTCATGATTTTATTTGCCATATAACAAATCTTTTTTTTTACCAAGCTTGTTCATGATGGCGGGATATTGGCCTCGTTCTTTTTTTGTGTGCCTCGTCTCGGCCACAAAAACGCAGAAACGAGGAAGAACAGGGCCGGTATCCTGCCGTCTTGACCATAACCCATATCTGAGGCGATATTGTTTGCAATTCTTGGACTTTTTTCTCTTGTGATATTGAACTTTGCGCATTTGAACATGGTAATTACACTATATGAATATTCTCAATTATTTTGTCCAATTTGTTTTAACACCATTTTCATGATTCCGGCCTCCAGTGGCAAAACGTCGCCTTCCCGCCTTCCTTTGCGCGCCCATTATTTCCCTTTGGGCAGAACACCCAGGGTAGCTGTGGCTGTGGGTCAGTTGCACTAAATAAATAGTTATTATCCAACTCCACTCAAAAGAGTATAAATAACTCCCGAAACGAGTACAAAGATCTCACGTTAATTATTATAATCCATCAAATATATTTTTCTTGTGCGCGATCATCCTCGTGCCCAGAGCTCCTCGGTTTTTTTCTTTGCGCCGGAAACGAGTAGCCCAGGTCGCAAGTAAAAAATCGAATTTTTTCATTGGCTGATAAAAAATGAATGCGCAACACGAAGATGTCCGGAATTTTCATCCGGTAAACTGAGACCAGAGCCAACGTTTCGCCAACCACGTGGCCAAAAGAAACAAGAGGATCTGGGAACAAGGATGGTGCGCGATTGGATCAACAAAATTGGCGTTTTTATACGTTCACATATTTTCGTCCCCCTATAGAACTGAATGTTTCGAATGGAGTTGCCAGATTCTTGAACAGCAACAAATCAGCTTGCAAGGGCGCCTATGGCAGCCGCTATCAGTCCATTCATGATCTCACCCCACCCACCCATGAATACAATTTTCATTGACCATAACAAGACAGCAGCATCATTTCTGGGATCATCTGGGTAACCAACATGAGCTGGGATTATTTATTATAATTTTTTTTCATATTACGCACGCTCTGATTGGTTGCATAACCGTTTCAGACACAGGCAGCTTTGCGCTCACATAACCTAATGCAACACTCGAGGGAGTTTGGGACAATTCAAAAGTACTTCTTCTGTCGGGCTGACATAAACTTTCAAATTCTTCCAAACTCCCTCTCATGTTTGCATCAGGTTATGTAAGGACACACCCAATTTTGTGTTTCTTAAATGATTGCCTTGTAAATCATAGAGTTTGACCAATCAGCTCACCCTATTAATACCCTGAGTACCAGAGGGTTTTTCTGCACACATGGGGTATGATTTGCCGAAGGGGAGCCACGTAGGCCACAACAGAGACTTTTACAGCCTTTGACTGAAACCACAAACCGCACAAGAAAAACCTCTGGCAAACGGGATAGCCGATTAACAAAACAGTCCCAGAAATCCTACTGCCAAAAGTTGGTGCTCAGTCTCAGGAGTGACAGATATTGCTATAGCCCACGTGTAGCCTCCTCCCCCCCCCCCCCCCCCCCCGGGGGAGGGAAGGGTCTGGGAGGGAGGGAGGGTCCAGTTTTTTCTCAGGGGGTGGGTAATGCTACACATAGACTAATATTGCTACTTCCCACACATACATACAAACAACAGACAACAACAAAACAGTCTTTAAAATCATCCTTTTAATAATAGTCTCTTGTTCGAATCATTCAAGATCCCTAATATACAGATAAGATCCTTTTGAATTATCACAGCAGCAAGTAAATAACATTAATATCATCATTTTATTAATTAACTTAGTGAGACATTTTCATGGCACAACCGCGGTAACATAAAAACTTATTTCTAGATCTTCCTCCTCCTTCCATCTATCTTGGCGCTTGTCAGTTCAGTTTCTATTTTCTCACTACAGTGAGAGTAGATGCAACTCTTTGGAAGTATGTTGTTCAACATGATCTCTCTCTCTCTCAAGAGGAATTTCTACCCTGAACATCAGTAGAACCTCGCATGTCTCGCTTAAATGTTTGAAAGCCGAAACTCACCCAGTTTTATCAAAAACCTCGGCAGACGTTTATGCACTTTAAATATTTTTAATTTAGCCTTCTCCATAAAAGTGTAAGTAATAGATCACGGACATTTTTTTTTAACGATAACGACTTTATGCATTATTAATTACAAGCTAAACTAACATACAAAACAATGCTTCCAGTAATTCTACTATAATTTCCCCTCACGATGCTAATCTCTTAAATTAAATTAGTTGGATTAAGGCTTCTTTTTACAACTCCATGTGACTTAGTGATTATTTCTGTTGTCATAGCAGTGGAGACGGACGGTACTGCGGGCCATATTGGGTGTGTATGACAATATTCATTGGTTTTTTTAACAGCACAAGGCCATCTTACTACATAGAATTTCACTGGACATTCTTATAAAAACATCTGCCTAGGTCTGTACACAAAACTAATCTTCAGGACATCTTTTGTACAAATACATGAGCCCTCAGACCTGAAAAGAAAGACGAACAATAATTTTATTTAAGTGTCAATAATAACATTACTTTGTCTTTCAATAACACACAACTTCAAAACCCAACTTACAATAATTATTGCGAGAAAGATATTATTCTGTCAGTGACACAAGCTACTCGGAAAAAAATTCCGAGTTCAACTCCTGTTGGGGGAACTCGGAAATTTTTTCCGAGTAGCTTGTGTCACTGACAGAATAATATCTTTCTCATATTTCTACCAAGCTTAAATATACCATCATTTCTTTCCAATAATTATTGCGTTTTTTCGCTGCTGTCAATCATAATTATGACGACAACCAATGGATCGCGAAAAGAAGAAACAAACAAAATGGACCAAAATCTACCAATCATAATCCATGGACGCGACTTTTTGAACCCGTTCAAGTGAACTTCTGTTTCCCGAGCAGTACGCTGAAATGATTGACAGCAGCGAAAAATGAAACCTTTGATCGAGCAGAATTCGTGAGAAATGCATGTTCTTAAAAGATGCAATAACATCAACATTTCTGAAGTTCCCTTTTGCACTTCTAAAAGGCTAAAATGTTACATTCAGGTGAACGAGTGCTGGTTTAGCAAATCCTCACTAAAGTGCCTGAAGAGTTGCTGATTGTTATTGCCCAATAAGACATCACGCAAGAACTCTGTTAGCCCGTCACCATCAGGTTGTCAATCAAAGTTACCTAGCAACATTGACCCCTGACCAGTGGAAACTGCAGGCTCAGCCAAATGTCTGAGTCAGGATTCCAACCAAAAACAATACTTGTTTGCTGTTAATTATTTCAGACCTGGTGGAAACTGCTTTATTTTTTTCTATCAAAATTTTTTTTAAAATTGCTTACTGTCGACAATGTATTCTGAAGTTTAGAATAGTCCACAGTCTTTGAGGTTGTTCTTGATGATGACGTCTGTGACAGCATCAAACACAAACTGGATGTTGTTCGTGTCCGTGGCACACGTGAAGTGGGTGTAGATCTCTTTTGTGTCTTTTCTCTTGTTGAGGTTTTCAAACTGAAGCTGAATATAAGCAGCGGCTTCCTCATATGTGTTTGAACCTAAAATAACAAAGGTTGATTGTTACAGATTTGCAACTATGATTGCAACAGTTTGACATACATGTATGCCAGAGGCTAAATAACAAGCTTTTGGGACCAGAATGCATGCACTTGACTGGGATTGCTTCAAACCCTCACCCCCATCCCCCAAATAGGATGTCAGAGCAATTTGCTTAACTTAACATAGCAAGTTTTAGCAGCTTCACCTTACAAATAAACCTACAAGTTCTTTTTATTGGCTTATAATCTGTGAAGGTGAGATGAGAAGCGGGCTTCAACTGGCATCAGCTGGAGAGACAGGTTCAGGACAGAACAGGATGGAACGGCGTCTTGAAAGACCTATGCCCCACAAGGCATGAAATAGATTACAGTGCGACTAGTCGAAGCGGGCCAGTTTTGAAGAATAACCGATCAACACGTTAATTGAGAACAAAGGATGGCGACCTTTTTCGCAAACTGACCAATCGCGTTGAAGCATACAGACAATAGTTGTACAACAAAATTTGACACCAACAAACCTCTCGGGAAACCTAGAAAGTTTTCACACTATAAGTCGTTTACAGTACACTGCTAAAATCTAATTGACACTCAAATAAATAATTTATTGGAATGTTGAATTTGTTTGCTGTTCCTGATAACGACTTGCTGACAAGGTTTCATGGAGTCGACATAAATAATTCCTCTTGCCTCAGTCAGAAACTCAAGCAGTCTCGGTGGTGACCACCAATGACAATGTTTACCTGTGTATTCTGGGAAGCAGATAGTCAAAGGAGACTTGGTGATTTTCTCTGCAAACAAATCTTTCTTGTTAAGGAAGAGGATTATAGACGTATCTGTGAACCATTTGTTGTTGCAGATGGAATCAAACAGCTTCATGCTCTCCATCATACGGTTCTGCAACACACACAAATGGAAAATCAAGACACAATTTCCATTATAGACACTACAATGTACACAAATAGTAATTGCAAAACATCTATTACCCAAACTCCCTTGTCTGTTTATTACTTTACATTGCATTAGTGCAATGCCACTGTTTAACCCTTTAGAGCGGTTTTCAATGGAATGTCCAAAAGTAATCCAGAATTGCTTTGGTTTTGCTTTACTGCTACATTCTGTGATTGGTTTTAAAAAATTTGCACCATCTACTATACTCAACCAATCAGATGCAAAAACAGTCACGACTTGGTCACATGTGTTTTCCCACACCTCGCACCGGTTATGTGTGTTCTCATTGGTTAATTGGGAGATGCTGTGACCCAATGGTTAGCACGTTGGACTCCGGATGGAGCAGTCCAGGTTCGAGCCCTGGCTGGGGTCACTCGTAACTCTTACAGGAGTACAGTGTATAAATGGGGGTACCAGCGGTAACCTGGCATTGGACTAGCATCCCGCCCAGTCGGCTTCATGCTACAGAAACCAGGATAAGCTCCAGCAGTGTAGGCCAGTTTGGCCCCAAATGGCTTGACCATTGGTTAACCCTTTCACTCCCAGAGTAAAACTTTGAGCCAATAAATGTGGTTGTACCTTTTAAGTCTGTGGATGAAATCCTAATGTGTGACCATTCAAATGAAAGTTATTGAGCAGTACTTTCATTGAAGTGGTGCTGTTTGTTTTTGACAATTTTGCAAAATGAAATTCAAGTTTTTTCCCTCAGTTTTGAACTTTGCACTCTTGGGAGTGAAAGGGTTAATGGTGTTGTTTACATTTAGTGACTAGCCATTGTAATAATTATTGTTTTGGTTTTGGTTTTGGTTTTATGATACTCAGCTGGTTCTAATTCCCCAGAGTGATCAATGTCTAATATCTCCTTACATTATTGATAGAATATCAATACAGACAAGTAATATCTCACCATTTCCTCATCTTCTGCCAGTACTAAATCATATGCACTGAGTGCTACACAGAAGATAATGGCAGTTACACCTTCAAAGCAGTGAATCCACTTCTTCCTTTCTGATCTCTGACCTCCAACATCAAACATTCTGCAAAACACAAACAAGATGACAAATTAAAATTGGTGAATTTCCTATGAAAGAAATGTTTTCACGTGACAAACTCATTATTCCATTGTCTCACAATGATGGGCAACTTTTGACCAGTACTATAGGTCTTAGGTGATACATGAGTCCCTTGTGTGAATATAAATGTAAGCTCCTATAAAGGAGATAAGGGTGTCACTCTAGTTAAATTGACATTACTACTACAGTGAAACCCCGTTAATACGACCAATGTCGGGCCATGAAAATTTGGTCGTATTAACGGGGTAGAGTCAAATTATGGTGCTACACCCTTCTAAATAATGCCATGACAACTATACCTTTAATTCCGCTATGAATTGAACACGCTAATCACTAACAACTTTGGCGGACAACATTCACTAAAATGCGTTATTGTTTGTCAGATTGTGTCTGTTTTCATTCAGCAGTCTCACCTGGCATTTTGACTGGTCGTATTAATGGGGTAATTTTATAAAGAACATAACGACTGGGGACTCCAAAAGGTGGTTGTTGGTCGTAATAACGGGGTGGTCGTATTAAGGTAGTACAATTGGCTGAGTCGTAAAAAATAAAGTTGCCTTCGTTTACAGCCAGCTGGTAGATAAAACATTATTATGATCAATTCCAAAAGATAAGAGTCCACCGCTTGCGGGTTTTGGAGAAAGCGGAGATTGAATTTCGTTGTCTGGGACGCCATCTTGGATTTGCAGACGTAAGTATCGAACGGTGGAAGCTAAGGACATGCGCTCTGGTATTTTGTTCACGGGAGTCTCGCACAACATTCCAGATTATTTTTCGTGTGTGCTCATGTTGATCAGGCTGGTAAGTACAAGGCTCAAGATGGCGGATCAATTTGCAGAGAAATCGCGATGAAAAACGGACTGAATTCGTCAAATTCGGCATCTTTTTGACTTACATGTGATAAAATTTAACAAATTGCCACTAGGAAAAACTCAATGCTGACGAAATTTGGCACAGCTTTTGTCCACATGTTAAGTAATCTTCCTGCATTTAGCCGCAAAAAAACATTCAATTTGAATAAAATTAAGGGAGTCATGTGCTTGATTTTAATGCCTGTTAATAGTTAACACAGAATTTGCTGTTTCACTGCGGCTAACTCATATTTCATGTATTTTCTTCATAACTGTTTATAAAACAAAAATTATGACTTCTAATTAAAACATAAACCTAAAAATTAGAAAAAACTGATTTTTACACCGCTTGCGAGGTAATCAATTTCACACATTCCCATTACGAAAATGAAAATGTCGATTTCAGAATCTGTTTCTCTGATAAAAATGACTTAACAACTTCTTCTATGGAATTTTAAATGGATTTGAAACAGTTCTCAAAAAGGGTCCTTTTTCAGAGCATTTTAGCCAGTTGTACTACCTTAACAGGGTGGTCGTATGGCGGGGTTCCACTGTAGTATTAAGATTCGGCAAATTAACTTACTTGAAGTGGAGATCTTTAAACGTAAAGTGAGTCTCAACAATACCAGTTGTTTTGACTCTTGTTCTGAGGACGTCTTGCTCTGTCGGGATATATTCTGGCGATCCTAGTCTGTCAAGTGCATTCAGATAACTAGAAATGGGGTAAATTATGTAGACAATCAAGAGTTGTACAGTACATTATATTAAGAAGCAAGATAAAATCAAGTTACTGCATCTTTCAATAACTTTGGAGTTACATGCTATTGAAAGGCGCAGTAAGTTAGGGCCTATTTACATGGAGAGAAGTTGACCCTGGTAGGAGGGTTACCCCCCCCCCCCCCCCCATCTTTTACTGAGCGTTTACATGAAAAAAGTTGTCCCTGTTGACTGAGCCAAAACTTGGCCCTCGCGGGTTCGCTAATGCTCTATATATATGTCCCGACTTGTCCCTGGTATGTGAAACAACAATAGCCAATGTGTTTAGATGCAAAAAAGTTGGCCCCCCCCAGGGTCACCAATGTGTTTAGATGCAAAAAAGTTGGCCTGCCCCCCAGGGTCACCCTACGGTCCTTCAAAGTGAGTAACCCTCCACCCAGGGTTACCCTGCCCCCCGAGCCAACTTTGTGATTTCACATCTAAACGGTTCGCTGTTTAAAATGTATGAAAAGTTCTCTCGCCCAGGGTTGCTCGGTATGGAGGGTGACCCGACTACCAGGGACAAGTTTTCTCCATATAAACAGGCCCTAAATTGCAAAGGATGCATTTGCAAAATATCCTATTCAAAGGCCACAAATGCCTCAAGGTGCTTTTGAAATAAAGCAAATCCAGCATGAATATGCTGTTTGATTACATGTACATCAAAGATGCATCAATGGAGCCTTTGATATATATATATATATATATATATGCTGAAAACGTTTGGTACCTTTGAAGTGGAAAGGGATCCCAATGTGTCAATTTCAGTGTATATTATGTGGAATGTTGAACTAGAGATTAACAATGTGCCACTTCTAGTCTGTCCATGTACATTACCTCATCTCCCCCCCTGCCTCCCCTGAGGCGAGACAGGGCAATAAACCTGGGAACAGAGTCAGAGTGGTTTTCAATTGAGTGTGAAAGTAAACAAGCGTTTGCTTCGGTTTTGCTTTACTACGCTATCTGATTGGTTCGAAAAACTTGCGCCACTTTCTTACCCAATCAAATGCCAAACTAAAACCAATCGTGACTTGGCCACAAGCGTTTTCCTGCGATTGTCCAGTGCTTGGCACCGGTTACATGTATTTCCTTCAAGTTCTGATTGGTTTCTTGTGTTGTTTTCGTCTGTTGTGATTGGCCACAAGGATTATGTTGTTTTTCGACTTACTACACTCAACTGAAAACCGCTCTAACTGTAAGTTCTTGTTATAACTATGTTATACATACTATGCTGCAGAGTCATTTAGCTGGTATTCTCTTGATCTTGCAAAACAGTTCTGTACTCCTGAATCATTCCATAATCTCTTCATTATTGATACAAGCTCCGGTGTGAACTTAACATCCTCCATGCTCCCCGCTAACGCAAAAAGCTCCCTGGCATCGTCCTGTAAAACAACAGATGGGTGAATCATAAGTGACATTTGTAGTGAAGAGATGGACCTATTGAGGGATGGAATTTATAGAATAGACCTTTTCAAAGCATGAAATTACAGTTGTCATGAGTGACAATCTTCACAGTCTGTAAACTGAAGATATCTCACAAAAAATATTGCTTATTAAACTGTCAACAGATGTGGAAAATATTATTAATCTCACATTTAACAGGTGTACAGGTAAGTTAAATCAACAGTCCCTAAATTGCTATGTGACATTGCTCCATCTCTGACAAGGACCTTGTTTCCATCAAGTGCCATTACTTGAGCCTCCAAAGTTACATTTATTTAGCACATTGGTCGTTCAATTGATTCATTACAAAAACTGAATATACTGTACTTTACTTTTTAATAAAAAAAATTAATACACTTACTGCTCTGTCTGAGTGACCAAATTCAACCTTTAGCGTTCCTAACGCTCTGATAATGGCAATCATTGACTGTATTGTGTTGCTATACACAACTTGTTTGTACTGCTCGCATTCTTCTTTAGTATAGCCATGTTCATGAATAATCCTAGCAGCAAAAAAAATATATTGGAAAAATTACTTCCCGAAGTTCACTTATTCCGGTTTCTGTATAGCATGAAGCCGACTAGGAGTATTGTTAGTCCCCCTGGGTGGGATGCTAGTCCAATCCCAAGTTAGCCCTAACAGTTTGCCTGTACCCATTTATACTTCCTGGGTGGAGAGAAGCACTGTGAGAGTCAAGTGTCTTGCCCAAGAACACAACACACTGACCCCAGCCAGCACTCGGACCACTTGATCCGGAAAACCTAAATAAGTTATTATTTTACAAGAAACATAATTATCTGACGTTATTTTTAAGATCAACAGGCTGTACTCACTTCATCTGTTTTACTATGGTACTTTTTCCAGATTCACCAGCACCTAAGAAAAAGAAAATCAAACCTCAACAAACAAATAAAGAATAAACAAGAAAACATTTGCAAATTATACATGTACATTATTGCAAATTATTGCTGAAAAATAGAGGATAATTATTTACACAGCAGCGCAAAGTCATGAATTTTATTTTCGAGTGTTAAAAACAATATTTTACGAATGAGCGCAGTGAGTGAGCAAAACAATTTTTTTAACATGAGAAAATAAAATTCATATCTTCAAGCCATGTAATAATATATTTTATTTTTATTATATAGACAAAAAACAAATTCAAACTAATTCAAGCTAAGGTACCATTGGAACCTGAATTTTTTACAAGCCTTCTTTTCAACTTAAGTAGTTCATGAAATATAACTGCCAAGATCTCATTCTCTTTCAAATTTTCAAATTGTATATAAGGTTAAACATTTCAATCTGTTCAAATTAATCCAACCAATCAGATGAACTTATTTTGGTCACCCATTGTTGGTTGGATTAATGTGTTCCACTGTACTGTAATTGCATGTCAGCGTCATTATAAGAAGAAATAATTAAAAGCTTTTGTAGATAGAGATGGCTCATAGCCAATCAGATTGCAAGTTTACCAATAAGCCAACACAGCTGGGTTATATCATACTATCAATCCCAGACGTCCGTGGACAAGGTTTTTTCAGTCCGCTTTGTGTTTCATTCCACAATTTCAAAAAAACTCATTATGTCATGCTATTTTTGTGGCTTACGCAACCGCTAAAAGTCGAAGAGCTGTTGAACTGTCAATGAAGAAAATTTATACCTGCAACTGCGACCCCTAATGCTGGTGTCCACCACAGGCAGAATTATCTTCCCAGGAAAAACCTTGTCTTTTACTAGTAAAAGATTTTCTTAGGACGAAAATTCCACCTGTTCCTGGTGCCAATATTGCTACGAGTTGTAGTTGCAGCTAAAAAAATTCACTGACAGTTCGACTTCAGCGGTCGCATGAGCCACAAAAATAACACCGAATTGAATGAAACCAATGGTGCGTGAAGCAGGCTGAAAAAAAACCCTTGTCGACGGGCATCTGGGATGGATAGTAACTAACTGCTAAAAGCCAATGATTGTATTTATAAATGCATTTTTACATTAAAAATGTAAAAACTTGAAATACAATCAAGTTATTTTTAACTGTTGCAATTAGAGTGCTTTCAACATTATCTATGTCTACAGCCAGCCAAAAATAGGAAACCAATTTACATGTAAAATAAAGCATATTCAATTCATTCAAATAATTATTATTACAAAAATAAAAATAAAAGTGACATAAGATTGCTTTGAAGGTTCACTTGACATTTTTGTGATTAACTAGCAATGTACATCGCATTTGATTGAATAACAGGCCACGTTGTTAGACAAAATTACATCTTCTTGAAGTATTTCATAAAATGATGCAGGCCCACATTTGATGCTCATTATTAAAATAAAAAATTTAGTAATTAACTGAGCAATTAACAGATATTGGGCTTGCATTAAACAAAAATGTATACAACTTGTTTGGTTGTTCTTTTATTTAAAATATTCATCTACATGTACATGTAGTTAATGCACAGTGCATTTCAAATAAATGATCATTATTTAACATCGCAATATCAGAGTGCAGCACTTGACAAATCAATAGAATTTCCAAGAAAATGTGCCTTAAATTACCAGATCAAAAAGGTGGAGCTGTAATTAAGCCACATAAACATGGCTTTTGAATCTCTTGGAAAATCAAATGCAAAATCCTCACACTTGAGTAGCTTACATGTAATTTAAAGGTTTTGGCATAATAGGGAAAATATGCAAAAACCTGCAATACACCCCACAAATGAGCACATTATTTGTATATTGCTCAATATCAAGAGACTACATTATTTTGTGTGTACCAATCAGATGCGAGATCAAACCACATGGTTAAATAAACTGAAAAAGTTGCAATAATTATTCATGGCAAAACAAAAATAGATCTCCTTTCTTATACAAATGTAAACATACCCTGAGGAGTTAAATTCTTATTTTAATTCCAAATTTGAAATAATAATTTATTATTCTTCATAAGCAAAAGATAGATTTGAACAATAAATTTTAGGGGGAAAAATTTCCGTTGTAACAACATCTTCTGTTTGTTTATGTCACATTAACATTCTGCAAATAATTCCAAGTGATCTTGGTTTTCCAGGTTGCATGTTGTTATCTTTCCTGCCATTGACAGATTTGAGTTCATTTAACCCTTTCCACATTATTAGAACACTCGGTAATATCTTGAACACAAATGCGCAACATTGCCAATAGATCAGAGCTTGGGAGCAGGTGCCTTAAAAGGTTGGTGGAGCTGGGTGGCATTCTGGCACGGCATGGAGGTATCCATGGCAACCCTGTGAGCTAGTTTTGCACATGGACACTACAATCCATCATTATAAAATCTTACTATTTCTCAAATTTCCTCAGTTTGTCTTCAGTAAGATGTAAATTAAAACTTTTAGAAAAGATAATAATTGGTAACATATTGATGGACTTCAAATGGTGAACTTTGAGCAAGTCTAAATTTCACAGGGATTGTGTCAGTGTAAACATGCATGCTAGTTACGATTTAACATCATTTTTTTTTTTTAATCTACCTTAGTTTGCAATATATTTCTCGCAAACTGAAATCGTTCAAGAAACTAATTTAAAAAAATTCATCATTCACTTGGGTTTAGAATTTAATTAGCAAAATTAAAGAAAACTGGAAATCGTATTTTTCACTAAATTTCAGCTATTGTCTTGTTCACCACTACATTGATTAATAAATGAGCTAGCCTTGGTATTCCCTGGGAAGCCCTCTTTTATATTGCACCGTCGTGTTTAAAGGGTGATCTTTTACAAAATTGCAGTTGATATATTATGGACCTAATAGAAGTAGAGAATAAAATGAGGACAGAGGTCCTTGCACAGTGTAGTTTTACAGAGCAGAAAGCCTGCAAACAGAAGCTGTAAGCTTGTTGGTTCCCATGGAAAAAAAATCAATGTTGTGACAAAAGGGTACTATGCAGTTGACACATTTTCATTTAAAACTAGACTCTTTTACTTGTGAACTACTTCAGTAGGGATTAGTGGAGGATTAATAATATTTGTGTCTATTGGACAGTCCCCAGCCAGCAGCTGGCAACATTTCCACATACAGTAGTTGATGATTTTGCTGCTTACTTCACACTGGATGCCGCTAACACAAGGCTAGCAGGCAAGAGGACTCGGCCCTTGCTGCCTACTATTAAACATTTTAAGAGGGCTGCAGGGGTAGATATCTTTGTTTAATGAGGGTGACACTTAACAGTCTTAAGGCCTGGCTAAATGCGGAAACATGTTTCCAGAAACATTTGTAGCGCGCACATGTTTCCCCAATGTTTCCCAGTTTAGCCATTCTCGGAAACAAAAATTGTAGCAGGAAACAATGTTTCGCATATGGCTAAACTGAGAAACATTGGGGAAACATGCATGCACTACAAATGTTTCTGGAAACATGTTTCCTTGTTTAGCCAGACCTTTAGACTGACAAACTCGTGGCCCTTGGATCCCAGATAAAATTGGAATTACAGTGAACTCTCTCAAAGCGGACACCACCGTAAAGCAGACACCTCTCAAAGGCAGACATGGTTGGCTGGTCCAGACCGAATTTCACTTAATTGTCAGTTACTAAACTCTCATTAAGGTAAACACCTCTCTAAGGCGGACAGCTAGCACTGTTCCCAAAAGCGTTCGCCTTAGAGAGAGTTTACTGTATTAGAAATGTTGGTGTTTGTGGAGGGAGGAAAACCAGAGTATCCAGAGAAAAACTTAATGGTTTTGTATGTGTATACTGTAAATTTGACCTAAAGCCACTATAATTTTTTCTTATAACATACTAATCATTTTAGATCAGTAAAATAGTAGCATATTTGGGTTGTTCACCTCCCAAAAATAGCTACATGTAATGTCATTCCATCTTGACTGAACAAGTTTGGTTAACATCTATTTTTAGCTCAGAGCAGTCAAATTTTGTCGAACATTTTTGTCATCAGATTCAGTGTGGAAATCTAATGGAACCAATACTTGTGCACAAAATATATTGTGCATTTCAAGTGTAAAGTCCTGTTGCAATTGTGAAGAAAACAGCAGCTCTTTATTAACCAATGTATTTTAAAGACAAAAGCAAATAAACCAGGAATTCCCAATATTGTGGCCTACCAAAACACAGACAACATCTGTGCACAATAGCAATAAATCAAACACCACAAATATGACAAGAGATTAAGGTAATCTTCATATATGTTAATCAAGAATTAATTTTAACAAAGAACCACAGCCCCCAGAAATATTACTAACAATATCCAGGTCGAACATAAAACAAGACAACATTTTGGGCATGAAGCTAACAAACAAGTAACTGCAAACGTGACAAAGATCAAAGTCACCGTGAAATGCTCGTTAAAGGGACACTGTCCCGGCGTATTTGCTCAAAACTGTTATAAATGCACAAAATGGTCCCTAAATCTATGAAATAAGAACTTAGTAAACTCTAACTAAATCATAAAAAGCAATTTCTTCAAGAAATTCCATACTGCAACAAAATGTTTGCAAAATTTCAAAGATTTCCGAGCCAAATTTGGAACTTTGAAAAACTGACATCCTGACGTTTTTTCAAAAATCCATATTGCAATTCATTTCCACCCTCGCTGTCGTTTGTCATCCTCACTTCCTAATGGGTTCCTGTCATTTGTCGAGCGCTATTCTACAGAATCAAACCATTATTGTTCAACTTCCTATGATCTAGATATGTTTTTGAGCTTCCCAAAATCATGCTAAAATCAGGAGTGTCCCTTTATTCTAAAACCACAAGACTACAACAACAGAATTCTGAAGGGACCTTCTCATCCAAGCTAAACATCTAGGTTCTACCATCATGTCATACAGTGAATAATTACATGCACAGTTAAGGTAATGCACCAAAACAGAACGCCAATGCACTAATGAAGTTTTGAACTGGAAAAATTGAGCTTTGTCAGTGATTTATCTGTGATACAGCTGTTTCTAGAAAGGTTGTCCTACAGAAGCGTAAAAGTATAAGAAACAGTGCCTAAAGGTACTATGGGTAGTGATACAGTTGACCCTCCACTAACGGCCACCTCTCTACAATGGCCAGGATTTTTCGTCCCAACCGTACACCGATACATACACTATATTCTAACTCTAACCTCCCTACAACAGCCACCTCTCTACAACGGCCAGTTATTTCAGCCCCAAGGTGGCCGTTGTAGAGAGGTTCAACTGCAGTTCCCCAAAAATTGATCGAAGCTCACGGTGTTTTAGCATGAAGGCAAGAGAAACCATGATGTTTGAGCGAATTAAAAGAAAACAACTAAAGTAGGTTTGACACGAATTCTATAAAGGGCAAGATTTGTAAAAATTTACTGATTATATCCCAGACTACCTTTTGGCTTTTACGCCTTCTAAAAACAGCTGTTTACAGTCAACTCTCGTTACAGCGGATACCCTCGGGACATAATTTGGAGTCCGAAATAGCGAGAGTCCGCAATAGTGGGAGTTATTTTCAGTCAAACCTCTATAGCTTTCGCTGGGAGGAGGGCTGGATTTTGTCCGTAAGAATGGGTGTCTGTAATAATGAGGTGTCCGTAAGGCAAGAGCACTAGTTGACTGCACATTGTATATATACTGTACATGTAGTCAAGAGCTCACTCAGTAAAAGAGAGTCCTTTCAATGATCACAATTGACTAAAGACGTCTACATGGCAATTGTGTCAGATTACCAGGAATTAATTTGAAAATCTCACAAAAACAGTATGAAGGTAAATCTACATACAGTAGCATGTCTGATGCCTCATGAACTGACAGTTGGTTTTTGTCTTGGATTAATATTAACAACGGTAGTGGTAAACATGTCACAAAGTTTCCCCATATCTTTGTAACCAACAATGTTTTTCCTTCAGATTTAAATAAGAACAAATCTGGAAATGATAATTGATTCTGATAATCACTTTCCTGTGGAGGTGTGACTGTACTTGTGCCAATTATATTCTGAATTCATGTCCATCAAATGTTATGTGCTAACTTAAGTATGTCAATTGTGTTGAACCAAAACATTGACTGAATCAAAACCACCACAGGTACAATGTAGCAGAACCATACAACATAACCACAACAAACACATCATACAATGTGTAGGCCCTTCTTATTGCCAGAGCCTCATTCTCTTATCTTCCCGGATTAGGCCTCGTGATTTATATCAGAGATAAATCCATACCATGGAGTAAAAGCCAGATAGATCTACACATGTACCAAACAAGAAAACGATACAACTAACAAGGTCATTTACAAATCCAGATTGTAAGAAGTGATTACCGATGGACTTCATACATATACAGTGTAGCAGTCAGCACCTGTTGATGAAAACATCAAGCTATCCATGGAGACAGGCCTCGCAATAAACACGAGGAAAGTTCATCATAATTTTCAGTTATCGTTCCTTGAATAAAACGACCGTAACGCCAGCACTTAGATAGAAAAATCGTCGTCAATATTCAGGCCTTCGAATGACGTTTTTTTGTGTGACGATTTTCATTTTTAAAAGTAACCTCCGAAATTTAAAAAAAAATTATTCGCTGTCAAAAAAAACAACAATTTAGCGCTGAAACAAAATTAAAGAATAGGTAGAAGAAAATTGCTTATAACTGCGTAACAAGTAACAGTTATCGCCCAATAAACAAGGAAACTTTGCGCCTTTGGCTTTCCTAAAAGTAGAAATCGAATACGTTCGATCTATCCGTCGATCTAATATTCGATTTAGAATTCACACACTCCAATATAGGTACGGTACACACAGAACAGAGCTTAAATTTCTCGTGTTACTTTCGGTATATGTGGAATCCACGCAAAAGCTAAGCTTAAGCTGATGATGGGTGTTTCCACGAAAAAAGGCATCTTGCCAGTATTTTCAATTCATTTTCCTTTCACAACGACAAAATAAACTGACTGTTTTCGAGTGCGTTCGATTGAATGTTCGATCGATCATATGTGATCGGACAAAATGCACTAAGGGGGTTTCCACCCGTTAAATTTAAGCCAAACTTTCTAACACAGGAACACTGACGTTTCCTAAGTAAAATATACCAGAAATCTTGGTACGGAACCGAAAGATATTTTCCATAATAAAGCAAAATTAATTTTTCTTTTAGCTCGATGGGAAAAATTATTCATAAACAGCTAACATTCGTTCATAATGGCGGATTAGACATTCTGCATTAAAGTGCTACATTCTACACTGGAAATCCTAAACTACAATTCATCAAAGCCACAAGGACAGATAAAACCGAAATATTTTGGTATGTAATGATTTATAAACAGAATCGTGATCATGAAATGTTGCTAGGGAAAGTAAAAGCAGCTGACCAACGGGAAATCCACGACCTTATTCAGAGTCGCAACTAGCGTATTGAAAACCACCAAAACACGAAGCTCTTGTGATCGCACAAAGCTTTTTTTTTTAGAACTGTAGTTAATGCGGTAAGACGGCCGAACTATACGGCTGACTGTATACACAACAAACACAAAGGCTTCACATACATTTATATTCGAAAGGTCGGGATTGCACACATCCTACATGTTTAGGATCTATGCATCAGCCGTCGCTTCGATCAAGCGCACAACAACATCACTAACCTAGCAGGAGAAGCTTGACCTCTCTGGCAGCCTTTTCACCGTCCGCTCGAAGGTTTTTATCGATCATCTTACTCCTCTCCACAGCAACCTTGTCCTCGGCACTCAGTGTACAACCCATGTTGATATTTAGAGTTCGAAAATTTTAGCTTTCACTCACAGCAAAGCTCGGCCGTTCGTGGGAACTTTGACAGTCCAGCAATATGCGTACGCCACAAACAGAAACCCAATAGTTGCGATTGGATGTTCGAGAGGTCTCTTACCCAAGTAACATGTGTTAAATTATCTCACGAGTTCGCCATGAAGGTCGTTATCCGGTTTTCCGAGCGAGTTATGGCGTTCGCGACTTCGCTTTTATTGCAACAACCAACCACAACCACGCCCGCACACTGAGCAAACCTCGCGCGACATGACCTCTGGGAACGAAAAGTCCCGGATATCAAGCCAAGGGCTGCAATCTGCGCGTTCCCATATCAGAGTTTCCCATTACTTGCTAGTACGCGAGGACTCAAATTATCTCCTGGATAGTTGTTTTGAAATTTTATCTTGCTGATAAGTTATAGTTCAAAAGGCAAACCGGCTTTCAATTAAAACGCAGCATTTTAAAAGTTCGCGCAGATCACGTGATCAAAATATTTGATTCACCAAGTCATGAATCAGAAAGTGATATCAAAGCGGCCGTATACATATTACTTTTACACCAAACACATTAAAAAAAGTAATTACTACAAAAGCTCGTACAATATTGTTTATTCGTGGATTGAAAAACAAGAAAAAAAGTGACATTATTTTCAATAAAACTTTATTTTATATTACGCTGACCGCGGACCAAAAAAGCGAGTTCACATTTGCCAGTGCCGAGAAAATATGATTGCTTTCGAAGCGTTCTTGAGAATGTTTGACTGACGAATGCAGGACTTGTAGGCGGCAAATGATTATATTAAGAAAGGCTATTTTCAGCTATTTTTAAACAGTTTGGCGTTTTCAGATTGTGTGATATGGATATACACTCGGATAAAAAGATTCTGTGGGGTCACCTGTTTACAAAAACTCGGCTAAAACTATGACCAGCCGGGATGATTATTCATCATGATCATGCTTAGCTCATTTGAGACTATGCTATCCGGCTGTGAAGAATAATATCGGTGATACGAAAAGCTAGGGAATACTAAATGAAAGTAAACTAATACGATAAGAATAATATTTAGTCACCAAGCAATTGAAAATTCTCTCGAACCGGCGGTCTCGTGAACACGGTTAATTTTACGTGGGTTAGGAAAGCGAAGATTGCTCAGTTTAACTGAAGGTTCCACTTTAATATGCATGAATCATGACAAATGCACTTTTCGCTCACTATCATGTTTAAAAACACGTCATAACTCTGTCAATGTCGGACGGTTTCGACCCACCACGTAAACTGCTGCAGGCGATTCATGGCGCCGTATTATAAAGTTTAAGCCATTGGCCCTATGCCAATATACCGGCCATACTGTCACAGTTATCAACTATAAACTCGGAATTTATTTCCTTTCTTTCGGCGTCGTCAGGCATTAAGTCTGAAAATAAACACAAGAAACCATCTGTTTACTTTATTGCTCAGCGTTTTATTGACGTGTTGATATTATAAGCCGCAAGCTATATATAGTCGTCTAAATGGTCTAAATGTTATAAGTTGTTTTTAGTCATTTGTTAGAGTGAGTTCGATTTCATAGACTCGGTCTCTTCAGTTCACCATAAACTGAAGAGCTTTCGAATGAATACATTTGATCACATTTGAATGTTTTTAGCTTTTGTTTTCTGATAATAAAAGTTTGACTATAAAACTGATTTTCTTCATTGTTCCGCCGGTTTAGTTTAGCTCGTGTAAAGCATTCCAATCTTGTTGGTATACAGTGATGTTTCCGATCGCTAAATCACTTTTTATTTTTATAACATATTTTTGTTCTTATATCAAGTTGTGTCGTGTTGAATTTGCCGAGGAAAATGAGAACAATGCGACAGTTTTATTTCTAAAGAGTAAACAAAGTCCTACACTTTCTAGACAACATTGCTGCGTTGCTTAGCTGCAAAACAACAACTGGAATGAGCCGACCCCCTAGGCTTAGTTGCCACTTGTTGACCGTAATAATTAGTTGACCCGTGGTCCAGCAAACCATGCCAGGCCAAGCGCGAGTGAAACCTCCGAGTCCAAAATTGGCACTGAAAGAATGTAAAGAGAGTGTTGCTCTATAGAAACAGAAATTCCATTCAAAAAAAATGTTATCTTTTCAAGTTTTAATAGCTTGTATGGGTGGCGGTTTTTGTTGGCTACGAAAACGAGCGGCGAAGCCAGGAGAGGAATGGGACCTCCGCCCCTCGTTTTCGTGGCTTTGCCATCGCGCGCCAACATGAGCCGAGAGAGACGTGGAGGAGAACTGTTAAAAAGGAGAGGACACGGCTAGGATTTGGAACGTGGAGGGAGGCAGAAAACGGCGGCCAAAGACAGGGCAATGTGGAGAAGGAGGATCAACGGCCTATTCTCTACGAGGAGAGAAAGGACTACAATCGTATTGGAATAGAGAGTTATATGGCTTCACGAACAAAAGCAATACAGTTTCCCTCTCTCTCTCTCCCAGTCTTCGCGCGGCTCGCTTTCGCTCGCAGTTTTCTTTCCATCCCATCCCCACCGCGGAGCCTATTTCATAGGCTACACAGTAACATGCCGCAACACAAGCGGATGCAACCCTTATTTTGCGCGATGGTTATCCCGGCGTTTTTAATTGCTCCGGCACGTTTTACGTCAAAAGGCAAACGGCAGACGCCAGCTTGTCGTTGATTCAGTTTACTTCTTCCTCGAATTATTAAATAAATCCAACAGGAAAATGCAAAAATGCGAAACTATGTACTTTCGAGTCGAAATGGCAAACGGTAAAGGACAAACGCGAGATTTGTACCGTTCGCCAGTGTCGGCTTTCTCCGATTCAGTTTTGGCCTCATCACAACAGTGAAAACGTCGCAACCGGCTGGCAAGACTAGAGCTATTGTCCACGTAATTATAAGCCATTTCCATGCATTGAATCATATTCAAGACACGTTGTAAAAGCATGGCACACTATGTATTCAAAAACCGTGCCTTGGACTGACGTAACGAAGAATAACAACTGTTGCCATCTGGTTAAAGTTCTTTGTTCGACTAAATATAACTATGTTTGGTTTCCGTGGCAGCTGTTTCGAGTTTGAAACTTTCACGATTGTTTCCTTTATTCCGTATCATTATGGAATCAAGTGAAAGAAAGTTTTCAATTTATGTTCAAAATATTTTCCTGTTTCCGTATAATAAAATGTCAGTTTCGGCCAGCGCGCGTAAGAATTAACGAGTGATAAATTAAAAATGATTTTATTGTCAGATAATTACAATTTAGACCGCTAAAAAAGAGTCCTTTTATACCGCAGAGCAATCGTATTCTCCAAAATACGTCAGTCAACGCTTGGCATTTGCGTAGTTTAATAAAGACTACCTCACTAGTGGAGTGAAAAAGCAAAATTTATAGTTGCGATAGTTCTCGTACTAAATTAAGTCCTCGTAGTAAAAACGGCTGGTCATTTGAAATAAAACAATAATAGTTCTGTTCGCAAGAAATATAAAAGAAGACGGCTTTCATCTTTTGCCTCTGTTATATTTTTTGTTTTCTAAACTTTTATCCCCTATCATCTGTTTTTACCGTGTCTCTATACTCCCTCTGTCCGATCTAATAGAGGAATCATGCCGTCAAGCTATTCCTTCTTGTTTAGCCAACAAGCTGTTCTTTCAAATTTCCGAGTTACCTTCCTTGTTTCCACCAGCTCTGTTTGAAAACGAGTCACCGCTGGTTCAAAGCCTTTCAAAATGATGAAAATGAGTTTGAATTACAAGACATGAGCGTGCACCGTGAATGGCGGGTTGTGCCCAAGGACTCAGTTTTGAAACAGAGGAACAAGGCAATTTGGAAATGGCATATTCCAGCCTGTTCCGGGACGGCTAAAGATATAGGATTTTCCTGTAAATACGTTACATGTTACATTTGGACTTATCACCAAAGAACTAGCGAATGCGGTCCAGTTGCCCGCAAGAAATGACTGCTATACAAGTTGTATTACAGTTGTACCATGGCCCGAGGGACATGAAAGATGAAAACAATTTAAAAAGTAGATTTAACCCGAAATTGTTTCTTAGAAGGTCAGTTGTAATTTCCTTCTAGTCCGAATGGAAAATGATTGAAATTGACAGTTTTGCAACCCATTTCAGTCATGTTCATGCAGGAGCGACTAAGAGTATTGCAGTACTTGGTTCATCGCATGTTACCCCCAACATTTTGTCAGGTTGCCCTGACAATTCGCCACTGAGTACCCATTTATAATCTTGGGTGGAGAGAGGCACTGTGAGAGTTACATGTAAATGTCCTGCCCAAGAACACAACCCAGCGCACGTGAACCGAACCGCTCGGTCCTGCGCGCTAACCATTAATTAGCCACCGCGCCTGTTGGATTAACATGGATCAAACTATTAGACTGGTTTTCACTAGCGACGTAAGCAGAAACCGCAAGCATAAGAGCTCTGTGACAAGTGAAAACGGAGATTGACGCAAGCATAAGCATTAGCGCAAGCCGGAATTAGCGCAAGCACGTACGATTTACTAGTCCCAAGTCCTTCTGCGTAAAACGGGGTATCTCGGCGCAAAATAAAGACACCTTATTGGATGGTTTAACGTATAATACGCGCGGATATTTTGCGAGTTGTGCAAGCAATGAGTAAAATGTCCGCGCCTATTATATGTTAAACCATCGAATAAGGAATTTATTATTCCACTGCAAAATTTCACTACTATTTTGCTATTTTCTGTATTCGCTCTGTTCTAAACCGATCAAACCAGGATACTACAGTGTAATACGCTCTCATATTTGCGCATTCTCTTGACCAAAAATGGTGAAATGACATAATTAACTTATAAGGATATAAAGCGAAGGTCAGCCAAGCGGCTTGGTAATTCAGTTGCCAAAATAAATGTGCCGTGTCAATAAAAGAGACGTTAAGCCACTTTCTTTCGTATTTATTAATATCTATTCACTATTGTTGATTTGAAATGCCAAAACAATTTCGAAAGTTTCGAATTTTCCGGGAAAAAAATTACGAAAATTTCGCAATTTCCCCCGTTTGCCCGCGCTAAGGCGAGAGGGACCTAGAACGAGTGTTTTTAATTGGCCAAAGATATAAGACTGCCTTGTGCTTATGCTGTGTGGACGTTTTCACTGGAATAATGCGAACACAAGCATAAGCGCAAGCACAAGAAAAAGGAAAAGTTTTGATCCTTGTGCTTGTGCTTGCGTCGCTAGTGAAGACCAGGCTTTAAAACTCAATTTTTTTTGTACAAAACCCAAGTAGTAATAACATTGTAATGCTCTATTGGGATCTTTACATTGTTTTAAACCTCATCTGTCAATTAAATTGATCGGCATATGCGTACTACTAGGCCAGGTTAGAAACCCTGTAACTATATTACAGAGTATAAATTGCGCGAAATATAGATAACTCAGCGACCTAATGTCGCTTGATCATCTTATAACTCTCAAGTTATTATCCCTAATTGTTTGTTGCGTATCAGATAAATGGAGTGTGAGGAAACGGATGTAAACCTTTTGTCACAAATAGCCATCTCCTCGACCCATGTGCAAGCACCGAGCGAGCCTGGTAGAGAGTCTTTCTCCACGACTGGGAGGAAACGGCGGACATTTTATAGATAGTGAACCGGCTTATGTATTTTAATGCCTGAGAGCTATCGAGATATTTTCCATTTATTCCTGATATGCTCGAGAATCGGAAAGAAGCGGGATACATATATTGGGCTAATATTAGCCTAAGTGTATTGAAGAGAATGATTTCATCGTCACCGACTATTATTAACAACCGGCTGACCGGCACTGACTGGTTAACAGTTACCTTAGTGGCTTGTGTTTGGTAAAAATGTAATCAATTTGATATTTATATTTTTGTTTCGATTGTTATTAATAAAGCTTGGATAAAAGGTGTTTGATATAAATACATCTTTATCAATATTTCTTAGTATAATCGATCAACTTCACCTTCGATCAGCAATCTAGACGAGATATTTCCTATATATTTAGGAGTAAAATGCCAGGAATTTCAAGTGTTTACTCGAGTATTTCCGAGCTTTCTTTAACCCGATTTAAATATATCCCAGCGTTCTAATTTTAAAATATTGATTTTCCCCGAACTGACCTCAGCGATACTAACGGTCTCAACTGCTATAGGAATGTCAAATCGGCTTTCAAGGTCTCTGTCCGGCGTAAATGGGCCTATATGAACTGTGAATCACGCAAATATTTCAAGGATTTAGCACCAAATAGAACTCACAATTGACCAGCTCCCAGTGGCTTCATAGTCATAGCTCAGTGGTAGAGTGTTTTGCGCTGGAATCGCAAAGGTCATGGGTTCGAATCCCGTTGGAGCCTGAATTTGAGGTCTTATTTTCAACTGCTTAGCTAGGTTGAAATCTAGGTTAGGTTATTTCACTGCGAAGATCTTATTCTCTTTCGTTCTTTTCACCGCAGTTCACTATATAAATCAGTATTTCATATATTCATCATCACGGCCATAACAGTCATTTCCTTATCATTGATTATTTTGAGCCGCATGGCATGTATCGACATGTAACTCTAGCTTCTTCCTCCTTCAATGGTAGTTTTGATTTAGCGTACGTCACGTGCAAAACACTGATTGGTTCACCCGTGATACTGTATATGTTGCAACTCGAATTCTGATTGGCTATAAAAAGAAGTCAAAATCAGGATCATCCTGATGCACACTGGTTTGCAAGGTGTACAAATTTTCTCAGTTTGTTTTCCGACCTTAAAGGAGCTACGTCACGGACTGCATCTTGAAAAAACTGGCCAATTTTTTTCAAGTTTGCCATTCGCAATCCGTCTTAATCTTCTCCATCCTCAACCATCCTTGTCCCTGTTTGGTTTATTATCACCTCTTTGGTGTTTTTCTACCTTAGTGAACTATTTGAAGGTGATTTTGCACTTCGCAAAAATGACTTAAAATATCGTGTTGGATGCGAGCAGCGAAATTAGTTTTCGCTGGCTGCTCCGGCTTCGCCCCGGGCGTGGCCCACCATCGCGACCTCGCCGCTCAACGCTATTACTCGCAAAGACTAAAATCCCTCTAATACGAAGAGTAATCTTTGGAAAAACCGTGGATGAAATTGTTACAATTATCTGAACTGCGATCACGCCCTTTTCAATCGTTTTCTCACTGCTTGAGCCGGAAAAGATAGGATAATGCAGTTTTGCAGTCTTGAACCGGAAAACTTGATGACGGTGCAAGAGCAATTGGGTCAAAGGAAGAATGGGAAGCTAACAAAACTTGAAATTCCCCTTTAGATAACAAAAAACCTCCTTTTATATATTCCGGATTTGTTCCAAATTGAAGTGTATGTTGCTGCCAAAAAAAAAACAGTTTCCTGTGTGAATACAACGATCACATTTTTTCCCCCTCTCTATCCGTTCAGAGGCAATGTGTTCAAATAGCGTGTTAATTCACACAACAGTATTCCGTCTTCGTGGGATAGGAGATCGGTGCGCCGCACATTCTCGCCAATGTTTCTTTATCTTCTTTGAAAATAGAAATGAAATATCGGCCATGGAAGATTAGCGAAGAGGACGAGAATAACCTCAGGAATGCTTATATGAAATGAAATCTGTTTTAAACGAAAAATAAGCGGATTAATTTAAAGCCTCAGATCAGATTTTTCGCGGCGAGACGATTTTCTTGTGTGAAAATATCACGCAAAATTATTTTGCGTCTTAAATCAGTTTTGAAATGTCGGAAATGATTCGGAAATGAGATAAAACGCTGAATTGGTGCGGGCAGCTAGGTAAATTGAAGTGAATCAGTGTTTCGAGAGTCGAGTCGAAAAGTGCCGGCTGCATTTTTGATAGGATTTTTGCGAAGTTCATTTATAGGGTAAAGATATCATTATGTTTCTGATTGGCTTAGTGCAATATAATGGTGTAAATTAAATAAGATCATGGAATTGAATAAGTACAATTGTTCAGGTATCTTAGCTTTGATATATCTTGTAAAAAGAAGAGATTGGGCTTGAATCATTATGTAAAAGCCAACATTTTAAATATCTCCTGCATGTAGTGCATGCAACCTAAATCTGTGCTGATTTGATATAAGCCAAACAGATATTCAAATTTCTAATCCACTTAGGGAGAAAGTAGTGTGAAAAGAAAAGAATGTTGACGTCCTCACTATTTACCTGACAATTAACAGTGAAAAAGAAGTAATTATCGTTGACAAAAGATCTATCTTTCTCACTCGATCAATGGTGAGCTGACACGGAAACTATTGACAAGTCAGCTGCCTTTTTGCACTAACGACGAAAAAGGCGGGCCAAACTAATTATTTTGGGAAAGTTCCCCTCACCAAGAGTACTTATAATGTCAGCGAGTATGAATTAAAGCGGTAAGTAAACTGAGCTGAAACCAGCTGCAGCACTGAACACCGCAAATAAACAACGACACATGCACATCGGTTAGACTGAACTCCCTATCGCGTTACGCTGATCCAGGTTTATTCAACTGAGAACTACGAAGCAAATGTTCAAACCACTCGGCAGCAATGCTGCCTGTGTACAACGATTTACACATTTAGGACGCGCAAGCGACTCAGTTTTTCATTCTAGTTGCGGCCTTTCAAAGTTCCTTACTTTCTTTTTCATTATTCCGTGGGCGGAACAGACACGGTCTGCTGAAAAGAAAATTGAAACCAGACATGAATACGACTCTTGAGTATTTTGCTTTCATCCATAAAAAAAATAATTCCATTTCAAAAACAGATAGAATTACAAATTGACTGACTCTCTCTTACGCATGCGTTAACAGTTTCCGGTCCGATGTACACACCACGTGACAGAAATCCAGGAGGTCCGACAGTGTCCAAGGAAAACAAGAATTACGCCCTTCATCACTAGTGAAAATAGATTTTCCTGCATGTCAACAACTATTTTCTAGAGCGGCAGCGTTTCTGTCTGTGAACAATTTTGTACGAGACACGTAAAAAAAACAATGGTGGTCCTTGCCTTGACAACCTCGTTCCCAGGGCTTTCCCTTCTAAATTTGGCGGGGCGCCCTGGGAACGAGGTTGGGTCCTTGATACAGAATGGTTCCCCAGAACTGCCAGACACCGTCTTCTTCTCATGATGGAAATATTAGCGAACACGTTTGGTCAATAAAGAATTCAATGAACTCTTCGAGAGGTCAATGCGACCAGGCAGGCGTATCGTGAACAAACTCTTGCTCAGAAATCTCATCAGCTCTCGATACCTGGATTGCTTTCTTCGCAGACACGTCAGAAATGCGTATAAGCAAAGCCACGTGACTTGGCGCTCGTCCAATGAAAAAACGACTTCGTTTGGAGACAGCTGGCGACACTTGCGGGAACTCGCTGAGTGGAAATACCGCGCTAAGTCCAAGATTACTCCGCAGAAGAATGAAGGGTTATCCTTCGGCTGGTTACCTATAACAAAGATAAAAATATAAAGGAACTCAAACACTCAACTCCACTCTTTTCACTCAATAACTGGTATAGTTTCGAAATCACCGGTAGTGTCGTACGCTCCCAATTATTAAAAGGACACTGTCCCGGCGTATTTGCTCAAAACTGTTATAAATGCACAAAATGGTCCCTAAATCTGTGGAAAAAGAACTCTAACTAAATGATAAAAAGCAATTTTGCAAATTTTCAAAGATTTCCGAGCCAAACTGAAAACTTTGAAAACCTGACAGCCTGTCATTTTTTCAAAAATCCGTGTATTGCAATCCATTTCCATCCTCGCTGTCGTTAGTCATCCTCACTCCTTAATAGGTTCCTGTCATTTGTAGAGTATTATTCTAAGAATCAAACCACTATTGTTCAACTTCCTATGATCTAGATATGTTTCTGAGCTTCCCAAAATCATCAGTGCTCAAAATGAGGACAGTGTCCCTTTAAGCCTCTTTCTAAAAGTCAGTCTACAGTCTAACTGGCTTATCAGGCCGGCGTTTAACTCCGGTTCCTACATAGCATGAAGCGACTAGGAGTATCGCTACTACCCTGGATAGGATGCTAGTCCATCGCAGGTAATCCCCAGCATTTTTGTCAGGTTGCCTTGATAATTCGCCTGTACCTAACCTGCGTGGCAGGCGTATAAAGGGGAGGGAGGGGAGTTCGACGCGCGCGAAGCGCGAGGAGTCGGAGCGCGAAGCGCGATGGAGTGGGAGGGGGAACCGTAAGCCCTCCCGCCGATCGCGCTCTTTTCCTCGCGCTCTCGAGCGCTTCGCGCGCGCGCCGAACTCCCCTCCCTCCCCTTTATACGCCTGCCACGCAGGCTAGCCTGTACCCACTTTATAATACTCCTGGGTGGAGATAGGCACCAAGGGACCCTTTAAACAGGACATTTCACTAACAGAAGAACACAGATTATTAATTTGTAGAAGCATTCAATCACGTTAAACAAACGAAAGAACTGTCTCGTGTATGTTTTTGTTAGCTATGGTGCCGTTTCTATAAGTTGTTGTGGTTGTGGGTTGTAACTTGTTGTGCGTGTTTCTTTAGTAAGTGTGACTACTATAACCGGGACACTTATACAACGAAAACCAAACAACTTTGCAGAATGGAAACACAGAATTCCAACATTAGTTGTTCGAGCCAATCACTGTGTTGTGTTCTTGGGCAAGACACTATATTCTCACAGTGTCTCCCTCCAACCAGGGGTATAAGTGGGTACCGGCGAACTGTTCAGGCAATCAAACAAAATGCTGGGGTGGGAGTAGGTAACCTCAGGTAACCTAGTCTGAAGTGTCAGCCGCCTCCTCGCTCCAACCCCACCGTGGGGCCAGGGAGGCGGCTGACACTTCAGACTATAGGTAACCTGGCGTTGGACTAGCATCTAACCCAGGGAGAGTAGCAATACTCATGCTACGGAAACCGGGATAAGCTCCGGCAGTGTGGACCAGTTTGACGCCGAACGGCTTTACCCTAACTATATCTGCTCTGCAATATATGGCGTTGTTTTTATCAATTGCCTGAGTGGCCGTGTTTGAAGTAGTCGCACTGTAATTTGGTCTCTAGAGCGGTTTTCAACTGAGTGTCGAAAGTGATCCAGAATTGCTTTGGTTTTGCTTTACTACGCTCTCTGATTGGTTTAGAAATCTCGCGCCACCTACTCAACCAATCAGATGCAAAACCAAAACCAATCGCGACTTGGTCACACGCGTTTTCCCGCGCTTGGCGTCCGTTATTTGTATTCGCTTTGCGTTCTCATTGGCTCATTGCGCTGTTTTCGTTTGTTGTGATTCAGTGGTCATTGTAATTGCTTTGTTTTTGGTTTCACGACACTCAATTGAAAACCGCTCGATAACCAACTTGCATTCTGTCCCAACATTAACGACGTAATTGTACGCATCCGTTTATAGATTGTCAGCTTGTCACACAAGATATATTACTGTTTTGCTTCTGGGAGTGAAAGTTAAAATGCTCAGGAAATGTAGGCACATTAAAAAAAGAAACCTGAACCTTTATTGACAGGAAGTCTAGCAAAATGAATGAGATTGCAATATGCATGCACAGTTAAAACGGTTATATCATGTTTCTTTACTTATGAGTTGATAAAATCCAATAAGGCGAACAACTGAAGAGGCTTGTAACAGCGAAAATATATTTTGTAGCCGTATTTTTATAGAATTTTCCAGTGTGTCGAAAGAGTACCGAAGACATTATGCCTTACTCTTCGTTTTTAAGTTTTTATTAAAAAGAGGGATTGGTTTTTGAAGACGGTTTACTCAGACAAAAGGAGGAAACAAGAATTGACACACCCAGAATGCCAATCAGCTCATAATCCATGAATTAAAAAAAATTATGCTTAAGTAAAAACAAACATGAGAAACGAGAAAGATGTTTTATCAATCAGTGACACAAGCTACTCGGAAAAAAATTTCCGAGTTCTCCCAACAGGAGTCGAACCTATGACCTTCTGCACACCGGTTGGACGCTCTACCACTGAGCTACAGGAGACTCGTGGGAGCTCAGGCCATAAAACTAGTTTTTTCCGAGTAGCTTGTGTCACTGACTGATAAAACATCTTTCTCATATTTCTACCAAGCTTAAAATTCACCATCATTTTTCTTTCCAAACATGAGAAATATATTGATGCCAAATAGAATCAGTTAAAAAAATATGTTAAAAAAGGAAGAAACCGAGACTAATTGTCTGCTACATTTTGTAATAAACAACTCAAACTTGGCAAGCGTAAAGTACTCTGTTAATTAAAGGTTTTATTATTGGCGGTTGGAATGAGAGAAAAACAATTGCTTCCTGTGTAACATGAACTACAATGTAAATCAGTCATATTCATATCACCGAGAAAAACACAAAACCGCTGTAAATTGATTGAGTTTTTGATTAATTTTCGACATTATTGCTTTTGGTTTTCGTCCAAAAACAAAGATTTGCTGAAAGTTTTTGTTTACTTTTTATTTATTTATTTTTTATACAAATTGCTGGAAGGTTAGCCTGGTCCCAGTGGTTTTATGTCTTCTACTGAATTCGATCAAAGCGAGTCGAAGCGCGCCAGAGACTCGCTTTCGGCGCTTCGCGTCTCAAATTCCGAATTGAGAAAGACAAGAATGAAAACCTCTGGGAAGAGGGTACTGGAAGGTGGAAAAGTTAAACTACTGTCGACCCAGTGCCTGGGGGTAGGGGGTAGGGGTGCCGCCCGCTTCTTTACTCTTACCTTTCAGAGCTGACCCTTAAAACGTTCCCCCTTTTCAAGCCAAAATGGCAAAAAATCTATACCCTATTAAAGATAAGCAGGTAAAACGTACTAAATTTGAGACCACAATGTTCAAAATCTATACACGGCGTTTTCAGACCAAAACGGCTTAAACACCATACCCTTTGGGGCGGTACATACCTATATAGTTTATATAAGGGAGTAACCCCCCTCCAGGGACCTAGCGGTCCCTTCGGACACCGCTATAATACGGACACCTTGTTGCTATAGACAGTTCGCTTGGTCGTGGACGGACCAAAATTCATACAAACGCTACTTTTTAAATACAAACACTCGAATCTTTTCCTATCGGCGTTTGATATAAAAAGTTTCGATGGGAACTTCAACAACAGCTAAAATACGTCACAAATTAGTCAAACCACAACGGAAATTGAGTGCCAACTGTCTGGGGTGGGTACCACTTTACAAAACCGAACGGAAACCATTTGCTATGGGTGTGTTGAATTTGGTATTGAATTTTAATACTTTATGCACCTTTTTTGCTTTGCAGTAATAGTTGTCTCATGAGGTTCGTAGCTGGCATAGAGCCCGTAAAGTCCAGCTCATCAAAATGAAAGATGACAAGCTTATTACTCTAAGTCTTTTATAAGATCAGGGAGAACAGCGCACAGAGCCGTTCTTAAGCCTGGTTTCCATATAATCGCAACGATCGCAACGATCGCAACGATCGCTGCGATCGATCATATGGAAACCAGGCTTTAGACAGACAAGAGAAAATCTACACTGTTTTGTCAAGGGCAGACAACGAATCATTTTGGTGCATGATGGAATATCTGATCATGAAGGCCCTGATAATCGCCTCAGATATTCGGATTAAGGTGTGATGAAAAACTAAAGTTTTCTTTAGTGAAATGTCACCCCGAACTTTCATTATATGGCAAATTAATGCATGTTGTTTTCGGAGAGATAAAAATGTCATTTTGGGTATGAGAAAAAAAACAGCTAGGATTTTCGGAAAGGCAACAGCAGCTGGTAACACCGGGTCGTTCAGTCCCTATATAACTGATTCTGCCACTTTAATATTCAGTTGAAGAATTCGAACAGATCAAACTGTGTTAGTTTACACAGATATCCCTTTAAAACACCCTAAACTATATGGGGGGGAAAACCACATTCGAAGTTTTTTGCTTGAATTTCCTCCTGTTTTGTCTTAAGTAGGATCAGGGTTCAAGATATTTTCAGTTTAATTTTATTTGTTCTATATTTGTCTGATTTTTCGAAGATGCTGCTTTCATTAATTACGGTTGTGTAATTACCCGGGGGGGGGGGGGGGGGGGGGGGTACTCCCGTAAATTTCAGGAAAGGTGTGTGCCACGAAGGTTCTTGAACCCTGACCCTATTTAAGGGTAGAAAATCGAAAATTGATACCGTTTTTAAGGCCCAAAACCGAAAAATGTCACCCTATTTAAGAGGGAAACGATAACTCAAATTGTGTGAACAGGTCGTTTTTTTTCTTTTCTGTTTTAAAATCGCTTCGTTAATACTTTAACGGGTAGTTCAGATTTAACAGACCATATCATTTTCGTTTAGCTGGGCGTTTAGGTATACTGCAATTTAGCTGATACAATTTAAAGGAACCCTATCTAAGGATCACAATACCAAAAATACCAAAAGGATACCCTATTTAAGGACTGAGCATCTCAAAAACCATACCCTATCGGGCGGCACATACTTATGTAGCGTATATAAGGGAGTACCCCCTACTCGAGGAAGGGGGGGGGGGGGGGTTACTCCCCTATATAAGCTATATAGGTATGTGCCGCCCGATAGGGTATGATTTTTGTGCCGTTTTGTTCTGAAATGGGTCAGGGTTTAAAGATCACCCAGATCACTGTCAGACAGAGTGGGATCTGGGTACGAGATTAGCACACACCCACCACAAATTTTGAGGGGACCCCCCGGGGGGGGGGCGTTTAATACAAAGAACGAGCGTATCTCGGTGATTAATTCAACACTTCACATGCGAAGAAAAACTAGATGTACCGATAACAGATAACATGTGGATAAAAGGTAGTTTGAAGTTTGTTATTTCATAACCTAAATGGATAAACTTTAGGCCATAGATTCATTTCAAGCAAGCTTTGTTTTTAGCGAGACTCAATAAAAATCAAGGGTGGTTTACTCCGAAAATATGAATTGAATTTTTAAGAAAATGGTCAACGCAAGCAGCTTTTAAATTAATTGATTCTAGGAATCAAGCAGAATTTTCATAATAATTCACCCGTTACTAATGGATCTTGACAACTCATTTTTTTCTTAACAAAGAAGTAGATGACTAAAAATACCAAACAATGGAGTCGCATGCGACAGGCTTTCACTAAAAATAATTACATATTGCAGTCTTCCAGAAGTTCTTTACAAAACAAAATTTAAATACTATTAGCGGAGCGTCTTCTTCTTAATGTCACATTACTAGCACATATACTTAGCGCAGAATTAAGTGTACTTGATTACTTTCAGATATGTCCAAACAATAAAAGGCCATTAAATCTCTTCGGTTTCATTTATAAACCCATTATACAAATGAAAGCCTCAGTTTTCTTTGATGGAAAATGTATTAAGCTACATCAACATCAGACTTATAATGACTCGCATCTGTCTCACTTCACTTCACATATATCCAAGCCAAGCAAATGTTGGATAACAGGGCTAGCTTATACATGAATCACTGGTTCAAACTCCCAAGAGGAATAGAGAGTATATGTCGGGAGTTTGAACGATCAGCCAAGTCGGTCAAACGCGACTGATAAGCCTAAATGAAATACCGCGTTTCGTGAAATAACAGTAAGAAAATCTAGCCGTGATTTTCTGCGCAATTCGTCAAATTAAAGAAACCTTGTTCGTGATCAGTTCACGAGTTAAACACAAACTGATTTCAAGATATCGGGCTTAAAAAAAACAAAGATAAATAAAGGATTTCTCTTTACATTATCAGGGCGGCAATATATTGTCATGCAACCAGGTGACAAGAAAATAAAGAAAGTCATCAACTAGGAGATATTGTGCTGATGTACCACCAAATCAACTGCGCATTTGATATATTTTTAAATAACTCGAGATTTAGTCTAAAAAGGTTTCAAGATCTTGATCTCAATGTCGGCGGTCGTCAAAACACACTTTTTTAATTTTTTTATTTTTATTTTTATTAATTTTTTTTTTTGCACACGCACTCTTTCACAAACTCCAATCAGGACTAGCACGTCAAATCCTCTTTTTGTAGTTGTTTTTGCTTTATACATCCCGCTCGCTAATTACAATGCTCACAATCCACACCTATGTTCTCTATTGAGACTCGCAGTCAATAAAACATGAATAAAAAGAATAAAATTCACTTATTTACTCCAACGCTGTCATTAAGCGTCTCAAAATCGAATTCAATTTCGGTTTTGTCGCGATTTGAGTAGTTTTCATTTGCCGCCTGTCGGGGTGACAAAATAGGCGTAAAAAATCTGCTGTTTTCGCTGGCAACCATTCAACCATTTTTGGAGAAAAGAAAAATTACTAAGTTTTAAGTAAATAAAAATTCCTACATCTCGCAAGGCTAGTGTTGTACGCCAAACCAGTTTTGGCTCATGTTAGTAGCGAGTAACTCTTTGAATTCGGCCTTTTTTGTTCCATGAAATGAGTTATGGAAACAAACGAAATTCAGAATTCTACCTAAACCAATTTTGTTATTCCAATTTTTTTTTAAGTGCACAGTGACGATAAAACAGCCAAATTATCCAAACTCAAGCTTGTCCCACCAGCTAACTGCGTGATTTCGTGTCATCGTAGCGCGCATCGCGAATTAACAAGTTAAAAATAAATCAATAAATATCACCTACCACGTGGCAACTCTTTGGCGTAAGTGTGAAACTTGTAGGCTGTCAACAGGAACACGTGGTACACGTTCAGCAGGATGCTCTGACGCGTGTTCAGATTATGATCCAATAGCAATGGATGGCACTTGGGACGTACAGAGTACATGAGCTTCATGCTGAGGGCCAGACCAGGATGCGCATTTAAAGACATGGTCAGGGTGTCTCTTAACTGAATACCTGGGGAGACAAACCATAAACATTTCTCAATTTTATACAAATCAATTTCTGCCTTATTCGGGTATCTTCACGATATTACAGACATAAGCATCACGTTTGTTTTTCCAGCGAACGGCAAAAATCCTACTTTTGCCGTCTGGCGTTTCTACGTGAAAGCAAGAGAGGATGATCTAAGAGAAGCATACCCCCATACGTGGGTCTCTTCCAATGATCTATTTTTAACTTTCAGTCCATAGCTGAGCTATTTTAAGAGCGCTACCTGATCGGTCAGTTCCAGTAACGTGATCTCACATGCCCTGTTCTTGATCCTTCGTTCCCGTTTGTCCTTGCCACGGTTGTATTTAGTTATAATTTTTTGTCTGGTACCTGCATGGTAAGTAGCCGTTTCACTTTGGGATTTTTTAGTTTAAATTCATTTCTTTATTTGAAATGTATAGGTTTGTAGAAACCCAATAAAGCTGTTAAAAAAGAGAATGCCTAAAGGTGTTGTAACATGTTGAGACGAGTTTGAATCCATTTAAACGTCCATCTACTGAAATCGTAAATCGAAATTTAAAGATGTGATCGCGTTTCTCAGTGTGTTTACATCAGAACAGCAAAGCCGCCAAATCTTAAATTTCATTACGTCATTACAACTGACCAATCAGGTGTCTTCCTTAAAATAGCCGCGCAGTATGGCCATGCGCTAAAATTAGATTGAAAAAAATTATCATTGGAAGAGGCCCATGTATGGGGGATGTGTTCTCTTAGATCATCCTCTCTTGTTTCAACTTTGTCTCGACATCGTCACAACATTCTTTTGTTCTTGAAATGTTGAGAGGTTGTTGAGGCCGTTTGACCGGGCATGGTCTCAACATCTCACATGTCTCAACAAATGTTGAGAGAATGTCGTGACCGTTTGATCGGGGCCTTTACATTTCATGTAAATTCGTTTTCTGCTAGCCAATTGCACGCCTTCGCGTGCGAATAAGCCAATGTCGATATATCAAAATTCTGACTTGGCCAAGTTAGAATTTCCATACACAGTTGAACGTCCGCTAACGGACAGCTCCCGTAAGCAGACTCCCAGCTACATTCTCAAATTCATTAACAATTCGTGAAGTTATAACAAGGGAAAACATAACCGTGACGGAGGTTTGGATACCTGGTCGTAATTAGCATAGATTTTTAAGATTTTATTTCTCCGTTTACTCCTTAGTTTTTGGTTCGATTGAGAAGATATATCAAACACTCGAGACAGTGTTTCATCCGATTTCCAAACACCTCGAGTTTCGTCAAAAATACTCTCCTACGCGTCGTATTTTCAACTCTCTTCTCGGTGTTTGGAAATGTGATGAAACACTGTCTCGAGTGTTTGATATATTACTTCAAACAGTAAATTTTTAAACCTCCCATAAACAGACAGCTCCCTTAAGCGGACACTTTTCTGGTCCCGAGGGTGTCCGCTTACGGGAGGTTCGTCTGTATCGAAATTGGCCTGTTATTCATTTGAAGGACCAGAACTACAATATGATACGAGCAGTTCCTAACACTCACCAATGAACCGAGAAAAGTCCGGAGAAACTTCAAGTGTAACTGTATCCAAGAGAAACCCACACCATGGAAATCTCTCACTCGCTTTAACCCTCTTCACCTCCCGTCCATCAGCTGTGACCGCGTCATAATTGGTCAGCGTTTTATCGTGGTTGATAACACAGCCATACTCGGGTATCCCGGCGCGCATCACAGTCAGGAACTTATTGGCCAGGCTCTTCTCTGGAGTAATGAGCAGAAAGTCGTCCACCCATCTTACTAAGAGGGAGTCTGGATCCTGGGTATTTCTAATAGGTGGCTCTTCTCCATCTGGCTGTAATAGTAGCCGCAAAGCATTGTGGATAGGATAGAGCCCTGGGCGATGCCTAAATGAACAAGGGTGTTAAAGCAAATGACGTCAGGTTATTAGAAGGACTGATTCAAATCACCATTTTGGGCCATTAACTTTACAGTCGGAGAAACAAGCGCCATTTTTGCCAGATCCTCGTTGAAACACTCGAAAAATGTCTGAGTCTTGTCACACAATCAGAAAAATAGCGCGACCACTCACGAGTACTACGATAACAGTCACGCCAGCATGAGTCATGTTGTTTGGCAATTTTGGTGAGGAAAACCGCAGACTCAGAAAAATTTCGGAGACGGATTTTCGCCCTCAATCGATGCTTTTTCTACCGACGGTAAAAGTGAAACAACAATCTATAGTTGCTCATGAGATTTCTTCACGTTTTAATAATACGGTCGGGGACAACTCCCCTTCTTGGCAAACCTTGCCAAAGCGTGTAGCACGGATAAGTGCGCAGCAACAAAATCGCGGACTATCCTCATTGCATACTCATTACCTCATCGCATAAGGTTAAGTTATGGGAGAGTCCGCGACTGCTGAGGCAATAGGCATGCACCGAGGATATACGCTAAGCTTGTCAACCGCCACTAGGGGGGGGGGGGGGGGGGGGGTGGGTAGCAAAAGTTGACTGTTGTCCCGAAGTACCGATGAAGTGACCACGTTTCAGGTGGAGCGGCCAAATTTATAGTCGAGGAGCGCAAAGCATTACTGCCACTACAGCATGCGTGATCATGGGGCAATGCGAAGAGATTACTTAAATTTCTGCTATGAGCTAATTAATAATTATGCAGTGAGAATAGCACGTCAGGTCAGCTTGTCACCACTAAGATATGTCATGACGTCATGTTGCTTAGTAACAACTCCTGTCGAACACCGTGGGCTCATTCAAGACAAGGTTACGAGAGAACACAATACCGTCAAAGCTCTCTGAACTCTAGCTCATACAAACTCTGTATTTACACATTCCCGTAAGCGGCCAGCTCCAGTTGTGGACACGTTTTCTGCTTCCCGAGGGTGTCCGCTTACGGGAGCTTCGACTGTATTTGTTTTCAGAATGTAGAATAAAAAACTAACGAAATTGAAAACGAAGACACTCTACAACTAACCGAGACCAAGTCGAAAACCTCGAGATTTAGTACTTCACTCCCATCTACATGGGATTTAGATCAATAAAGTATTCAGTGTAAAGGTAGATGCTGTTGTAGCTGATTAGGACGTTTAGTCTTGAATTTCAGGCTAATTTTTCTATTGACTTGAAAACCCGAAAGAAGGCATAAACGTCTGTTCTACCCGACAGTACATGTAGGATCTTGGATAATCTCTTCTGACTTCTAGTGGTTCAATATGAGTGACTTTGTAAGTAACTTGGGGCAAAACGTAGAATTGGAACTAAAAGCTATAGCTTAATGGACAACAGCAACAGCAACAACGACTTTATTAGAGCGTTTTCCATTGAGTGTCGCGAAACCAAATCCAAAGCAATTACAATGGCTACTTCACAACAAACGTAAATAACACAATGAACCAATGAGAACTCAAAGCAAATACACGTAACCGACGCCAAGCGCGGGAAAACGCGTGTGACCAAGCGCGTGGTCTTAATTTTGCGTTTGATTGGTTGAGAAGGTGGCGCAAGTTTTTTAACCAATCACAGAGGGTAGTAAAACAAAACCAACGCAATTCCGGACTTTCGACAGTCAATTGAAAACCGCTCTAAATTAACTTTACCTCTCTTTAACTTCGTGACAACTAAAAAGCTCGAATGTCCCACTCACCCCTCTCTTGTTGGTAATAGTTGTTTCCTATCCTGACGATGTTGTTGAAGATGTGTTCCCTGAGCAGGTCAATTAGTTTGTCGCGGTCCTCACTCATGTACCACACGTTATCCACAGCTATCACTTGCTCCAGTTTGCTCGCGACCACGAGAGACCGAAAGAAATCTGGAAACGAACGACAGTCATCTGCGGTGCTGACGTGTTTCAAATAATCCCTGCAAGTTAGAATACATATCTAGTTTCAAGCGTGCACGATTCTTTACTACCCTAGCTATAATTACAAGGTTTTTCATTCCAATTGATACCCCTTTCATTAAAAGCTACGATCCCCGGGGGGGGGGGGGGGGGTTACTCCCTTATATGGCCTATACGGGGACGTGCCGCTGGACAGGGTATGGTTTTTGGCATCTCTGCCCTGAACAGGGTATATAATTTTATGCGAGTCTGTCCTAAACAGGGTCTGAACCTGTCCTAAACAGGGTATGGTTGCACGATTGTCGTCGTAAAAATGTGGTTTATACAGTATTTAGAGATCGGAGACGTTTGCCGCGTATCAGTCAAACGTGATTCGCTAAATTGCAACCTAAACAGGGTCCAAAAATAGAGGATGTTGTCCTACACAGGGTAGGTATTTTAGGTATTTTTATTGTTTTTTTTTTGTCCTAAACAGGGTCGGGTTTTCAAACCCTCAGCGGCACCCCTATACCCAAACATGGGTCAAGTACCCCCCCCCCCCCCCACCCCTCCCCCCGGGATACGATCTAAGATTTCAAAACGGAGATTTTTCGTCTTCGTAATTGTTGACATAACAGCCACTACATTTACACCGTGGGCCCAGAGGTTTTCTTTCTTGTTTTTCTCTATCCATTAGAAAGAAAGAAGAAAGAAAGCCTCTGGGACCAGGGTACTACATTTAGGCGCCGTTTACACGAACACGGTTTCAAATCTATACGGTTACATGATTTCGTAACCGTGTTCAAAGTACACGGATACAAAGCGTTCACACGAAAACGATTTTTCCGTTTTCGGTGCTGTTACGTCATGGCCGTGACATATTCTGTTAGTTGGGATTTGGACACGATAATATCTTGAAGCGCCGTAATTTTTCTTCAACATCGCCGAAACTTAAAAAGAAAAGACATGTGAGCTGAAATAATGAACTGCTACATCACAAAATAAAGTAGTTACGGCTAAAGCATCAAAACCAAGCGCTGCGTTCACCAAGCCTGGCATTTTTCGCGCCAAAAACCAATCGTTTTCAAATCTCCACGATTACCCCCGTTCACAGCACTCGTAACCGTGTAGTTTTGAAAACGCTCCACTTTGTACAGCGTTTACAAAAGTACACGGTTACACATCGTCGCCGTGTAAGCGGAAGGCGTAACCGTATACAAAACGATACGGTTACAAATGAAACCACGGGCCGCCCAAGCTAAAGATAAGAGAACACCGTCACGGTGTAAGCGGTATTGTGGTTACAACGACTCGACTAATAAGGGTTTGTATGGGAACGCAACGGTTATGTTTTAGATGATATAAAATCGAATGTTCTGTGAATAAAAACGACTTACCCTGTTGCTGTGTTGTATTCTTTGTAGTTTGCCAGCTTCTCAGTACGATTTTAGGCGATTTCGGCGAGTTATAGTTTTGCGAGGTTTTCCGTTAATATAAAAAACTGTTATCGCACGTCGGCAGTCACTGCTGCCTGCAGTGTTATGTTTTTCGCGTTTCGTGTGGGCGGGTAAAACGACATCTCCATTTTTGTGTATAAAACGTAAAGAAAGGCAACGTTACCAGAAAGCAGCAAACGGCTAGAAATTGACCATGCCATCACACGCCATGTTGCAGAAGTAGAGCACGATTCTACTTCTGCGCGAAATAATTTCAGGGATGTTCACACGGCGAAAATCGGACCGTGTGTCCGGACCGTAACGCTCGAAACATCAGCAGGATAAATCTAAAACGGCGACTAAATTTACTTCATCAACCTCGAGCTGATAACAAACTAAGTGCTAGCAGCTACAAGAACCAAACCTTTGTTTTACGTTTACACTTCTCAATTCGCATAACTTTGGAAACTCCAGTAAAGTAATCAAGTTAAAGTTTGTTCACGGGCCAGGAGCTTATCCGGTTTCTGTAGCATGAAGTTAGCCGACTAAGAGTATTGCTACTCCCCTGGATGGGATGCTAGTCCATCGCAGGTTACCCCCCCCCCCCCCCCCCCCCCCAGCATTTGTCAGGTTGCCTTGCCCGGCCCGACCTAACAGTCAACCTCGTTCCCAGGGTCTCTCTTTGCCGGTATCCATTTATTCTCCTGGGTGGAGAGAGGCACTGTGAGAGTAACGTGTCTTGCCCAAGAACACAACACAATGAATGACCCCGGCTAGGGCTCGAACCAGGACCACTCGATCCGGAGTCCAAAAAAGCACTAACCACTAAGCCACCGCGCCTCCTACACCTGCCGTAAAGTAATACCCACCTGTAAACCTTTCCTTGTGACATCCGCAACAAAGCAAACCGTCGAATGAGATACTCCTCTTCATCCAGTACCTCCTTCATGATATCAAACAGCTTCTGATGCAGAATGGACTCGTAGCAATGGCGTACGTCCACGTGCACGAAGTACAGCGGCCTTCTCTCTGACCATGAGCGTACGCGTGCGACAAACGACTTGAGCGTTTGGTAAAGATCATCTGCTCCAAACAAGGTGGCGCCCAGGCTCTTGGGGTTCCGCTCCTTCTCGAACTTGAGAACTTCAAACAAATTATGCAGTTTCCAGTTGACTGACCGCTGTTTCTGTGCGCTGATTGGTTCCTTGGTTGGCGGGCAGTGTCGCATGTTGGTGATAGGGCGGACCGTTGAGCTCTTTGGTATAAACCTGAGCAGAGAAAACCCCAAAGATGATTGCTTGCGAAGGAGTCGGTCCGCTGCTGTGGTCTTCAACGGTTTGAAGACCCCGCAACAAAACGTGTTCAAACCGAACTGATGGATCTTTTGCCAGACTGGCTTTCTGTAATAAAACACTCTCTCACGATGCGTACCACTCTCTGTGATGTAAAAGAAGCTTTTAAGGACAATCATGAGATACTTGGTAACGAGCCACCAGATGAACTGAGCCAAAAGCTCTTGCTGCTTAACGGAGACAGTGAGTGAAACCTGCTTCCCTTCGCTTCCTGCCGCCTCCAGCCACTTGCAGCTGGATACCTTGATCCCTTCCATCATCTGGCCGAGGGTAAACTTCTCAGCGCGATGGAGGCCAACAAACTTGGCAAGGTTCCGAAGGAATGTGGCTTTGTTTTCGGGAGATCCCCATAGTTCTTTTGGAACGACTTTGTGGCATATACACTGCAGGAACCGCACAACCTGTAGCAAATGAGTCGTTAGATTAGTTAGATTTGGCCGCTGTACTTTATTCACGTGGACGTGAGCCATTGCTATGAGTCCATACAATACAACACAATGACTTTTATTTATACACGATAGGGTTTAACGCATGAAGCTTGTCGGGTCGTGTCCATCCTGTATCAGAGGCTAGGAGGTTATCTGTTCCTTGCTACGTCTAACACACAGACATGTCACAGTAGCTATTTATAGGACGAACACTCAGGCTGGCATTTCAATTTGTTAGTATCTATTTATTCTTTTGTGTCCCCAAATTAGTATGGGATTTTCCCAGGCTATAAGGCATTGACACGTTAATAAAGTTTTCTAGCTATCTTCTAGCTAAAAATTTATCGGGCTGACGCTCGTTCATTTTCGCTCTCAATCTGTTACCCATGCAATGTTCTAGCCGGTTGTAAAAGTGTATCAGTCTCAGGTGGCTCTGGAGAACAAGTGTTGTAAATATTTTAGGCAAATGGTCTTTGAAGCACCCACAGAGATTTTTCTTCAAAAATATCACAGAGGGCGGAATCGTTAGCCAGTTCCTGAAGACAAGCTATTTAACAATTAGGCGGCAAGCTCGAGGTTTCTATCGGCCGACTACCAAAGTCGATAGAAACCGAGAGCGAGCCGTATAATTGTTTTAACATAACCCACTGACCGATCCATCAAAAACAAAATATGATTAATTAAGTTTGATACATTTGTGCAATGATCATGCTAAATCGCGCACGCTCTGACAAACCGCCGTCCACTGATCGTTAGATGGTCCCTGTGTAGCCAATCAGATTGCGCTTTTACCTGATAGTCGGTCAGTGGGTTATGCTAAATACTCATATTCATTTGAAGCGTATAAAAAACGCTAAAATATCATAAAGCCTGGCGTTTCGGAAATGCTGCCTTCATAAGGACGTGCAAAACCTGTCCGCTATTTGCTCCCCAGACTCTAACTAGCTAATATCAGAAACCCACAAGGGTTTCTGCTAATATACATGCAGCTTCTAAAAACACGCCATGGTCAAAAGCAATCTCGGTCCCTCCCCCTATTTTTTTTTTTTTTTTTTTGCTCCATCTGGCGCCCTAAGCTTTCACGCGCCTCTGGGAAACTACTGCTACGCTCCACTTTAACGCTCCACCGCGGTCAACGCCTCGAGTATGCGCAAAGACGTAAATTCTGGTCGCCCGCGCGCCAATTTCCCGCGCAAAATTTTAAAGGAAAACCATTGCAACAATCCGAAATCGAAACCTTCGAAAGGAAACAAAAGTAGATGAAAGGAGAAGCTTAGACTTTCAAACACAAAGTTCAGTATATTTCCAGCATTCTGTTGATTTACCATTTCTTTTTGGAAGTTCACCAAAGAAGTTAGACGTGTTTAAAACACGATTAGGTGTAATAATGAGGTTGGTCGGCGTAGTTTATTTTCGTTCGCATGCTCAGACGCGAGACGTTTGACCGCGGTGGACTGCTCTGCAGGCTACGAGAAGTTTTAATTTAAGGCTTCCTGTTTCCTCTACAGCCTAGTATCAAATCACACTAGTGTTTTTAATCATGTTTCACTCGCTGCCTGTACACTTACCTGATCGTGCTTCGTGTAGTTGTTAACAGCGCGGCGATACACCGATGCATCAACTTTTACGGCGGCTTTCTTCTCGCTCCGCGCGCCGCGTTTGTTAGATTTGGAGCCACTCTTACAAGATCGTTTGTGATACACCATCTTGACGCTGAAAGGAACTCTCCGCAACAGTCTCTTCTTTTTCTTTCTCTTGAGCACTTCCCGCTCCTGTGTGTAATAACAATGATGTCTTAACAGAGTTCTGAACGGACACTTCTTATGCCTTGCCAGGAATTTTACCAGGATTGGGTGTACTCTCTTGAGCCTCTTTGGCAAACGAAATGGCTGTCGCTTCTGTGTGGCTGACTTTGTCGTTTTGGACGCAGCGTTGTTGTTCAAAGCTGCTGTCACGTTCTTGACACTTTGGACATCTTTTTTATCACTTCTCGTTACCGCACCGCTATTTCCACTGGTAGCCAAACAGCTCCCTTGCATGAAAATATGATAGGTGAGTCTACGCGCTCCAGTCATACTCACAGACGATGTCTCCATAACATGGTTCTTGGGGAACGTTTGGGAAAGATTTGAAGAATAAAACAACCCTGAACGTGACAGAAAAACGTCGTTCAGACGAATACTAGTTCTGTTTTTCATTGAAGTTTGGCGATCTCCACTGTCAGGCAGCTGGTGTCCGTTTTTCTCTGTTGCTTGTTTGTTACCTTGAACATTGCGTGGTCGTTCTTTGCTTGCTGCAGATATACCTTGCCCAGAGTTGGGTAGAAACTTTACTACTTTACCACTCTTTCTCTTCGAAGTTGGGCGATCTCCACTGTTAGGCAGCTGGCGTCCGTTTTTCTCTGTTGCTTGTTCGTTATCTGATCCTTGCATGATGGTTCTTCGCTTGCAGCAGATTTACGTTGCCCTGACTTGGGTATAAACTTTACTAGATATTGCCATGGTTTTCTTCTACCTACGGCTGTTTTAGCTCCTTTCTCTTTCATCCCAGAACCGGACGCGGATTTCTTCCTTTTCAACGTCTTCGCGTTCTTTTCCACTGGCATCTCTTTTATTTCATTCTTCTGATTCCCACTCAAATGATCTTTTATCTTGTGATGACCATCGCTACCTTTATTTACAGCATTAGCTTCTGCGTCTCCTCGAAATAATGAAGTGGAGACGTCATCATAGTTGCGTGACTCTCTGGCATTCTTTGTTGAATCGAGCTCACTGTTCTGGTCACGCAAGTGGGTTGATTCCTCGAAAGAGTTTTCGTTACTTTCGTCTGTAAACAATAATGGGGAGACTTCAGCATCAAGCATTTCAGCTAATCCCCACTCTGGAGAGTTCATTTCGTCATTCTGAACATCGTAAGCATCACCAATCTCAAAGCCGGTCAAATGTCTCCCAGCAATCTCTGGACTGATTAACATTTCATTAGAGTTCCATTCAACGACTGAATCTTCTTCAGTTTCCAGTAAAAAAACGATGATGGGAAAATTTCATCGACATTGCAAGTGATCCTTGCTTTCTTGGCGTGCGAATGTTCTTCAGTCTGTTTCTTACCATTTACATTGTCACAGCTCTCACGTTTTCGTTTACCCTGGTCCTTGGACGACTCTGAACACGCATCAAGGCGGTTACGATTGTTTCTTTGGTCTATTTGATCAGGAATTGATGACACTGCAGGGGAGCTTGCTGTTGCTGCAATCACATGAACAGACTCAACATCAAGTCGAGGTACTTCCTGGTTACTTTTTCCAGTCATGTCAGACAGATCTTCCTTTTTCTTCTGACTGCGGATTTTTTCGTGATACTTCGTTGCTCGCTTACCACCTCGCCGTGTCGTTTCCCTCTTCAAGACAGCAGCCTTAGCGCCAACGCCACCACTAGCACCCGTTTGCTTGCCTTCTCGTTTCGTTTTCTTCTTTAAGACAGCATTAGAGCCATCTCCACCACCAATTGAAGGTATTGCTTGTTTGCTGTGGAGTTGAGGAGTTACACTTTCTCCGGGTTTCAAAGGGATCAGACGGCTTATGGGAAAACCTGTGACTTGGAAAAAACACTGAGAATTCACCTTAACAAACATGGATACATTCTGCAACAGGTGGATCATTAAGTCGTCTCCAATGCGCTCGTGAAGTACTTGCCACGCTCTCGTCGTTCTCAAGTAGCTAACAATCGTATTAGGATAACTGTTCTGAATTCCAATAGTCCCAGCCACCGTTCCTTTATTTCCATACCCATTCAAAGGCTTCAAAACCGCTCGCAATCACGTTCTCAGTGAACATCGTCTTCTTCGATCGACAAGCGTGCTCAATAACTCGGTTGATTATCTCCTTGAAGGTAAACCACTGTGCGTGGTTTGGCTTGAATGGCGGCGTAGCTGAACGATCACGGGGCACTCCCACTAAAGTTGATTTGAGAAGAACTCGATACTCCGGAAGATCGCCATCTTGAATGAGACGTATGGATGTCCCCTGCTTGACTTTGTAAAGATAACTTAGCAATGTAAAGTGCTTGATGTAAAACGACGCGATAATCTGTTGACTTTTGCTAAGCTTGATTTGCTTCTTCTTCGCTTTTTTAGTCGCCATTTTCTCAACGATCAAAGCACCGATCAACCGCCATCTTGAAAGCGGAGATGGCCCTGGGGACGAGGGTTGTATTTTCCCGCCATATATTTTGTTTATTTTGAGACCGCTGACTCTAATGCGATCATGCTCACTAAATAAAAGATTTATAACGATCGAACCTTCCGTCAAAATGGCGATTGAAAAGCAGATTTTCTCCTTTATTCTAGCCATTACGTTCTCTTATTTTAATCTGATACGTTGTGAAGTTACAGAAGTTAATCTGGGAGGCACCTGGATCGTTACAAATGCAAATAAAAGCATTTCTGTGCATGGAAATGTTCCCGGAAATGTCCACACAGCTCTGTACGAGAATGGGACTATTATGGACCCTTACTTCCGGTTTAATGATGTCAAATATCGGTGGATAGCTTATGACAACTGGACATACACACGGTCTTTAGAAGGTTTGAATATATTTCTTCTCATTTATTTGTTGTTTGATTATAATCGGGGGAATTTCCCTGGCTTTCTTTTTCCTTCACAGACAATATCCCCCTTAAAAATTCCTATTCCTCTGGCCTATCCTTTGAAATCCTAAGGCTAATTTATACACTGCGATTTATCGGCCTGATTTGATTCAGAAAATGACTGTGCGGATGAAAATCGGCCCAATTTATAAAATATGTTGCAGTGTTGTTGCAATCGGGCCGATTTTCATCCCCAGAACCAATCTTGTTCTCAGAGTCCTCATTACCCTTGTCCAGCGGCAGAACTGGCAACAAGGACCTCTGGGATAGAGTTATCCGCCTGAGTTGCGGAGTAAGACCGGAAGTCCAAGAATCTTGGTTTCCATTTGTTGAAACATGGAGTCGAACACAATGCGCAGTAGAACCGGAAGTCAAATAATCCTGTCATGGAGGATTGCTTCCTCCCAGAGGTCCTTGTTGGCCGTTCCGCCGCTGGACAAGGGTAATGGGGACTCTGGGAACAAGATTGCCCGGGACAAGATGACTTGCAAAATTCTCCACCCCTGGGCCACAAGGGCTGACTTTGTCCCAGGGGTTTCCCGGGGGGATGGTAACAGTAGGAATTGAACCATGAAAGAGAAAGGAAAGAGAAAGAGAAATCAGGCTGACAAATCATAGTGTGTAAATTAACCTCAGTGTATGAATGTGCCAAATAATCAAGCCAACACATCTTAGCGTGTAACTTAGCCTTTACCCAGCAGGGGCAAAGATTCCATGTAATCCCCCTGTATTCCAGACTGACATATCTCCATGGTCAACCTTGAGGTCAATTTTCGCGCAGTGAACTGGTAATTTCTGACAAAAACCCTGTTTCAGTGGCCAACCCCTATTAAGCGGCCACTTGCCATTTCCCCAAGGGTGACCGTTAAATCGGGGTTCGATTGTATAATTATATAAGTCTTTCCATAAGTTGCCTGAAGACTGTGATTATCCTTTTGAATATATTAATTAGTTAATCATTATAATGTTATTACGCTGTACTTTTATCAGTTCCTGAAGATGTCACATCAAAAAGACAGATTCTCCTGGTATTCGAAGGGCTGGATACAATTGCTGCAATTCTGGTGAACAGTATCAAAGTTGGCGAGTCGACAAACATGTTCCACAGGTATATCTTCAATGTTAAGGGTGCTCTCAAGACTGGTTTGAACGTGATTGAAGTGCACTTCACCTCCGCAGTGTTGTATGCTAAAGGACAAGCTAAAAAGTTTCCATATCGTGTACCCCCAGAGTGTACAGTCCCAGTGCAGCGTGGCGAGTGTCATAGCAACTTCATCAGAAAAAGAGCAATGTTCATTCAGTTGGGTAAGATGTAAGAGTGATCAATATCTTAATTCTCATAATGTGTGGTTCCAGAAAATATCCATACCCTCCACGGAAGGTTTTCTGGTTTGAACCCCACCCCCCTGGAAATTCCAGTTTAGCTTCATACTTTCCTTTAAAAATTTTGGCTTTTGAGACCCCCTCTCCCTTGGAATTTCCAATGACCTTCCTTGAGGTGGGTATGGATATTTTCTGGAAAATTATCACACAATAATCATTATTAATTATTATTTGGATCAAGCATTCGACTAATGGTCCATAAACATACAAAAAACAGAAAGAAAGAAGAACTTGAAGACCTCGACCACTCCCCTTTAAGTAACATCTATTAACATTATGGATAACTGGGTTGTTACAAAATAATGTAAATAGATTAAGTCAAAGAAGCCTACCCTTTTAATTTTCTTGGCAAATACCAGATTGAAACAAATAACTGTTTGCACATTAGTATTTATTTATATATTTTACTTTCTCTTTCAGGATTGGGGACCTGCCTTTGTTCCTCAAGGGATTTGGTAAGTTTTTGGGTACTAAACTGTTTGTTGTTAGTAATTTTACCCATATTTTATTGCTAAGCCCAGGATTTAAATTCTCCACACTTGCTAAACCAAATGTAAAAATCTAAACTTCAGTAAATTTATTATAAGACAAGAGCCAAGTTTATTGAAAAACTTAAAATAAAATAAAAACATGTATGTCCCTTAATGGAGCTCACAGCAATAAATATTGTCTTTTTTTATGAATGGAGGAAATTAGCATTTGAATGAAGCAAACAATAGATAACTAATTTGTATTATTTATATGAAGAATACTACTTTAATTTTTAGCTAAAGGGTGGACCATTTGATTGATTGATTGATTGATTGATTGATTGATTGATTGATTGATTGATTGATTGATTGATTGATTGATTGATTGATTGATTGATTTGGTATAGGCGCAAAATTTTTTTCGAACCCTTTCATGCGCAAGAAAAATTTTCTCGGGGCATGTGTGTGCATGATAATTTTTTCTGAAGTTGCATGTGTCAGCCCATCAAGTAGTGCCTTGTGGGACATTTTTTCTCTGCAATGTTTGTGTGCACAAATTTTTGTTTGCAGGATATTAATTTTTTTTCAAAATCACCCCTGCCCCCCTCAGAAGTTAAATGGTCCACCCCTAATAAGGTGGTGATACAAGCTCATGAATTATTAACAAGAACGTATAACATACATATACCCAATAAAACCCTCTGTGTACTGTATACCCAAATCCTTTTGCCGATCCTGCCATATATCAGTGACCTTTGTTCTCTTCCTTTTTTCTCTATCTGCAGGCGGAATGTCTCTCTGCAAGCTTATGATTCAGCTGTTATAAGGGACATCACAATAACACCCACTAAAGGTTCTTTCAGCATTTAATTGGCAATAATTATTAGATTAAATGGCCATGATAAACTATCAATATTCTGACTTTGTCTCTTATTTCAGGATCTATTAATATTACGTGGCAGTTATCAGTGACAGCTTTCATAGATGCGGCTGAAGATGGCGTGACTGGGACCCTACTTCTCAGCCTTCCTCAGATGTCTCGCTCACAGAAACTTCCCATTAAATTGCGGCAAGGCCTACAGAAAGTTTCTCTGCCGGTCATGTCTTTTACTGGGAAAGATGATGTAAAACTTTGGTGGCCTCGAGGATATGGAAAGCCTTATCTATACACTGTCAAGGTACATGTAATAATATTATTATCAAATGAGGTGGAAGGACAGCTGTATGGGAGAATGTAATGAGGTGAAGACTTGCCATACAAACATGTAAGCTGTGGGACACTTGACCTTTCCAGACCAACTTGAGCCAGTCCAGAAAAAGCCTGGTATCACTGCAGCTCATATCAAGTCCACAAACCTAGATTGATTATACCACCACCTGGTTGCACCAGACTGCAGAGTGGGAAGTCGCTGGTCAAATCCCAGCCAGTCCATCAACCAGGGTCATAAAATAATAATTGGTACGATCATGTTGGCTGTGCTCAATACCTTTTCTCAGCTCAGTGTCATTGGGCATGCGACATTCAAAGCCATTGGCCTTGTCTCCTACACCTTCTCATACTAAGTTAGTAGGGAACATTAAAGAACCCACATCACTGTCCGAAGAGAGTATATACATAGGGGATGTACCTACAATGCTATGCAGAAACACTTGAGACACTCTCATAATTTTGCTCCTTTTTAAACATTATTAATTTTCTATGTTTGACTATCCCTATCAATGTTGTTTTCACGTCAAATTGACGTTACATTTTTTCGGTTACAACATTGTAATGGGGAGAGGGGGGTCAAAAGAAATAACTGAACACAACAAGTGAAAAAAAAATTAAAAAGGTAAACAATATTGTATGAGTGTCTCAACCATTTTGCATAGTATTGAAGTCCCAGTGGGTTGGGGTGAGATCATGAATGGACTGATAGCGGTATAGGTGCCTCGACATGCTGACGTCCAATCTCATCCCTGAGTTGAATTGTAAAGTGCATTTGAACATACCTGGAATGGAAAATGCACTATATAAAATAATAAAATAAAATACAGTATTCACCATTGCTAAATGGGACATTTGGGGTATGAGATTACCAGAATTGATAAATCGCTTGTCTTGAACAGGTGGTCTTTGTGAGCCCCTCAGGTCAAGAACAATCAAGCATTAGTCGTAACATGGGTTTCAGGAAAGTCAATCTTGTACAGGAACCAATAAAGGGTGCTCCAGGTAAGCAATACAGTATTTAAACCCACTTCAGAACAATTAACCAGATGACTGCAACCAAATAATTAACTGGGCTGCCTAGGCTGTACCCGGGGGCTGCACAATATCTTGCAGCTGCCATATGACAGCGCCTTAACAGAGTGGACACTCGAACCATGAATGCTACGGCCTTTAATAAGTTTTGCTTGTTTTTTACTTTTTTTAAACTTTTTTCTACTTTTTTAGACTTATTTTTCTACTTTTTTCAGAACTAGCCAATCACAGACGTGATTCGAGCAACAGCCGAGACATTTTTTCTGCCTTTTTCTGTGCTTTTATCATAAAAATGCGGGAAAAGGTAGAAAATTAATTATTGCTTCGAATCACGGCTATGATAGTAGAAAATAAGTTTGAAAAAAGTAAAAAATAAAGCCATAGCATTCATGGTTCAAGTGTCCACTCTGTAATTATAATAAAAATAGCAGATTTATTGACATATCAAATATGCATAAATTATAAAAAGATAATGTAATGCTGAATACTTGGGCCAAACTAGACTGCGAGCAGTCCCTCTTTTTTTCTGATATCGAGCGCGAAGCGCGAAGCGCGAGTGAGCGGAAATCGATCGCGAAGCGCGATGCGAGCGGGAGATGGGCCGAGCGGAAGTGAGTCACGAAGCGAGAAGAGCGATCTCCTGATCGCTCGCGCTTCGCGCTCGATTTCCGCTCACTCGCTCGATATCAGAAAGAAAGAGGGGACTGCTCACAGTCTAGGGCCCAAACTGGCCCACCCTGCCGGTTCCTGAAAGCCGACTACGAGTATTGCAACCTCTCACACCCCACCCCCAATCCCCCCCCCCCCCCCGGCCCCCTTCAGGGCAGCCATGCATTACTCAATATTAGTTGAAGTCCCCAGATTGTTTATATAATTTCCTTGCACTTCTGGGTTGTTATAACTACTTATATTGCTTGTGTTTCAGGTCTGGGATTTCACTTTGAGGTGAATGATTTACCAATATTTCTTAAAGGGGCCAATTGGATTCCAGCAGGTACACACAAGTTGAGCTTAAAAATGTGTTTTTTCCTAACACATTGGAATTTATGTTACAGTGGACACAATATGTCTGAAGCAAATAAATTACCAAAACATATAGCCTATGAAATTATAGTCTCCGCGGTGGGGATGGGTTAAAAAAAACTGCAAGCGAAGCAAGCCACGGAAGCGGGTTGAGGGCTTCGCGCAGCTCGCTTTGCAGGCGCGCCATTTTCTTTTTACCCCATCCCACCGCAGGGCCTAGTCATAGGCTACAAAACACAGAGCAAACAAACTTTTATAGGTTTGACACTAACTCTTTTGTTGTTAAAAACAGAGTTAAGAGAGTTGACATTATGAAATAGAACACAACTTGCCATGCTAAGTATACAATACGCCCCTTTGTTCTTTTGTTCTTGTTGAAAAATCTTGACTGTGACTCAACCTCTAGCAGCTGGTGTTAATTTAAAAGAGCAATATGACTGTCACTTGATCGCTAGCTAAGGTGTTATCAGTGTAAATCTTAAAACTAAATAGAACTATATCACTACTTTTGTTCCAGTGGAACCTCTACCTTGGGACACCTCCATTAAGGGGTCACCTCCTTTAAGGAGACACAAACTTTTCTCCTGGCAAAATTAACCCTCACATAATATTATATCTATTAACCTCTACTAAAGGGACACCTCCATTAAGGGGACACTTCTCCTTGACCCGTGGGTGTTCCCTTAATGGAGGTTCCACTGTATTCAAATTTGACAACCATTAAAACTCTTTCTTTCACCATCCAGTTTATAAAATCTTTGGTTGGCACATTTATTAAATAACTATAGGTAACGTTTTTCAGAAAATCCATTTTCGTCAGGTCAAGGTAAGTACTGTGTTAAAAGGCCCTGGTCTTCTTCACAGATGCCTTTGAGGACCGTGTAACAAGCTCAGTTCTTAGGAATCTTCTCCAGTCCGCTGTGGATGCGAACATGAATGTCGTGAGGAACTGGGGAGGAGGAATCTATCAACATGACGAGTTCTACAATATAGCGGATGAATTAGGGTAAAATGTTAGGGTTCTTGTAAAGAAGCCAAATGGGGATTTGAGCTTATTTACCGCGTGTGCCACTGGCTTCATGTTTTTAACTCGAGTTTTGATTAGCTTATGACGCTATCAGTGAGCGCTGTGATTGGCTTATGACGCTATCAGTGAGCGCTGTGATTGGCTTATGACGCTATCTGTGAGCGCTGTGATTGGCTTATGACGCTATCTGTGAGCGCTGTGATTGGCTTATGATACTGGTGTGAGCGCTGTTGATTGGCTTATGACACTATCTGTGAGCACTGTGATTGGCTTATGACGCTATCTGTGAGCGCTGTGATTGGCTTATGACGCTATCTGTGAGCTGTTATTGGCTTTGCGAGTTTTTTGGTTTCATTTTGTTTTGACGACGCTGACATTCAACAGTCAGTTGAAAATCGTTGTCGTATTTATAGAAAACACCGAATGTTTCTGTATAGCATAAAAATAGCTCAGTTAAAATAGATTTCAAAAACATTATCATTGGAAGAGACCTATGTATGGGGAAATGCTTCATCATCATCATCATCATCATCAATCTTTATTTACTCACGAATATCCTATCATACAATGTTATGGTCTTCCTCTTCTTCTCTTAGATCATCCTCTCTTGTTTGTAGGTTACTTGTATGGGAGGAATTTATGTTCGCTTGCGCCATGTACCCAACAGATGAAGAATTCTTGAACTCGGTCAAAGAAGAAGTACGATATCAGGTAAATAATTCTGTCAACACTTTTTATTCGTACCACACACCTCTGGTATAAGGTTACCCCTGGGTTGTACCCAAGTCTCCTAATCCCTAATGTTTTGCTGACATCATTGTTGGCTTCAGGCAGGGCTCGCGTTCTAGTGTGCTGTTAATCCGTCCCAATCTCCGCTCCAACTAAACCATCCCCATCGCCGTTTTCCTCTTAAGTTGGACCAGTGACACTTTTTTTTCACTGTTTACATTTCGTGTTTAGAAATTCACCCGATCATCACTAGATATCATAACTAGAAAGTAATAGTAACTTTATTTAGACACGGTAAAAACATCAGGCCTTACAAATAATAGACTTAATTACATACCGTAAAAGCTCTATTAAGTCCCCAGGGGGCTTATTTAATTTCAGGCCTCAAGGAGGGGGGCTTATTAGAGAGGGAGGCTTAATAGACGGGGGGGGGGGGGGGGGGGGCTTATTTCAAATCATACATTTTCAAGAAAATTCACATTAATTTTTCAAACTTTACTGTTACACCACTAACTAAGACAGAACAAGAAATGGGTTATGTATGACCGTCTTACAAAGGAAACGTCATTTATACCCTAACTCGACGATAGTTCTGGAAATTAAAAGACCACGTTTCAATACAAAGTGATTAAAACGCCAGAAAATATTGCTGAAAAGTAATTTACATCAGCCTGACGGAAGGAGGGGGGGGGGGGGGGGGGGAGGGCTTATTACAAAATCTGACTTCAAAAAGGGGGGCTTATTAGATGGGGGGGCTTAATAGAGAGGGGGGGCCAAATAGAGCTTTTACGGTAATTGAAAATACTAATTGATAATGCATAATTGAAAATACTATAATTAACAAATAAAGAAGCCAAAACCATGTATTATACTGTCATAAAACACGACGGGAAATTTGAGAACATGAGAGAAATTTAGAAAACACGAGCCGCAGGCGAGTGTTTTCTAATTTTCTCAAGTGTTCTCAAATTCCCGAGTGTTTTTATGACAGTATAATACATGGTTTTGGCTTCTTTATGTGCTTTAAAAATATAGATTTACGCGCGCGAAATGATAAAACTGCTTTCTCTATGTTATAATACTCTGATAAAACATGGTTTTTTAACAATCAGAGCGCCGCGTAGTTTTCAGTCTATATTTTAATGCTTTATAGACCATAGTAGTTTGTTTGAACTTTCCGTTGAATATCTAGTTTTTTCCAACAAAGAGCTAGAAAGAGCATGCAAAAATGTAGTCATTGAGTCAAATTATCGTCTGATTTTAGCCAACTCGGTCTTGGGCCTCGTCGGCTAAGTATCAGGCGATATTCCATGCGATTTCACTGGATAATTTAATAATATAAAAGCATTTATATTGCGCAAATTCCAGGCCGAGGCCTATTCCAAATGCGCATTACAATAAGTAATAAAATAACACTAACTACTAAAATTACAATATGAAAAATACAAATAACTTAACGTTCCTCATTAACTCATCAACAGCTAAATTAAAAACTTGTGAGAACTAATTAATGAAACAATTTTCGAATCAATAAATAATAAATAAATTTATTCAATCAAAGGCTAATTTAAAAAGGTAAGTCTTGGGCGAATTTTTTAAACTGTTCGAGAGATTCGCCACATTCTAATGGACGTTGGTTGTCTGTTCCACAATATTTTGGTGCAGCTACTGCAAACGATCGGTCACCAATTAATTGTTAAATGTTTTTGCGCCAAATGGAGGCTATTTAACAATTATTCCACGAAATCGAGTCGTACATTAATTCATAGCCAACGAGGCGTTAGCCGAGTTGGCTATGAGTTCATGTACGACGAGATTGAGTGGAATAATTGTTTTATAATATACTCACCACAGGATATTGCAATTAAAAATTACTGGGGAAAGAACAGAAGGAAAAAACAGATGAAAAATGGGATATTTATCGTAATTAGCGGGATTCCCAAATAAGGTAGTAATGGTACATTGCCTCATATGCCTTGAGTAGGCAACCATCAGATTGTCCAAAATCGCAATATCCTGTGGTGAGTATATTATAATATTTATTATTCTGCTATTGACCAATCAGAGTTTGCGCCATATCTCTTCTTGACCTTAGCTCTCCGACCAATGAGTGCTCGAGAATTCTACAAGTTATTTCTTAATTATTTTGTTTCCAGGTGTCCGGACGTCTTCATCATCACCCGTCAATCATATTGTGGAGTGGCAACAATGAAAACGAAGCAGCGCTGGCTGAAAACTGGTAAGCTTATTGACCTTGGCTGTAATGTGGCGTTATTATAGAACTACGTTAGTACATACATACAGTAGTAAAAAGAGAAAAATGGTTATGAAGCCCCGGCAAACGTCAAAGGAGCAAACAAATATGGCAAGATTTTTGTTGGAAGGTCCATGGACGTCCGCAAAGCCAGATCCAACCAGTGCCTCAACAACAGCATCAGACCACATGTGTCCTACATGTGGCCGTTATCTATCTTGCCCGGATTGACTTCTATCGTCAAAAACCCCTCGGAGCAAGGATGAAAACCAACTACAAAAAACGCAACCCACATATGACGCCGGGTCCGAGATTCGAAGCACTGCGCCATCCCTGTAGATTCTAGTTTATTTGAAATACTTGCTTTCGCTGGACGTCAGGGGATCACCAGCCTTTTCCCTTGCGGTTGTGCTGACTGGAGCTGACTGGCCTTCCAGTATATAAATAAAGCTTTTTTAATGAATTTTATCTTGTCGTTTTGTAATTTCCACAGGTACAACACGAGTTCCATGTTTAATAGGTACGCCAACGATTATGTCAAAGTAAGTTTCTTTTCGTTAATTTGTGGTGTCAGTATTTTGCGTGTTTTATGGGTTTTTACAAAAAGAAATCGACGGTACATGTTAGGTAGGTAAAGCCGCACTCGGGCCAAGCCCCACACTGCCGCGCTTATCCTGGTTTTCTGTAGCATGAAGCCGACTAGGAGTATCGCTAACCCCCCCTGGATGGGATGCTAGTCAATCGCAGGTTACACCACAGCATTTTGTTGCCGGTACCCATTTATAATACTCCTGGGTGGAGAGAGGCACTGTGATAGTACAGTGTCTTTTCCCGGGGCCCGACCAGCGCTCGATGCGAGCTCGGACTGCTCGATCCGGAGTCCAACGCGCTAACCATTAGGCCACCGCGTCTCCCACAAACGGTACGTGTAGTAAATCGCGCGTGTTGATAAATTGCGAAAGTATGTAATGATTTTGTGGTACAGTCAAAGCTCCCGTCAGCGGACACCCTCTGGAAGCAGAAAAAGTGTCCAGAAATGGAGCTGGGCGGCTTACGGAGCATGTAATATTATATTTCTCACACTAAACAGTATTAATGCGAAAAGAATACCGTGGTACGAAATGACAAAACAAACGACAAAATAGAACAAAACAAATAGAAGTGACACTGTAATTTTAAAATACACTGTTACAGTGTAAAACGATTGTGGCAAATAGCGGTGTAAAATTCATTGATTCAAATAGTAATGAGGCTAATAGGATTGTTTCGTTTGGGGGGTGTCCGCTTATGGGAGATTAGAAACAACAGACAAATCGAAAATCGTATCCCTCAAAAGTGTCTGCGGCCGCTTACGGGAATGTGTAAATAAAAAGTTTTCTATGAGAGCTCAAATGGGGTTTTGTTGGCGGCCGTAAGTAGAGCTGTCCGCTTACGAGAGTGTCCGCTCAGAGAGCTTCGACTGTATATGCTCCTGATATGGTAAAGATACTCCATAACAGAACGTTTGTATGGATAGCAAAAAGCCTCTATACGTCATTCAGCTTTTGTATACCTGCATGGGTCCGGTTGTATAAAGGATAGATAACTCTATTCACCGGAATAAATCCCTATCCAGTGGATAGCGTAGTTTGTTTTGTTAGCACTTTATCCACTGGGTAGTGATTTATCCGGTGGATAGCGTTATCCACCCTTTGAACAACCGGGGCCTGTTCTTCGTTTTTAAGCTCTACATAGACACTATACGAAAGACCCTGGAGGAAGAAGATAAAAGTCGACCTTTCCTCTCCTCATCACCTTCGAATGGAGTAGATACGGAGAGGGAGGGGTGGGTAGCCAAAAAACCAGGAAGCCCCTACTGGGGAGATGGTAAGTAATTTTAATGTGGGTGTCTAACAGGTTCATTTCCGAGTTGCCTTTGGCCTCTGTTTCAGAACGAGTCCTGGTGCAAAACCTTTCAGATTGCAAACTTTTTCATGCCGATAGCTATATATTAAAAATTATAGACATAAGTTATTTCTCGAACCGTATAATACATACAATAATCAATAATAACGGTTTCTTAGAACGCATGTTGCGAAGCCTCAATGCGTTACAAATTAGCAATAGCCTAAAATAGAATAAAAGAAAAACAAGACTAGCTAATGTTACATTTAAACTAAACATACACCTTATTCGATGGTTTAACATATAATACGCGCAGATATTTTGCGAGTTGCGTAGTATTTTTCCGAGCCCCACAAGGGCGAGGAAAAAATGCGAGCAATGAGCAAAATGTCCGCTCGTATTATATATGTTAAACCATCGAATAAGGGATTTATTATTCTAATGCAAAATTTCCCGACTATTATGCTATTCTCCGTATTCGCTCTGTTCAAGTAGTCCAATGCCGTCTCATATTTTACGTGTTCTCTTGACCTTATATGGTGAAATGAACGTAATAGTAGAATAATAAAAGCAAATAAACGACTACCCAATCAACAACATAAGTGAGGTATTTACATTTACTTTTCCTCTGCAGTGCACTTCTACAACTATACGATGGATTGTTGGAATGTGAGTGGATACCCCAAGCCTCGCTTTGCATCCGAATATGGTTTCCAGTCCTACCCATCTTTTGAAACCCTGGCTGAGGTGTCCATGCAAGAGGACTGGACCTTACAACAGCGCGTTCATGGATCATCGGCAACATCACGGAGACGGTTTGTGTCATTACGTCATGTAATTAGCACAAAAAGTATTTTGCTTGAAACGTTAGGAGAATAACAGAAATGATTTAAGTTCTAGATAAAGTCGCACTTGAGCCAAACTGACCCACACTGCCGGAGCTTATACCCGCGGTTTGCTACTCCCCTGGATGGGATGCTAGTCCATCGCAGGTTACCCCCAGCATTTTGTTGCCAGTACCCATTTACTCCTGGGTGAAGAGGGGCACTATGAAAGTAAAGTGTCTTGCCCCAAGAACACAACACAATGACCCCGGCCGCGCTCGAACCCAGACCGCTCGATCCGGAGTCCAACGCGCTAACCATTAGGTCACCGCGTTCCCCACACTGAAACGCTATTATAAGCAGTAAAACATACGAGAAAGATAAAAGAGGTGTTTTGTGTTATCGTTATAAAACGTACCATCTGTTTTGTAATGTAGGTAATGAGCAAATGTTGGATCAAACCAAGAAACACTTTAAACTGTCCAACTCATCGGATTCTTTAAAGAAATTCAAGGACACTCTCTTTATTATCCAGGTATTAGCAAACTTTCTTCTTTTATCCCTAGCCCTTGTAAACCATCCAAATTAACTTATGTTTGAGATCCCAGCAAATGCTTTTATTAGAGGGAGGGTGGGGGGGAATTAATAGTGTACTCTAAATTATAAAACCACCAGGATGATGTTTTGCGTGACATGCTTGGCGTGACGTCAGTGTATGTGGAAGAACTTGCGTGAGTCACGCAAACGCCCGGTCCTGAAGGATGGAAAAATTAATTTAGTTTTCAAACGCCTTTTCTTGTCACAGGTGACTCAAGCTCAATGCATGAAGACAGAAACTGAACATTACAGACGTTTACAGAGTGAATTAGTACAGGTAAAGTTGATTAAAAGCGGCAGCCCGGGAGTTGCTCTCTGGGACCTACTAACCCTTCTTAGTAAAAAATCTACTAGTATACTAATGCAAATGAGACAATCTGATTGGCTGAGCTACTCGTATACTATCAGCCATTATAGTTCAACCACTAAATTTTCTTTGATTCTGATTGGCTTAAATCGAACACGTGACGTGATAGTGTTCATCCGCGGAGAGACACTGTCAGGTAATAGTGCCCGTCGGGCAAAAAACCCCGGATCGATAGTGCCCGCCTGAGCGAAAAACAACCGTTTTGTGCAGTTTGAGCTAAAACAGTTGAAATAGTAAATTAAAAAATAGCAAGAAATTACTCTCTATCAATTCTTTCATAACATATGGGCATGCACGAAGTTTGGAACGAAATATTTAATGGAAAAATTCCTGTAAATGTACAACAAATGCGAATGAAAGAGCACTAAAACAATTTACGGAAAGATCGGTAAACCGACACAAATTCGTCCAAGAAATGACAGCCTGTTTTACACCACAAGTTTAAGCTTAGCCTATTCGGTATTGTTACCTTGTATTTCCAAGAGGCTTGTCAATTCCAGCTTGAATCAGCACAATAAATATCGGTTTATACGAAGCTTAAATACGGCAGTCGTCAAGCGTTTGCCCGCAACGACTCCGTTCATTTGTCCGGCCGTTTGACTTGTAAATGAATATAATGTTTAGCTCCACAATTATTTCAGATATTCCATTTTGTGCTAAATCATTTGCACAATTTTCAAGAATATATGAAACTTTAGAAGAGATTGAGGCGAAGAAATAGTCCTGCTTCAGTTTGATTCAACTGACTTGGCGGAACCCGCGCCAGGTTTTGCCGCCGTTTTTCATACAAATCATACTTCATTTAGACGGAACTGAAAAATCACTCAGTCGATTTATAACTTTTGAAAAAGTAATACCGAAGTTTAACCTAAAGTTTTGTACGTATTTACGAGACAAAAAGTTGAAATGCAAAAACTATTTTTGAAGCTCCAAGCGTCGCAGTGTGTTAGCCGAATCGAAATAAATAAATTCATGTCGTTTTCAGTTTTAGGCCAGCGCACGGAAAATTTAGTGGTGAACAAATAACGACAATAGAGTGTTTTTGTCTCGTAACTATCGGTCTGATAGTTGCCCTTGGAAATTTTATGTTCTAAAAAACTAGCATATAAGCCCTCGAACTTCGTTCTCGGGCTAATATTTGTTTTTTAGAACATAAAATTTCCGCGGGCAACTATCAGCCGATAGTTCCTCGACAGAAACACTCTTTTGTTATATTAGTGTGCAGTGGCTGGAAGTCGTCCACAAAATTGCGGTTTCTTCTCGTTTTTCCGAAGTTTCGGAGGAGGATTTAGAGTTATTACTAGACAATTGTTATGATTTTTACTAAAACAATTAGATTATTCGCTCTCAATTTCTATGATGTGATAGTTGATTCGGCCTGCGGCCTCATCAACTATATCACATCATAGAAATCTCGAGCTCATAATCCAATTGTTAATTAGACGTAAAATATCTACTTTTCCTCCCATCCCATACTGGAAATGAGTTTGCATGCCATATATGACCAATGAATCGTGAAAAAATGCCAAAACATTGAATTTAAAAAAATTGGACAGAAAAGGCACGCCCCGTCTCAGACCCGACCACACCCAGCGGCCCATATACTCATATAGCTGATATGTGGGGGTCTCCTCCCCCGGTAGTCATAGTACAGAGTCTAATTCAGTATTACCGACGTTTAATTCAGTTGCTGTTAGATCACATTTTTTAACATATTTTTCTTAGGTCGATTTAGACAGTACATGTACCATTTTTGCTTACAACTGCCGCATGCGACATACTAATACAACACAAATTGTTTCGTCTAAAACAGTTGTCGCTTACGATTGTCGCGACAACTGAAGCCCAGCGTGCGCGTGTAAATGGCAACCAAGTCGTGTCATAGTTTTTTTTAACCCTGACGAAACGTCGGTCATTTATTTTGACTTCATATAACGCCAAAAAATTTCATTTCTCAACGTGTCATAAGCAGTCGTAAGCACAATCTTACCATTTAAATCGGCCTGACGTTAAATTGCTGCTCTTTGCAGGGTCAAGGAAGAACCATGGGTACAATCTACTGGCAGTAAGTGATTGTTTTTATGTAAACAACTTATTTCTAAAATCGGTAACTAAAGTATATCCAAAGAAAAATGGTAACTAAAGACTTGTTAGTTAGTTGTCCATAATGTTCGCTTAGGGCCTCCACAGACTAGGCCAATTGTTATCGATAAACTATTTAGTTGTCGATCATAAAAAGTTGTCGATAACAAAAAAAGCCAGTGTGGTGAAGCTAGTTATCGATAACTAGCTTCATACACTGGCTTTTTTTTGTTAATCGACAACTTTTTATGATCGACAACTAAATAGTTGTCGACAACTATCCTCTCTAGTCTGTGGAGGCCCTTTCGTCGCGAAACTGTTCCCATCGGGAATTAACTAGAGTATAAATTTTGTAGCCTTGTAAATAGTTATACAAACACTTATTATTTTAATTACACTAAAATGACCGTTATTCATCCCTGGATAATCAAACAATTATTCCTTGGCTAAAAATCAGACGATATGCCATGAAATTGAGCAAGATAATTGTTTTATTATTCAACAAATTGTCAACGAGTCGCAAAATAAAAGCATTGAAATGTTCTTAAAGTCCTCTCAAATTCAGCAGCGCTTTTCGATATGTCGGACGAGTCTCTTGAGTGCGCTTCCAAATATGGCAAACTACATATACCGCAAGATATCTGTCATGTACGGATGACAGATAACAAGGGCTTCTTGACCAAATATGGGCTTCGTGACATTTAATGGACTAATAAGGAACATTGACCGAACCTGTAAAAACGAGTTCCGAATACTGTGCACGCCTTACCTAGCCTGAGGAATCAAGTGATCTGAGCAAATAACTCCGGTGATTTAAGACTTCCATTGGCTCCCAGTGGAATCACACATTGAGTTTTAAAGTTTTACTTTGAACTATACTGAAGTGTAAGCTGTCTCCTCTCCCTAACCCTTCCCCCCACCGCCACCCCCGAGGGACCAGGCGAGAGAGACGGGCTGACACTTCAGACTTTGAACTTATGGAGCTATTTGGGATCTCTCTCTAACTAGTTCATTCGCTGCACTCCTTCGAGTCTTTCACTTCAATTCCCAACAGGAACTTATGGTCGACGTGCTTTTTCTTTTCACGCCACTAAAACGTTAACATAGACATTCTTTCAGTTGTCCGCTTTGCCGTAACATTATCGGCAACTGGTATCTACCATTAAGAATATAATATGCGATTTTCACTACTTCCTTTTACTTTCCAATTTGTAAGCCCATTCGAGAAGAACTTCTTATAATTCATTATTATCTCATGCCATGGACAAAATAGTCAATGTACGAGAAGGCTGGAAAGACGTTGAATATTCAGCTTTATTATACGACATAAGCATTTTAGAGTGCGAATACGCACAAAGACGAGAGCAAATATGAGACCGTATTACACGGGTCTTAGTCCTCCTGACCGCGCGCTAACGGAAAACACTGTTGAAAAGCCTCAATTTTAGGAAATATATTATGTCGTATAATAAACAATTTATTCCAACGGGAAGTTGTGTAATAGGCTGGGTTATTTTTACTCGTCAATGTTTATTTTTTCTCGCCTAAAGGCTCGAAAAAATAAAAACTGACTCGTAAAAAATACCCAGCCGTATTACACAGACTACACAGCTTTCCGCTGAATAACCTCTTTGTATTTCACGCAGTGATATAAAACACAGTTTCACCCAACCCACAGGCTTTATACTATCCAGATTGTAGATTTCACATCTACCTTTACAATACAATACAAACTTTATTAACACTCCCCAATGGGGCTTTTCAGTGTTAATTATCTAAAATTACAATACACCTTTCAGTTATTTGCTTATGTTGTCATGTAAACTAGGAGCTTTCTGTCCCCTTTAAACCCAAGCCTTCCATGCTGAACAGACAAGTTATCCAATACTAACAAATCACCCGTCTTCCATTTAAATCCAACTGCGCATTCCCATGCGGTTGCTAATATGTGTTGTAGTACGTCAGGCTCGATTTCGCTGCCATCTCCGTAACACGTGTGGCTGGGGAATTTGTGATGGGGGATTTCACTCCCCCCGGGGAGTAACCGGTAGAACGAACCATGATTCTGGGCGGCCTGGTTGAACCAGATTTTCTTTCCGGTCTCCGGGTGATGTATACAGGCGGGTCTGTTTTGCCATAAGTACAAATCCCCGCTGGGGTCCCATGTGATGTTGTTGCCTTGCTCTTCGCTCGTGATTCCACGACCTATAACAGACAAATATGAAAAAATGAAAAAAATCATATATGTGAACTGCGGTGGAAAGAATAAAAGAATGAGATCTTCGCAGTTATATTTCAACTTATAAAGCAGTTGAAAAGAAAGTCTGAATATTAATAATATTCTGATCAACACTTACAAATAAAACATAATTGAAATACCGGAAATTAATACGAGAAATAACAGTCGTATGGTTTCAGTATGGATAATCCAAAATGCCTGCGTGGCAGGCGTAGAAAGGGGAGGGAGGGGAGTTCGGCGCGCGCGAAGCGCGATCGTGGGAGGGAGTGCGGGACGTAAAAACTAAAAAAACAATAGCGTGGTTGCAGGCGTTCCCGTAATCCCCGCCAACTCCCGCCGATTGCGCTTCGCGCTCTTTCCCTCGCGTACTCGCGCTTCGCGCTCGAACTCCCCTCCTCCCTCCCCTTTATACGCCTGCCACGCAGGCTAAATCCAAAAGAGATTCAGAAACTATAGAGAAGTACTAAGGGTAAAAAAAAACAGACGAGGAGTACATGCCAAGCAGTTATCGCAGTTCTCGTTTGATGTACCAGCAGCACATTTACAGAAGAAAATTCTACATTGGGCAACCCTGGTTGAAATTTGTAACTTAGCTTCTCGCTGGACGTCTCTTTCAGGCGGTCGGACGTAGGTTAATCATGACAGAGATTTGCAGATTTCTCCCCGGCTTTATCTAATGGCAAAAATAAGCTGTTTGAAATCACGCAAGAACAGCACACATTGACAATGCACAACTTGACATTTTCGAATTACCAAGTTTCAATAGGACACCACCGTTCTACGACATTACCCTTGGAGGAATAATATTGTGCGGGAACTATGACAAGTTGAGAGACAGTTTGATCTTTTTTTCTTCTTTTTTTTTTCACCGCCCAATGATCGCAGTTTGATCGTATGGGACCGGAATTTACACCTTTGTTGCGCGATTTAACAATATTTTGCCGCAGCAGAGAAGGTGAATTAATGGTAATGGTAATGGTATTTATATAGCGCATTTACTATATGGATATATCCAAATGCGCTTTTACAATTCAACTCAGGGGTGAGATCGGACGTCAGCATGTAAAGGCGCATGTTGCAGCCGCTATCAGTCCATTTATGATCTCACCCAACCCATGAATACATGTGAACAGGCCAGACCCCCCTACTCTTTTCGAACAGTGATGTGGGTTCTTTAACGTCCCCTACTAATTTGGTACGAGGAGATGTAGGAGACAAGGCCAACGGCTTAACGTCCACTGCCCAATGACGCGATCATCTGAACTGAGACAAGATGTTGAGCACAGCCAGCATGATCTTACCAGTATTTTACGACCCTGGTTGTTGGTCCGGCCGAGATTTGAACCCGCGACCTCCCGCTCTGTAGTCTAATTAAATAGACAAGTTGCAATCGGGAGTGATGCTCCAAGAAATAGACCATTAGTTATTGAAAAACTTTGCAAGTGGCGCATGATGTAGAAGGAACGTGTAAAAAGCCAGCGAAGTACGCAGTGTGGAGAATTTATCGAAAACAGACAAGGTCTAATTTGTAAGCATTTAAAGAACTCGACAACCGATGCTATGACATGTGAACTGCTTGTATAGACATTGTAATTGTAATTGTAATGTTTTATTATTTTCATCATGTTCACATATAATATATAGAAAATGAACTGTTTAGAAAGTTCTACAAAGACTTAAGTTAGAATGTCTCTACATGATTCTAACCGTGCTTTACATGATTCTAACCGCGTTTTGCGTGATTCTAACCGTTTTGTAGTTTACTCCACCGTGTTTGACATCACTGTAAACTCTACCCGTTGTGTACATTTTTCACGACTCTAGCCATTTTTAACTCGTGAATTGCGACAGCAATGAACGGGTTCAAGCATTTGGTGGACAAATTTCACTTGTTCGATGGGCTGTAAACTTTAATCGCGCTATTAATTTATGCATATTAATTTATACGTTCACGATTTAATTCATAGCAGCCTTTGATTTGTACATGTTTTGAACCGTTTTTTTACACGACTCTTATTATGTTTTACATATTTCTAACCGTGTTTTACATGACTGTTACCGGTTTTTTACATGACTCGTATCATATGTTTTACATGCATGCCTCTAACCGTTTTCCACATTACTCTAACCGCGTTTTACATGACTCTATCATGTTTTACCTGTCTATATGGTCGTTTTTTCATGGCTCCCCTATCCGTGTATTTCAAGACTGTGGATCGTTTTATTTTACATGGCTCTAACGGCGGCGAGAAACAACCGCTGGAAATACATCTGTGTTCGCAGGCTACACAAAATATGGCCAGAGAAAAAAAGTATCAAAAATCGACGTGACTATATGAATGAAGGATATGAATGTTACTGGTGTCCTTTCTACCCACCCACCGACGTCGAGAAGATAATCAGCGAAGAGCTTGGTACCTAGCAATCTCATACCAAGTGCGTTCCTCCTGACCAGCGATCGAGAAAGGCGACTTATTGGGGTAGTCATTGGGGTATATGTTTTGGGGTCCTGGGAGCTGAGCTTGCAGTAGTGCGCATGCGTACCTCTCTATTGTCCGTTTTGTACACGTACTGCCAGTTCATGTATTCTTCATTGGATTTGTCAGGTAAATATCTCACATTTCGCACTTGTTTCTCTTCAAACCTCCGCACAACTTCAGGATCCAGTTTGGAGAGAAGGTCGCTGTTTTTAACCAAAGTCGTTTCACCACCACAACCATCAGCGGGTTCTTTCAGGCAGAAGAAGAACAACTGTGGGGGGGAGGGCGTTAACAATTAGTAGTTTAAAAAGCCTTTTGTGGTCTAGTGGCTCGACAGGCGGGCGTTTAACTCCGGTTTTCGTAGCATGCGCCTAGGAGTATTTCTGCTCCCTCTGGATGGGACGTTAGTCCATCGCAGAGGTAAACCCCCTCCCCCAGCATTTCGTCAGGTTGCCCTGACAATTCAGCGGTATCCATTTATACTCGTGGGTGGAGAGAGGAACCATGAGAGTAAAGTGTCCTGCCTAAGACCCCGGCCAGCGCTTGAACCCGGACCGCTCTATCCGTAATCCAACGCGCTAACCATTAGGCCACCGCGTCTGCCACATTATTAAAAAATAAGATCTTACAGTGACTCCCATTATCTATAAGCTATAGTATAAAGCTATACCTTTATACTTAGTTCTAACTCTACCAAAGGGAGATTGATTTCTGGTTGTATTGCTTTCTTCAGGTTTGCAGAATTTTAAATAATAAACAGCCTTCTACTACGGATCATTTATCTGTCACAAATGACAATACCATAATACTCTTATGTTCAATTCTACACGTGTTTACCTTGGACGGGTAGAATTTAGAGTAAGTCAGTTCGTTGTGCGGATCAATAGTAATCTCATCAGGATCATCGTTGGCGGTATAAGTTCCAACACTTTTGTCGATTTGTTTACGGAATGATACTCCACCTTCGTAGGTTAAGACTTTCCAAGGAATTCCCTTAGCAATGGCTGAAAAGTCCTGCGCAGTCTGAGCTGGGAGATTTCGGAATAATATGGCGGGGCTGTGGGAGTGGTTCTCCTCCACGTACTCCATACATTTTGCGGTCAGCTCGGTGAGAGAGGCCTGGTTGGGATTGCTAACGAGTACGCCGTGCGGGAGTGACTCTCTTGGTTCTGCAAGGAATTCTGGGAAATCCTCGCCCGTTGAACCAAGTGTAGACGGCCTGTCTTTAAGCCTCGATTTGAATTTAGTCACCAGCTCTTCTCTGGGTAGCGGCTGAAATAAACTTATTTTGGTTGGACTTGCCTGAGTTGAGTAACGGCAAATGATGTTTGTGACATGGCTCTGCTTGGTTCCGTGAATAATCAGCCCTGGAAATCTGGAGAAAGATGCGCGAAGCCACAGAAGGCAAGCTGACATATTCTGTTGAAGTAGATTAATGACACGGAAATGCGTTCAAGCCGTCGTTCCAACCACAACCATTATTATGGACAAGCTTATTGTGACTTCCTTTCACCCCTACCCCCTTTGTTTGATTGATATACAAATATTATGCTTGGGTTTCCTATGGTCTATTTTCCAGTAAAACACTCGTGTCTATATAATAAATATGGAATATTCCAAAGTCTCTCTCTCTAACGCAAAGCTAACCTGCGATCAGGCCCTCCTCGAAGAGAGGACGGCCTGATACAATTACTTGCCGGATCTCATGTACAACATTCAGATTCTGAATGTTTTCCTGATTGGTCGAAAAACAATACTTCCGTCAATCATGCGTACCTAATATGGCTTTTGTCAATCCGGCGTGCACGCTCGATTAAAGTACAAGAAAGGCCTTCTACTTTCCCACTCCGCTATCGCCTTTTGCGAAGGGAAGGACTCTTCTGAATCATTACTAAGCCAATATAAAGATCTTACATTCAAAACGGCTGAAGCTTTCCGCTTAAAAAATGGTTATTTGATTCAAATTTCTAAACGGAATCATGGAATCATTCGACCATAACGACTGACTAGACATGTCTAGGACGTTATTATGCAAATTTGTGTCGTGTAACGCAATCGTAGTCAGTACTGTTTTCGGAATGAAATTGATGGCAAAAACACAGTCGAAGGCTCTATTCTACTTCAAAATCCTCCTCATAATACAACATATCTTGCCCGTGACCGAATTCAAGAGAACGGCAAGTGTACAAATGTCACGAACTGTAACGTAGATTTTGAAAATTGACAGCTTGACAGATCATTGACAAGTGGGTGGAAAGCGAATCGGCAAATAATTGTATCAGGCGTTCCTTTTCCTCTCTCTCTCTCCGCGCTCTCGTTCTCCGCGAAAAGAAAGAAAAGGAAAAGAACGCCTGATCGAGGTTAACGCAAAGCTCCAATAATGTCAAAGGAAACTGTAGCATTATGTGTGCAGGCGACATTATTTATCTTCATCGTTTATACGACTTTACCACAAAATAATTTCGAACACAGAACTTACTTTTATTCCAAGCCTTCGTTCCGGTTCAATGTTCGAACGGTGAACCCAAACAATATTCGTTATTTTACAAGTAAACCGCCATAACCATAAAAGTTTACCTTTGCTTTATGCTCGCCGGATCCTCAGCACCTTGACGTGTAATATTTGTCCGTTGAACCACTCCAGCACCTTCTATTAAACCTTTATAGCTTGGCGTGGCGAGTGTTTATTTATGACGTGACCCGGGAAGCCTGGTGCCAATATAGATCGTTTTCACGTGACGTCACATCATTTCCGGTCGCCATATTGATTGCGTAATAGCATAATAGCATGCAAATACAAGTCACCTCTACATATTGTAGCCTTTAGAAATGGATAATTCAGCAAGTGAAGCTAAGTCGGGTAGGGACAAAACGTGGGGTAGGCCATGGCCTAGGCCATGGGGTAGGCCATGGGGTAGGCCATGGGGTAGGCCATGGGGTAGGCCATGGCCTACCGGTGGTCAATTTCCTAAATAATAATAATAATTTGGATTAAAAAAATCGCTTGAATGCCGATGGAAAGCTTTCCGAAGCCTCCAAGCCTATTACCTAAATGGTTAGTGGATTTATTTCCAGTTGCAAAACGATCTAAAACGACCAAAAATACCTTTGATGGTCGACCTCGTCCCCAGTGCTCCCCTGGGGGCTAGCTGGAAAACAAGACTGGACTCTGACTGGAGTCTGGACTGGACTGTTGACTAAGTCAATGATGAATTAACTTATTTAAGTTAATGATAGACTTCATTGTACTTAGTTAATAATTACAAATATTAAAAATTTAAATTTTGAAATATTTTAAAAGCAGCTCCTGTTTAAAAGTTAATATAATATAATAAAGTTAATATTTAACTGTTTAAAATGTTTCATAATTTTAATTTTTTATATTTTCAACTATTAACTAAGTAGTTAATCATTAAATCAATAAAGTTAATTTATTAAGCTAATCATTAAATTAGTCGACAGTCCAGTCCAGAATCCAGTCCAGAATCCAGTCCAGAATCCAGTCCAGAATCCAGTCCTATTTTCCAGCTGGCCCCGGGGGAGCCCTGGGGACGAGGTTAGACAACAACGAAATAGTTCATCGCCTATTAAAGGTATTTTTGGTCGTTTTAAATCGTTTTGCAACTGGAAATAGATCCACTAACCATTTAGGTAATAAGCTTGGAGGCTTTGGAAAGCTTTCCATCGGAATTTGACGGTCTTCAAGCAATTTTTTACCCAAATTATTATTATTTTTTAGGAAATTAACCACCGGTAGGCCATGGCCTACCCCATGGCCTACCCCATGGCCTACCCCATGGCCTAGGCCATGTGGCCTACCCCACGTTTTGTCCCTACCCAGCTAAGTCTGGGGAAAATCCCGATGTGATTCTTTCTTTTCCTATTTCTGAATATGCCAAGAAGTTGGAACCGTGAATAAAACAGCGTTATTTGGAGAAATTATCGGCAATTGGAATCGATCCCGTGATGATAGAGGGTAAGCATTTTGAGCCGGACTGCTTGCCCCCTGTGGAATCAACAGATCTTTTGTTCTATGGTGTTGGAGACTAGCTTTTACACCCAGCAGCAGTTTAAAGCTTTCCGAAGCCTCGAAGGTTATATAATCAAATAGTATCTGGATTCATTACTAGCGTAAAAGGCCACATTGACATAACAATGTACATTATATGTATCGCAAACAAGTTTGTTGTTTTAGCGAAGGTAAGACATTCACAGCATATGAACAACTCTTTGATCCCGATTTGGATTATCACGGGAAAAGAAGGAACAGTTTTGTCTGCTCATTGTCTAGGTTGCAAGGCCGGGCTAGCAGAATCTTGTTCGCATGTAGCTAGTGTTCTTTCAGTTCTACATAGAAGCGTGGACAAAGCTAAATGGTAAACTGTCATATAAACATGCAAGTTAAATGCTCGTGGATTATACCTTCCGAGATATAAACTTTACTTCGGCTAAATTTGAAATTTGCTGCATAAAATTCTTGCCTCTTCGCTTCTCTCTCTCTGCCTCGAGTTATTTCAGGCTCTCTTTCAGCAAACGCAGGCTTCTTTGTGAGTTCGCGTTCCCTCGCCCTCTCGCTTCTTTTTGCCGCTTCTTCTCGATCTGCCTTCTTGTTATGCCCTAAATACTAAGTTGGCACCCAGTCAACGTTGAATTTATCCCAAGTTTTTGGCTGCCTGTCCAGAAACGAAATGCTTTTCACATACGCGATCGTTTTCAAAAATTGTATCCGCGAGGCATCCCTGTAAATCGGTAGTATCGAAAACGAAGCACTCGAAAACGAAGACCGAAGCACGAAGCACCCTGAAGTCGAAAACGAAGCACCTGAACTCGAAAACGAAGCACCCTGAACTCGAAAACGAAGCACCCTGAACTCGAAAACGAAGCACCCGAACTCGAAAACGAAGCACCCTGAACTCGAAAACGAAGCACCCTTACCCGGTTACTCCAGTGGGATTTAAATTCGAAGTCGGTAAAGCCTACCTCGTCCCAGAGACCAGAGACTCTATGGGTAACTTCAGACTACGATTTCCTCGCAATTTGTTTTGCAAATCTTCGATTTTTTTTAAGCAAATCTTCGTTTTTCCGCCCGCTTGATGATTGCATCATGGATACATTTTTGTCATTTTCAGTCTTGAAATGTCTTTGTGGCAAGTTATTATTGATCTCGCCATGCAATTCCAAAAATTTAGAGATACTCAGATTAAGGACGATCGAGCAGAGATGACAGATAATCTTTCTGACCACGCGAATTTTTAAATCTTCGCTACACTCTTGAGATCTTCGTTGTTTTTTTGCGGTGATCGTTCGCATCTTCGATTTCTTCGGAAATACCCATAGAGAGGCTCTTGTCATGTCGCACGCATCTTCTCGATACCGGATAAAAGCGTTGCGTGACTACCCAAAGAATAGATAGCTGCAAGGACTACGTTTCGCCATTTATACAAGTAAGCGGTCTGAAATTTTTGTTACTGTGGGTTGCAGGTCGTTCTTTTTAAGATACAGTATAATTACAAATTATTCCAGTGTTCGTGTTTTGGTGACCGATTTTAAATACACCACTGGAGTAACCGGGTAAGGGTGCTTTCGTTTTCGAGTTCGGGTGCTTCGTTTTCGAGTTTTAGGGTGCTTCGTTTTCGAGTTCAGGGTGCTTCGTTTTCGAGTTCGGGTGCTTCGTTTTTTCGACTTCAGGGTGCTTCGTTTTCGACTTCAGGGTGCTTCGTGCTTCGGTCTTCGTTTTCGAGTGCTTCGTTTTCGATACTACCGAACTGTAAATCGCCGAAATCCACCGCGATCTTCTCTCTTCGGATGATTATCTGGCTTTTCCCCTTTATTTATAACAATCGAAGGCACTCTTGCAAAGTACAATCCTTTATATAATTATTTCGTCCGCTTTTATTGCCACAGCCCACGATCAGACACAAAATATGACTCACATTCAAAGGCCGCGGTCGCTTTGTTTACAAATTTGGTACACCAATATGGCGGCGTAGTAACCGTAGTCAAGGATTTGGTCACGTGAGTGCAAAACGATCTATTTGCACTTTACAATAAAAAATATTAACAAAAGATCAAAAATTGAAAGGAAATAACAATAGTTAATTCTAAAAATTATAAAGCTAAGTTAAAAGGTCTATTACCACTGATTTCAAACGCGACCTTCGAAATCAAAAATTCACTTGGCAATAGACTTCCGTCAATCATTTTCCTCCTACCGTGCGACAAAATGATGATGCACGCACGATTGTAATGTACTGAAAGGCCACTGCTTTCTACTTTTACACTTCGCTACAGCCATTTGCAAAGGAAAGAACTTTCTGGATCCGTTGTCGTCGTCTACAAACCGAGAAACGTCCGAAAACAGCACTGACTATACGATTGCGTTTAATACACGACACAAATGTGCATAATATAAACGTCTAGACATGTCTAGTCATATCGTTACGCATGATTGACGGAAGTGTTTTGCCAACTGTTTGACTTCGAAGGTCGCGTAGCAATGAAATCAGTGGTAAAATGAATAAATGAATATAAAATCCCGTGTGATCATTTCCCGATGTCTGTGGTGGCGGTTCCAGTCTTGCATAAAAGGTGGAGAACGGATTGATTAGTAGAATGAAAACATTTTCACGGCCCTTCAGAGCTTTTTTACTTTTTCAGGTTGAACAGTATCTGGCAGGCTCCGACGTGGTCCTCGTTAGAATATGGAGGCCAATGGAAGGTAAAACAGACTTCTTGTGGTAATATGGAGGGTATTAAGCGACCCACTAGCCTGACAAAACAGATTTCCGTTTGACCCTCTCTCTGACGACAGAGAGGGTAGCGTTGCGTGACAGAGAGAGGGCCAGAACTCATTCTCGTTCCCAGATCCTCTGTTTCTTTTGGTCACGTGGTTGGCGAAACGGAGGCTCCGAAAATTCCGGACATCCATTCATTAAAGGGGCACTGTCACGGATTCGCATGCGCGAAAACTGCTCACTTCCTGTCGACCATAAATTATTGGCCGCCATTCCACAATGACGGTTAGTGAAAATATTTGCATGTATTTTGTTTCTAATCACGATTATGTAAACAGATAAAGTCATAATATTACTGTAACAGCGAGCGCTGTTCGCATACGTATTTCCGAAACATGATTTGCATACAAAAATATTTGCAACGGCCGTAACGCAACGCACTTTTGACAGCCAAGCTTAGATTTATCCATTTGTACATAAGTTTTTCAACGGATAACCGTTGCCGTTGGAACGGCCGCTCAATATTTTTCTCAACGGATTACCTGGCTTAGCTTCGAACGGGTGAAGATTATTTTCTGAACGGGTAGCAGGTAGCCTGCGTCGCAGACGGACTTGACCGCCGGTAATGTCCGTCTGCGAATTAGTGCACAAATCCGTGTTCTAGACCCCCAACGATGTAACGAAATACCGGAAGGCCTTTCGAAATCCCCTTTATTCTGATTGGCTATGGTAAAAGGCGTGACAGGCCTGTTCGAAGTTCGTGACATTTGCCGTTCTCTATTGAATTCGGTCTTCTGACCTACTTTGCCCTTCAAGACTGTTTCTAACGGGCAAGATATGTTGTATTATGAGGAGGATTTTGAAGTAGAATAGCTATAGAGCCATCGACTGTGTTCACTCTAGCAAATTTTAAGAGGTCACGTTTGGTCTCCTGTCGGGCAAACAGATATTTACAACGCGTTAGTTTAGACAACAAACACTCGGCAAACCGAACAAGGTAGTTCCCATTTAAAACCTGCTGAATAGTTTCTGGGTCTTCCAAGTCCGTGATAGCATGCAATCGCCAGTATACCCGTATTGTTGAAATATATAAGCTTGGTCCTCCATCAGCGATCGTAAAGGTGAAATCACAACAATAACACTCGATCATATATCAGCGACTGCGACAATCGGGAGACACTGAAAGATCAACGACTTTCCAAAACCTGTGGGTAAATTGATAAACACGTTTTTCCCCTGGAAGAAAGATTTGATCGCTTCTCGTTGTTCTGGGAGTAGCTCCGTTAATTCAAACTGAGCTTTCTCTAACCGCTTCGAAAGCTGCCCTCCATTATATCTTCAGTGATTTTTTTTTAATACTGTACTATTTTTAGGCTCGCTTTCCGCGCGCTAGCTTCCGGCCTAGCTTGCGTGAAATTCCCTTAGCCAATCACAACCAAATCATAGCTAATTGAACAATAGCTTTATGTAAAGGCCAATCACAGACAAGTACTCAGATCCTGGTACGTCGTTGGGGGTCTAGAACAAGGATTTGTGCACTAATTCGCAGACGGACATTACCGGAGGTCAAGTCCGTCTGCCGACGCAGGCTAGTAGCAGGCAGCAGCCGTTGGAACGGCTGAAGATTTTTTTCGAACGGGTAGCGCTACCCGTTCGAACATTTTTTTCGAACGGGTAGTAGCAGCCGTTCGGCTTGCTAACCGTTCGGGTAGTGAACGGCTTTTAGCCATTCGAACGGAAAGCCGTGTTGTACGTTTTTCGCGTGAGAGGTCACAGCTGAGGTCACATCTGTTTCGATCACTCGTCTCCTCAACAACAAATGTGTCCGCGAAGACAGTATCTTATCACTGTATCCTTCGTAACCTGCAACGAATTTCGCTTCAAGCCATGTTTTGAAAACTGTTATCTTCAAGATAAATGCGTTTATGGGGTTTTGTCCACGCTCTCTTGGCTCTTGTCGGGGGTATTGAATATTCTTTTTCGCCCACGCTTTCCACCGTGCCGCCGCCGCCACTAGTCGACGCCATTTTGGATTTGGCAACTCAAACTTGAAAAAGTTAGCCTAACCTTTTCAAGTTCGACTCGCGAGACTGGCGCATGCGTCCTTGTGACAGTGCCCTTTAATTCGTGTTGCGCATTCATTTTTTCTCAAGCTAATGAAAAAACTTCAATGCGACCAGGGCTACTCGTTTCCGGGCGCAAAGAAAAAAAACGAGGAGCTCTGGGAACGTGGATGGTCAGAACTGAACGCTCGAGAGACGTCTGAGATTCGAGCAATTCCACACTGATGACGTAGCGAGATCCATGTAGTGTCTCTGATTGTTTGTTGCTTGGTTATGATTTTTTCGCGTGCGAGTAAGCCACACTTTTTTTCAGGCTTATTCATAAACTGCGTCATTAAACAACCAATCAGAGACAATACTCTACAGTTCTACGTCATCAGTATATGGGGAGTTTTAGGGGCGTCGAGCAGGGATTTGCTATAAAACTGAACGTGTGTGTTGCATGTACGGAAGGTAGTTTTATATGTAAATATGTTCTCTCCCGAAGTGTCGAGTTTTGCCACAATCACATGTTTGACGATGTCTCGATGTTTTAGTAGATAGGCTCCTCCATTTCCGCCCGGGATATTCTTGATTACAGTGGAACCCCGCCTTACGACCACCTCGTTAATACGACCACTTTCTTTTGTCCACGAACTGACGTCTCTCTCAGTCATTTTCTCATTTCAGAACCCTTTAATACGACCACCCCGTTAATGGCGACCAGATTTTTGCTGGCCCGTTGGTTGTCGGATTAACGGGGTTCCACTGTATCATGGGTAAAACGGATCGACAGAGGTGCCTGAGTTTGATGTATATTGTTAATTCTTTCTGTTTCATAAGGCAACATTCATTTCTCGTGTATTTCAATCTTGATCCTTTCTACTGTCCGCCCACACGAGGTTATTTTGGCCAACTGGACCTTGAAATACCTACGGGAGTAAATAAATGTAGTGTTTTAGTAGAGAAATCTCCGGGACAGCAGTTTGGTGTCCCGATTATTGGAGGTTTGTTCTGTCGACTGTAAAATTGTTTCAGTGATCCTTTCCAGTTTAAATATTTACTTTTGCAGCCCCCACTTTTCGGTTCTCGCTTGAGGCGAGGAACAGCTTGTAATATAATAGAGAATGAAGTAGTTGACAGTTTTTCTAAACAGATTTGTTGAATTACTTACAGATGCTTCATTATTTTGTGAAGGATTTCTTTGCTCCAGTGATAGCGTCATCGTACCAGGAGGGCGGCAAGTTTAAACTTTACGTGGTGTCTGATCTTATGAAGGTAATAGGCCATTATTGAGCTGGACCTACACCTGTAGCTTGCAATGGAGGTAATGGAGTTACTTTTCCCCAAAATTGCATTAATGAAAGAATAAACCAATAACATCGATTGAAAGTTGTTGATGAACGTTTTAGATGTGATCCCGAAATTAAGACAACATCGATAAAGAGGGAGGGGGGAGGGAAGACGCTCTCTCGCTCTTGTGTGAACCAATAGCAAACTATATCGATTGTTTTTGTGATTTTCAGCCAATCACAGAAGGTGCAGTGTCCCTTAAGGCGTGGTCATGGTCTTCATTCACACCGCTCTACAGCAGAAACATCGCATTTGACATTGATTCGACAGTCCTCGGTGAGTGGGTTCGATTGTTTTTATATAGGGGAGTTAAGCTCGACGACAACGAGAACGTTGCTAAACAAAAGGTTTAATGAGCTATGCACGTGCGTTATACACTTTGGTACATTCTTAGCCGTCCTCTACAAAACCAATCTCGTTCCCAGAGGCCTCGTTACCCTTGTCCAGCGGTGGAGCGGCAACAAGGAGCTCTGGGGGAAGCGATCCGCCATGACTGGATTCTAGGACTTCCGGCTCTACTGCGCATGTGTTTCTACCACGGACGCCAAGATTCTTGGACTTCCGGTCTTACTGCGCAAGTCAGGCGGATCACTCTATCCCAGAGGTCTTGTTGGCCGCTCCACCGCTGGACAAGGGTAACGAGGACTCTGGGAACGAGATTGCTACAAAACGGCAACGTGAAATGTCCAAATTCTGCGTTTGTGTAGAACGTGAACCGCAACAGCGAAATTTCGTATTACTATTTCAAATTGAACGCTGTATTACATATTTAATTGGAGTTTAGGCAACCACCTCGGAAACCCCGAGGACAACATCAATTAAAAAATGAATTTATATTTGACTTCAGAATCTCGCGAATCTCAAGTTCCATTCAGTTTGTCTATCGTTGTCAGAACTGTGATCAGCTGGATATGTAAATACAGCGTTCACGTTCGTTGCGGTTCCACGTTCTCCAAAAACCCAGAATGTGTTCATTTCACGTTGCTGTTTTGCAGAGGACGACTAAGAAATGTATCACGATTATAACGCACGTACAGAGCCATTGTGCTGCCCATTAAAACTATTGTTTAGCGACGTTCTCGTTGCCGTTGCCATCGTGGTTTGCTGAATACGGACCTTCAGATTGGGGTACGAGAACGAGTACGATTACGACTTTCTACTTTCAAAACAATATCGTTCCCAGAGCCCTCGCTCTTCCCTGTGACTGACCAGTAGAAGTGTAGTTTCTGGCCGGAGATTGGCGTGACACGTGATGATCTTGAGGATGCGCAATAGGTTTAAAAAGTCGTACTCGTACTCGTTCTCGTACTCGTACCCCAATCTGAAGGTCCGTAATAACCATCGCAGCCTGTGCGACGAGCGAAACTCTATTGTCAATATATTCATGTCTGTGTTTCTCGTAGAAACTCGTATACGCAGAGGATTTACAAGCTCTTGTACAAACAAGCAGATGTGAAAGTGCTCGACATTGTGTGTTTACTATGAAACCTTTGGACCAGAGCAGTGGAAAAGACCTGGGACCGACAAACGTGTTCTATCCTTCCAGCTTATCAGAAGCAGTGGGTTGAAAGATCCTCGATTGAAGGTGAAAACATTTCTGATGAGTACTTTTTGAATTATGCAGAGAATAGAGAAAATTCAGTTCATAGAATTGAAAACTACAGCGATATACAAATTCGTCGTAATTCAACAACACTTTGTTTGACGCCGGGTCATGCAATGTCATGATACCCTTATTCTCACTAATTTTCGCGCGTACTTAATTCGCGAAATCGACAGATCCGAATTTCGCGAGGCTTTATTTTCGTAATTTCTGAGAAAAAAGGGCTCAAAGGCTTCAGAATTTTACGAAAATATCGTCTTTATTTCGCGTTTTTGCGTTTTTCGCGAAAACTGCGAAAATTAATACTCGCGAAATAAGTGAGAATAAGGTATCTTAAATCATTTTTGCGATGTGCAGAACTTTCACATCTTAAAATAATAGTTTACTATAAGATGGAAAGACACCAAAGGGCCACATTAGGCTCATTAGTTAACATCACGTGACAGTATTTTATTTCATTTTTGCAGATTGTTAAGTTGCCCGGATGTCCAAGAGCGGAGAGTTCAGCGTGTCTGTTGAGGCCCAGTCTCCCGCTTGTTTTGTGTGGCTGGTGGCCAAAGATGTCCGGGGCCGCTTCTCGGAGAATGGATTCCTATTAACAGAACCCACTAAGACGGTATGTAAAGCTACTTTGGTCACTGTGCACATATTCTGTAACAATTTTGATTTTATCTTCTTTTCTTTATGTATTTTGATTGTACTGTATTTCTGTATTTTCTCTTTTTGACAAACAGTGTATAATAATAAAAAACTGAAAAAAACTGAGGTTTTCATCAATTTGAAGGTGATTTTACACTTCGCAAAATGACTTAAAATATCGTGACATAGCTCCTGTGAGCCAGTCAGTCATCTAAAACAATAAACCTCATCATATAACGTGCGCCCTGATTGGTTGCGTAGTTGTTTTTGCATGAGGTAACACGGTTATGACGTATCATCGTATTTTGTTGGCTTTATTTTATAAAAGAAAACAGAAAATGGCCGCTTTGTGCTGCAAACACTCGAGGGAGTTTGGGAGAATTCGAAAGTACTTTTGTAAACTTCGAATTCTCCCAACGTTCACTCGTGTTTGCATCAGGCTATGTAAAAAGGCGCGCCATTTTCTATTTCTTAGGGCCTCCACAGACTAGGCCAATTGTTATCGATAACTATTTAGTTTTCGATCATAAAAAGTTGTCGATAACAAAAAAGCCAGTGTGTGAAGCTAGTTATCGATAACTAAGGGCCTAAGTTATCGATAACTAGCTTCACACACTGGCTTTTTTGTTATCGACAACTTTTTATGATCGACAACTATCTCTCCAGTCTGTGGAGGCCCTTAAATAATACAATATTGGAGGACCTTTTAATTACAACAAATACTCATAGGATCTGAACAAAACTAAGCATGAAAGCTTCAAAGAAACGTATTCCTCATCTAATGCAGCGACACTGAATCTCGACGAAGAGGCATAACATAAACATGAACATCCCTCCCAAAATACAAAGAAAACTAAAGCGAAGTAACTGACCTACGTCTGCCTCGTCCCCAGACGTCGCTCCTTGTTTGAGCGCGGTGCGCGTGGGGTTGTGGGACTGTTGCAGGCGAAAAGACGAACGCGCTCCGCGCTTCGCCTCCTAACCATCAAGCCCCGCGCTCCCTGTTTTCCCGCTCGCAACGGCGCCTGGGGACGAGGCAGGACCTACGTAGAATAATTTTTTTATTTTCCGCTGAAAGCTTGAATAATCCCGAGAGGTCACATGACTCTGTGTCGTGCCATCAGAATAGTAATTTGTGACGAGTTCGTTGCTACTCAATCGTCAGAAATGACATTTTTCTCGGATGTGACATGTTATAATCCCTATTATAAAACAAAACAAAGAAACAAACAAATATATTTCCTTCTTTGTCCCAACCTCGTCCGCCTCTCGTGTGCTTGGAAAGGTCACGACTGCTACACAGGCTAATTGTACTCTCATGTCAAGAGAGGATGATCTAAGAGAAGGATCCCCCGTGCCCAATGATAATTTTTTGAAATCTATTAATAGTTTCGCCCCATGCTGTGAAAGGTATTGTATTTCCTTCTGATCGAGGCTCCGATATCACGTTACTCGAACTGACCAATCGGGTAGCGCCCTTAAAATAGCTCAGCTATGGACTGAAAAATAAAAATAGATTTCAAACAATTATCATTGGAAGAGGCCCATGTATGGGGAAATGCTTCTCTTAGATCATCCTCTCTTGCTGATAGCTATTGCACAATTTTGTGTTTGTTTCAGGTGCTGTTTCACAGCTGGCAAGATACAACGGAAAGTGATTTAGAAAAACGTCTCTACATCAAGTCTCTTTATGATTTATACACCTAAATAACAGGCTTATTTATTACCGAGATCCACATAATTTTCTATTTTGTGCAACATGTTTTATAATTAACCTGCATGGATCGTGGAAAGAAAAACAAAAGGAATAACTGGTCTCACGAAAGACCGCATGACCTTTTTGTCTCTCGCGGTTTCGTTTTTTTGGCGATCAATGGAAATGAAGGATCTCGGCCTGTTTTTTTGCTAATTATGAAAACTAAAATTATATAATTAGGGATTTAATCTCTAGTCAAACGCAAGTTTATGAAGAAGGGGTACTTCTTACACTGTAAAAATTTACTTTACTTTGAAATAAAGAGCTGTTTTATGTAATATTGTAGGAAGGGATAGCTTTCTTGTAAACATAACTTATTAGATTTTTTCTTTGCCAGTGGCCTATCTTGATCATATTACCATATGCGCCTCTTTGTTGGTTATCACCGCAGGATTGAATGTCCCAGCTTGTCCATAGCTGTAGATCTATGGCGATAAAAAGTTGTCATAAAAACCGTTACGGTAACTGTAACTTTTGTCCGTTTCGAACTAGATAGTCTAAAAAAAATTATCAACAGCTTCCGGTAAAAACGTTAGGGGGTTATGATTTTATATATATTTTTAGAAAAGTTGGGGGAGACCCCCCTCTCCCCAAGCCCCCAGCCCCTGACTGGATAATGGAAACTTTACGTGTGCTTTCACGAAGATTTGCCAAAAACGGTACTTGTCCCCACCGCCGTCCCCACCCGTCCCCGACTGGCCCGGGTTTTTTTTGCACGGTTTGGGTGTGGGTCAGAGCGTCGCGGTTCTTATTATTATTTCTTATTATCGCGGTTCTTATTATTTGAAACATTTGATACGTTTAATCCTTTACTTTCATTCTTTCTTTTTGTGTTCATATATTTTGCATTTATTTTAAATAACAAATTTCTTTCGACCCAAAACTCTGACAAAGAAGAACGAAGGAGATTCATTCTTCAATCCTGGCCAAAAGTCCTTGGGCGGCTGCGTTCAATCTCTTTCACAAACATACATGCAAATTTATTTTCTGACTAAAACGAAGACGTTTGCATGTTTTTTTTTCATGGTTTTTTTGGTCCCCACCAAACAATGTTGAAATGCAGGCAGCATTCTGACTACACGGGATCAACATTGTAAGAGAGAGGGAAGAATATGTGTTTTTCTCTTAAGTTTTGCGAAAGAGGATCTAGAGAGGGGGACACAGAGGGACGGGAACCCGGGAGTAAAGGGAACGGGAAGTCTACGCGAGACGAGAAAAGTGAGGGAAGTAAGCGGGATACCCAAACTGGCGAAAACCGGGAGAAATAAGAAAAAATTCGCAATATTTCGAAAAGGCGAAAGCTACTAGAAAAGGGCGGGAACCGCGAGTGAAATGTGCGGGAAGTAGACACCACCCCCCCCCCCCCCCCCCCCACCCCTTGTCCAAGAGACTGCAAGAAAAGTAGAATGTGTCTCGAGACGTTTGGCCAAAAATGCCCAGGATTCCAGTAGTAACAGTGGTGCCGGCTCCTGTCCTGTTTGTGGTGGAACAGAAACAAACGCGAACGTAATAAAGACAAAAATAGACGCGGGCCTAAAATTAATTCAACCCGACAAAAGACCGAGAAACCTCGCTATGCAAATTGCACGTGCAAAACGTGAGTTTCTGATCGCGCAACTGAATTTGCATTTTGTTCCTCCTGAATTTCTCGTGGTCTTGATTCCTTGACTACTTCATCGTGAAAAAACTATAGATAAATCGAGGATAACGGCAGGAAATCGTCAATTGAAAGTTGTCAAGTGTTTGGAACTTGAAAGTGGAAGACCTGATATTATATATGTGGACAAATTGGTCGTTATATGTATTTGTGAATCGACAAGTCGCCGCCGAGTTTATTCAGTTGCGGAGTAAACAAGGTAAGAGTTCCATTTGTGGGACTGGAGAAAGAATAAGCTTTAAGGGGACTATAAATGTCAGCAAATAAAGTAAGAAACTAAATTAAACAGCTATACAACTACTTGGAATTTATCAAGGAGTTGCTTCCAAGGCAAACTCTAACGCTTTATAGTCAACATGAAAGTTGACCTTGGAATAGCGATTTAGAACCGGTATGTTCACGTACAATGATCCAAGAGGGACAAATATAAATTTTCCCTGATTCTGCTAGCATAACATTTGTTATTGCACTGCGTTATACATCATGGTACTTTACTTGGCCATCCGTAACAAAACAACAAGTGAAATCACCAAATTGTGAGCTTTTTGTAAGATCATTTTTTAAAGGAATCCTCCACTGTTGGAACAAGTTACCATTAAATTGATGGAAAAATAATCTAAACCAAAAATATGTTGTAAACAAAGTGAAATTATTTCAGTGTTAACGAAAAGCTGGCTATAAATCATAAATCTCTGCCATTTTGGGTTTCAAATTACCCGGGCGCTGCCGTCTTTGGATTTTATTCATTGTTGCCCCTTTTGTTATACATCAAAAGAACTGTTGTTTTCTGACAATAGTGGGGCGCGCGGGAAATTCAACCAATGGCTGATATTTGTATCCAATTTTTTGTACATTGTATGTTTTTCCAATTGATTTCAACAAGAGAAGATGATCTAAGGGCCTATTTACATGGAAAAAGTTGTCCCTGACAGGAGGGTTACCCTCCATACCGAGCCACCCTGGGCGAGAGAACTTTCTTTATAAATAGCAGCGAACCGTTTACATGAGAAATCGCAAAGTTGGCTCTGGGGGCAGGGTAACCCTGAGTGGCGGGTCACTCGCTTTGAAGGTAGGGGGACCCTGGGGACGAGCCAAATTTTTTCCATATAAACACTTTGACTGTTTGTGCCTCGCCTACCAGGGACAAGTCCGGATATATAGAGTATGCGCGAACCCGAGAGGTCCAAGTTTTGGCTCGGTGGGACAACTTTTTTCATGTAAACGCTTGGTAAAAGATGGCTCGGGGGGGAGTGTAACCTTCATACCAGGGACAACTTCTCTCCATGTAAATAGGCCCTAAGAGAAGCATTCGCCTTGCCCCGTGATAAGTTTTTGAAACCCATTCATAGATTCGAGGTTATTTTTATTTCCTTCCAAGCGAGGCTACGACCTCGCTTCCATGATCGCGCAAACTTTCCCGCGCTTTCCAGTCGAGTGGCGCGGGCTGCCACTCGAGGAGTAGAGGCAGATAAATTGTTTCGTGGTTTCAATTTTGTTTCTTGCATTTGGGAAACACGCTGGCTTGAAGCAACCATGAAATGAGAGTTCGAGGAATACTTCGGAATTTCCTTCAAAGAAAAAGAAGGCAGGGACAATGGAGAACACTTAGTTAGTTAAAGCAAAACGTGCTAAACGCAGTACAAACGAGTGGACGAGACGGAAATTTCACAATAAAGGACATAAGCTTAAAGCAGAAAAATTATGAAGGTACGGTCTTTATAGTTTGGTAATTTTTCTAATTGAGCAGTCTATCAAAAAGATACACAATATTATATACTTTTTTATATTTTTAGAGAGTTATTGGTGCCACATCGGCAGACATGAAAATTCAGTCAAGTTTTCAGGATGAAAATTTGCGAAGATCAAGGTAACGCGTGTGATAATTTATATTATTATACATTTTGCTCACTATCTCTATTCTCATTGGCTGAGAGCAGTCTATGCGTATTTGAGACGGTCTTTTTCTACTTTTGTCGTTTGGTTCCCAGATCTCTCTTCTTTTCGGGAGAAAGGAAGAGATATGGGAACGAGAATAGTCAAGAGCTACGGTAGATGAGAGTGTAGACCACGAAAATGACGTAGCTGATTGATGGCGTATTCTTTCGCTCTGTCGCGCATGTTTCTCGACGAAAAATAAAGCCCATTCCTCTCCTATTTTTTGTTATTCTAAAAAATTTTTAAAAAAATCTACATTTTGTAATGGTCTACACTCTTTTAGACCATAGGGAAATGACGCCATAAAATGTCAAAAACCTGGCAGTGAAACCACTCACCTGTGGCTCGTGGTTCTACAGTCGGACCTGTATATAACGGTCACCCTCGGGACTTCAGAAAAGTGGCCGCTTAATACAGGTGGTCGCTTAATACAGGCTTAATACAAGTAGCAAATACAACTCGGGACTTTGAAAGCTGACCGCTTAATAGAGGTGGCCGTTATATACAGGTTCGACTGTACTTGCGTTTTGAACATTTTATGGCGTAATTTCTATGGTCTATAAGAGTGTAAACCATTAAAAAATAAAGTCGATTTGCTCAATAGCTAAAAACTAGCCTGTGAACAGGCTCTCCTAACTGGGGTATAGGACGAAAAAATCGGCGAGCGCGGACTATGGAGCGGCCGCCTTCATTCTCCTCCCCAGTCCGCGCTCGGGTCGCTTCCGGCACTCGCCGATTTATTCGCCTTATATCCCCACTTAGTTGCCTGTTCACAAGCTAGCTAAAAACGTGCTTTTTCAGGTGGCACATAACTATACAGGGAGTTCCTTCGGGACGGGTGAGGCTTAATTCAAGCGTGGACTAACTGAAAGGCACAAACAAAAAGTACTAACACACATCGGCGTACGGGAAAAATATTGTAGGGGGGGCTGACCAAAATTTGCCCGAATAAACCTGCTTGCGAGCGTCGGAGGCGCGAGACTCTAGGGGGTATGGGGGCATGCTCCCCCGTAAAATTTTGAAAACTAGAGGCTCGGAAATGCTATTTTCAGTATTCTCCGCGAGATATTTCGTCAAAAACATCGTTCTCGGTCAAGTGTAAAATGACGGTAATTTGAGGGCTTACAGCAATATTTCTAAAAGAAGTATGAAGACGAAGACATACTTCAATCTACCATATGACACTCACGTGCACGACCACGTGCACTCCAAATCTGGCATAATAATCAAACATGGCCGCAAATCGGCTCACTTTCTTCTTATACGCAGTTCCAGTCCCTGCGCGGTCTTGATTATCGCTCCCAGTCCCTCGGCAGAACTCAATGTATCAATTTGTTATTCCATACCTACTCCGAGTGATAACAGCTATCCCATGAAGTAGTACAGAGGTAACAGAGCTCAGTGAGAAGATTAGGCGCGTTGCGGGATCAAAACAAATAAATCAAGACATAAAATCGTAAAATAATTGTTACTGTGTCTTTGCCCGAACGGTAGATCAGTTTTGCCCGAATAATACCCCCCCCCCCCCCCCCCCCCCCGTACGCTGATGCTAACACATCTTTCATTTGGGTCGTGAAGAAGCGCTTCTTTAAAAGCCGTGGGGAGGGGGGAGGGGGGGGGGGGGTGAGGGAAGGGGGATGTAGAAGGCGAAATTGTTTGTCAATCTGCACTCCGAATTTCTGGAAGAACTTCTTGGCATGACTGTCTAAAACTCGCACTTTACGAACAAAGTTTCGAATGAGGTGAATATAATAAACGCTTGTTATGTCATACTTGTTCTGAGCGCCGAGTTATCTTTCGTCATTTTACAGGCAAACTGATTGCACGATGCGATACGACAGAAGAAAGTTCTCGTGATCGACATGGATATACAGACAATAGGATAATAGTGCTCCTCAGACCACAGGTTAGTGTTTCATGTCAGTATTATATTCCAACATTTGTGAACAAATCGTAGATGTAGATGGCTAACCTTACCCTGGAGTAGGGAAAGGCCCGGGGGGGGGGGGGGGGGGGGGTACTACTTTCAGTGGGGGTGTGCGTGCGCTTCTTGAAACCCCAGGGGTACACCGGATTTAAAGTGATGGGGATGTGCGAAGGATAATTTGGGGTTTGATTTAATTTGTAAGAATGACTACCACATTTCGGAACGTTTATTGCAAATAGTATGATGAAAAAACAAACAATAACATTCAATTTGTACTGTTGTTCTTCTTTATCATCATTTTATTCCTTCTGCTATTTTTTATTTTATGGGCTTAATTTGGGTTCAGGGGATTTTCTTTGGGTTTCGCTTGAAACCCGGGATTTTATTAGGTTTTAATTTATTAGGTCTCTCAAATCCGGAATACACCCCCCCACCCCCCTTCCCCCCTCCCACCCGGGTGGGGCTTGAAACACTGATTTCGGTCCTAACTTGATACCCTCTTTCAGAGCCGATGTTAATCAAAACCGCACATCAAAAGAAATGAATAATAACAGAATAATAGTTTCTTCTAATTCAATACCAGAGTGCCCAAAACATTACCCTATTGTTGACCAAAACGGTTAAAAAACACATTCCCTTTGGCGCTGCATATACCTGCATAGCTTATATAAGGAAATAAAGGGACTGAGGGTAGGGGCGAACTACTTTGTCCTTCCGTTTTCCGATTTTCTATTAAACGTACATTTTCTGCTGAATGTAATAAACACTTGTTATGTCAGCCGTATCTAATCATCACTTTATATACTGATTTGTCTTTAGCAAGGGGCTGATCTTACATAATGTCATACGGCAAGAGATAGTTCTCGTGATTGACGTGGACAGTCAGTGGGATAATGGTGCTCCTCAAATCACAGGTTAGAGTTTGTAAGTGTGTAGGTTTAAGCCTTGCCTGTCCTGCCTGAAAAGGAAAGCCGCCTTGGAGCGAGTACCCCAGAGACCCCCAGGTGTAGGTACCCACATTTATTAATGTTGATATACCGTAAAATCTCTATTAAGCCCCCCTCTCTAATAAGCCCCCTCTTTGGAAGTCAGATTTTGTAATAAGCCCCCCCTCTCTATTAACCCCCCCCCCCCTCCTCTTCCGTCAGGCTGATGTAAATGAATTTTCAGCCACTTTGTATTGAAAACGTGGTCTTTAATTTCCAGAATTATCGTTGAGTTAGGGTATAAATGACGTTGCATTTGTAACCATACATAACCCAGTTCTTGTTCTGTTTTAGAGAAGTGAATTTTCTCGAAAATTTATGATTTGAAATAAGCCCCCCCCTATCTATTAAGCCCCCCTTTCTAATAAGCCCCCCCCCCCCCCCCCCCTTCTTGAGGCCTATCTAAACAACAAGATATATTGGGACATGTGAGTGGTTCTTTTTTAGACGGATAAAGTTGATAAGCCTGAACATGCGCCGAAACCGTGAAAACACTCCCTTTAAGCCTTTTGTGTCAATCCTTTCCTTCACGTTTCGTTTGTCTCTCGTCACCAACACATGTTTTAATTCTCGGTCATTCTTTTATCCATCGATTGCATAAGTTTCTTGTTGTCAAATACAGTAGCGATTTCGTGAAGAAACTAGTTACAATTTTAAAGTGACGTTAAAATCCCTACCCTTTTATATACCTCCAGCCTGAAAAATCTACCCCTTTCGGCCGGTAAAGAGTAATCACTATGTTCAATATGTAAATATGAAGGGTATTCTAAGTCAACTTCTAACCGGTTTACTACGAATAAATCAGTCATAAAATCGTTTTCAACTTTCGACTTCCTCGCCTAACGAAACTTTGTACGATTACCAAACAAGAGGTGGTCTTTCAGGCGCTGGTATTGATTTCCCGCTCAGTTTAATTTTAATCATTTTGAATTTGCGGCGGCCATTTTGGAGAAAGGTCTATTCCTCTGACAAAATATCAAAATCAGGTGTTATTGATACTGACATCAGTGATCACTCTGCCATTTTCCTCACACGCAAAATTACATATCTCCGCTCCGTGCCAAATTTCTTTTTACGCCCACTTTAAGATGACCGCCATTTATGTTTTGTAATTTTTTAAGCAACTGAATATTGTTTCGGGTTTACCGCTAACGAAACTTTGAACGATTACCAAACAAGAGGTGCATGGTCTTTCAGGTGCTGGTATTGATTTTCCGCTCAGTTAACATGAATTTGCGGCAGCCATTTTGGTGAAAGTCTATTAGTTAGGCATAGATCGATAAGGGTACGTACGTGAATATAATGACTATAATTGCGTTACTCGAGTTGGTTCTGTGATCAGTTGAGTCAGACCATAATATCCATAATATTCAAAAGGTGGGTCGAGTTATTATCGACAACGTTTGGTAATAAATTACCCAACAGATATAACTCCAAGTTTTCGGCATCGATTTGGTCAATAAGCCTCTCAAAGGCAGTGAAAAGGTCGGGAGAAGACTGTGGTCGTCTGTACTAGGTAGACACAAGGAATGGCTTGGAGCGGGGTCTCGTAATTTAAATAGTAAAAAATTCGGACTGAGGTCAGCACGAGTTTGATAATTGATATCTGTACTTCGAACGTAAATACAGTCACCACCACCATTCCTGCCATCACTTTCGCGGTCTACGAACTATGTCAAAACCAGGTAAATGCACTTCGTTGTTTTGGATGGTTGAGTCGAGTTTTAGTTTCATTAATGGCTCAAGATATCAATATCCTTCAACGGACTTCAACGTTTGAAAAAGAAAGCTCAAAGACTCGGTTCATGGGCTTATATTTGTAGCGACACACCTGACAACTTCAATATAGAGTTGACGTTTTACAAATTCCTGGTAACTGAACGGCTGTGTCAACGTTTTCTCAAGACTGTCGCAACGGAAAAAAAAACCAGTTCTAATTATTTTTTGGTATTTTCGTGAAAGAATAAAGCGTAGTATACCCAGCAAGGGCTTGACTCTGACTGACTCAGACCGGTGCAGAAACAAATATCAGCATAATCTAAATGATCTAATTCAATCAATCAAATAATCACACTAAAACAACAGCTAGATCTTTGCGAGCAAATAGTTTGTCCTTTTTCCGCGTATTTATATAATAATAAACTTGGTAACGGTAGCTACCACTATTTTTCGCGCGTACTTAATTTCGCGAAATCAACAGATCCGTATTTCGCGAGGCTTTATGCTCGCGATTTCAGAGAAAAAAGAAAAAGGGCTCAAAGGCTTAAAATTTTGCGAAAACATCGTCTATTGATCTTTATTTTTGCGGTTTTTTTGCTACATTGCGAAAAGTAGGCTCCAAAACTGGAATATTTATCTTGAAAACATAGCAATCCCAATTTTGTACGATCTTTACATATTCACAATAAACTTGCCAAACTTACTTCCTTACGAAAATGGAAGCGTTTCTCCTTTGTTTGCGCATTTATTGTAAATACTTTTGTCATTATCTCGATATGTATGAAGCTTTCGTTTTTTCCAAGCAGATGCTTATATTTAATTCCAACGTTTGTTATTTGATCTTCTCGAAAAACTGAAACATTGTCAGGAGAGGATTTACCGTTTTCCAATCATTTTTATGTTTATCCGTATTCAGTGTTTTAAAAACCCTTTTTAAAAGCCGACAATAGTTATTCTGTGGAAACAACTTTAATTACTTAAACCAAAACTGAATGATTTAATCAACGCTGAGTCCTAGAGAGTGTTATCTTAAGAGAATAGCATGTTTAAGTTTTAATTTACTTTTCTTAGTAAGTTCCGTTCCGAACTCGTGGTTCAATGGGATTAATTAACAACCTGACTCATCGCGTTTGAACAAAGTATGAATGCTTAGTGTTAATTAGTTGCTGACCTGTCAGTTTTTGTTATGAATACTTTCGCTGACTCGTCCAGTTTCAGTAATAAATGTTTGGTTAATTAATTTGTTTTTAGGCATATTCCAGGCGTTCGGATAGTGGGGGAGCGACACGAAAAGACGCGCGAAGCACGAAGTGTGGCGAGTGAATAATAGTCGTGGGGATTGGGGAGAGGGGGCTTCGCGCGTCTTTTCGCGTCTCTCCTCCACTATACGAACGCCTGGAACAGGCTAATTTGTTTTAGGTGAGAACTTGCGAAACAAAGCGCATCTTAGCACCTCACAATTTATTAGGGGCCTTATGCACCACGTGGCGTAACTAAAACAATTTCGAAGGTACTTTTCCAGCTAGGTAACGAACACTTTCAACAATAAGCTCTCGAGCTAAACTAGAATTTTAATTAAGTTGCGCTATCCTCAAAGGACCTTATCTTCCGTTGTAATTACTTTTCAAATCTTTATGTTAGCACCGCTTATTGTACTCTGTTAACAATGATACGCGTGTACAGTCATATATAAGGAAGTAACTCGTAAAGCTTTCTTTGATTACATCCTTGATTATGTAGTCGAGAATAAACTGTTGTTGGAATCAAGTTGTCTCCTCCTTGACGGCCGTAGAAATTTTCCAGTGAAGTACAGTGGAACCCCGTTAATCCGACCACCAAACGGGCTAGCAAAATCTGGTCGTATTAACGGGGTTCTTAAATAAGAAAATGACTGAGAGAACTTCCGTTCGGGACAAAATAAAGTGGTCGTATTAACGAGGTGGTCGTAAGGCGGGGTTCTACTGTACATAACAATCTTTCTTCGACACCGTCGCTTCAAAAATCATTGACTTAACTTATTGCACTAGGGTATTCCAGTTCTCATTACTACACCAACTTCCTAATCTTGACCTGGTTAATTGCCAAATTTGATGCCGGCAAAACTCTCGAACGAGATAAAACACCACTCGCCCGGCCACCAAAATAATCGCCAGCACTGCAAACTAAGGTTTCTTATTTTCAAATTCGAGACACATTAATATATAGTTCTTCGGTACAGCACAGGTCACCAAAGCGTATTATGAGAGTTTGTATGGAGCTGAAATTCGATCGAAAATAATTTTCACTTTTCCTTCGAAAAGTTGTAAATAATGTGAATTAAAGTGTTAAAACCTCACCTGTTGTCTTTTCCTGTGTTTTTATCGCTTCCGGGGGCCATTTTGGGCGAATTTCGACCTCGGTCGAATCTGCCACAACACTTTAATTCACATTATAATATACTCCACAAAATATGCAGCTTCTGATTGGTCAATGACGAATGCATAAATAGGTTATAGAGTGCAATACGGAATTGTGATAAACGGTACCGGACAAGTAGAGACGTTTTTTGCCCCTTAATGGCATTGAAATAAGCTTTCAAGTTGATGGTTAAATGTTTTCTAAACTATAGTACTGTAATTCTTTCAAAAAGTTCCCGTTTGGTTTGCCTGCGCGTTCAAATAAAACATGTGAGCACTTTGGAAACCAGTGAAGCGTTTCATGTGCAGAGTAGCGTGATGGCCGCAGCAAAATTTTGTTGAGAATATTATAAACAAAAAATCGTATGAACTGCTCGTGCAATTCGTGATTTATGGGCACGAGTGATGTTTTGAAAGTTCTCAAATTGCACGAGCCGTTTTTGAGAACTTTCAAAACATCACTCGTGCCCATAAATCACGAATTGCACTCGCGTTCATACGATTTCCTATACTTATTTACAACTTTTCGAAGGAAAAGTGAAAATTATTTTCGATCGAATTTGAGCTCCATACAAACTTTCATAATACGCTTTGGTGACCTGTGGGTACAGCTGCGTTCCTTTAGCTTTCCTTTGATAAATAAATAAAAAGTTAGTCATTCTTTTTTCACAACGGAAAGTTTAGATTGAAACACTGATCACTGATATTTCCATTTCATCTAATTACAGTCGAAGCTCTATGAGCGGACACTCTCGTCAGGTATTAAAGCGGACAGCTCTACTACGGCCTCCTTGACAAAACCCCGTTTGAACTCCAGCTCATACAAACTCTGTATTGCACATTTTCGTAAGCGGCCAGCTCCCGTATTGAACACTTTTTCTGCTTTCCGAGGGTGTCCGCTTAGGGAGCTTCAACTGTATGGCCTAAAAAGTAAGTAAACGATTGATAGAAAACTGATACATTGTGAAAGTTCAGAATATCTTCAGCCTAGCTGCCCTTTTTCCTTCCGTGTCTTTTTTTTTATCAACGAGCCTCCCCTATACAGATCATTCTGTCGCCGGGTTAACGAAACATTTAAACACTTAAAAATGTGATTTAAAACACAATTAAATAAATTCTAAATTACGAACCACTCAGGAGATACTACAGTTCAAGAAGTCGGTTTACCCGAGTAAAATGAGAAGATAACAGGCATTTCGGTCCATCTGTGCATCGAAGCCTGCTAACGCCATTGGTGAATAACATGTATGTTCTGGTGTGTTTGAGAGGTAGATTCTGTGATTCTCTCATCATTCCAGGTATAGCTTGTCTTGTTGTCGTTGTTCGTAATCTTCAAAACCTTGTCGTAAATCCAGAATCCGTCGCCGTTTCATCAGGGACGATTACGTTCGTTGACAGCCATGGTGCCGATTCTGATCTTCGAACGGTCCTGTCTTGCAAGTTTGAACAACAACGGTCAGCAAATTCCACGATGGCGCTAGCATCCCAGGATTTCGATCTTGATAAATTACAGGACAGGTGTGATGTACCTTGAAGCTCAGTTTTCACATCTTTCGGTAAATCACGATGAATTGTCCTCACCTTATCTCGCGCGCCACTTTGGACATGGATTATGGCAGTTGTAGTCAGGATGGACGAGGTTTGCTCCTGGAGTAACTGATCGTCGAAGCAGCTATTGCATAGCATGGGAGCGGATATGGATCTCTTCAACATTAGTTCGTTATTTATATGAACACAATCTAAAACCGTGACTGGATCGCAGGCGGATTCTGATCTGAACAAGCGGATGCGCTTCTTCGCCTTTTCTATGTCTATCACATCTTCTTGTGAACCTTTAGGAACCTTTCGTTTAACATATCGCATAGCAGAAACTACTGGCTGAATTGTTTTAGGTTTTCTCATTCCTACCAGCTCTAGCACAGCGTTCCTAAAACGCCTGTCTCTGTAACTGTAAAGAAGCGGGTTCGTTAAAGAGTTTAATTGCACAATTAACTCCACCGACCGGAATCCCGAGTTTGAACGAAGGACCGGTAAAAAGTCTCCGAGGATCATGAAAACACCCATTGGAACATAGGAGAAAATCACGACTGTGGTTAGCAAGCCAGTCGTCTTGGCAACTTTGGATTCCATTTTCGCTTTAACCAGGGCGGTGACTTGGCTGATTTGGTTTATTTGACGTTTCCGTACCCCAAGGTACACCATGATGTAGAAGTAAACTAACAGGAGTAGCAAAACTCCTCCCAAAACACCTTGACCAATATACCAGCCTTCTACAACATTGTATTCCACACCAGCCGGTCGTATCACAAGGACAGGAACCGTTATAAATATTGTTGACAACCAGCCGGCTATGGCGAGCTTTCTGACGCGGCTTGCTGTAATAATTACCTTGTAGTCCATCCACTTTCGTATGGCCACATACCTCTCCCAAGCAATTACAGTTAGATGATATAGCGAACATATGCCAAGAAAATCACTAAAGCAAATAGAGAGCGAATCTAAGGTACAAATATGCGCAAAACGAAATTTGGCGCAATATTAATACATCAGTAGCAACAGACAACGGCGTACTAACAGCGCCAGCAAGAAGATCAGTAACAGCCATACTGGACAGCAAAATGGTCGATTGCTTTTGCAGAACTTTCTTTGTCTTCATTATAATGATAACTAATATGTTCGCAAAAATAATACAAGGACCTGCAATGCATCGGATGACGAGTAAACTCCAGGCAATAGCGGTGTCGTCTAAGTCCCATGTGAAGTTTGGTACTTCGGGCAATAAAACACTTGTTTGACATGGCTGGTAGTCGAGTTACTGGTTGATTTTGTGTCGTTTAAGTCCATGTTGATATGGTATCACGGATAGAATTCTTTAGATGATGGTGATTTTATAATGTTCATTGAGTCGTCTCCCGCCTACCCACATCCCACTGTTCATTTTATCTAGACTGTTTTCCGTCAAATTTGTTGTCGTTATGGCAATTAAACAAAACATCTTCCTGTTGCCTGATCCTATTCAAAGGTAATATTATTTAAAACAAAGTTATCCATCCATTCATCCGTTGAACGCTTTCCTTTAAAATACCTTATTAACATAACATTTCTGACACAATAATTCCTCCTTATAGTTTTAAGTTGCTTATTTCTCGTATTCAAGAAAGCCAAAGCATGCAATAATTGTGCGCTTTTTTCAATGGGTTGTCGTCTTACACTAAATGGTATTAGAATAAGCGAGAGAAAATGTAAAAACAAGTCATAATCGCACAACGAGAGCCTTAATCTGATAATGATTTTAAGGCCAGCTGTATTGGTCAGAGTTTTTATCTGACGTCATCAAAATCTACAAATGTTATTCTTACAAAGGTATTCTTTTCGCATTTTCTATACATACAATTATATGCAAAGTTTGATATGATCGATTCGGTACGTTTTGGGAATAAAGCATTTTGAAATTTTAAAAAACAAGACGACAACTTTGATTTTTTTGCAAGACATGTTTCGATCGTACTACGATCATCTTCAGTTGCGAGTGATTACAGTTATAGATTTGAATTTATAATATAGCTAGTACAGCAATAACAATTACAAGTATGTAAGATATGAGACAAAACTATAACACTAATTACGAAGTAAAACACAAAAGAGGCATAATTATATATAACGAAGGTGACAAAGTATACATGAACTAAAGCGAAAGAGTTAAATTTACACGAAAAAGTTGTTTGTTTAGAATGGGTTTTTCCCAGTGAATGTGCAGCGCTTCTTTTATCTTAACTTGGAATCTGGTGGTGCCATGATCCAACAACGTAAAACATTTGGTGGAACATGATCTTCGGCATTCTTCTGATTGTTCCAGATGTTGAAAAATGTGAGAGGCCCTGTCCCTAGTTAAGTGTTCGCGAATACGTGTTGTGAGGTGTCGGCTGGTTTCGCCGACGGACGTAACAAGCATTACAGCTTGCGCAAGTAAATTTATAAACAACACGTGAACGGAGCTCAACAGACACGGGGTCTTTCACACTAAACAAGTTACGGATCTTAAAGGAGAAAAAACCTAACTTAATATCGAGATTAGTACAATGTCGCTAAGGATTGAGCCAAACTGGAAATCAAAATATACTTTCCTTCATACTTTGTGTGTAGTTAGTCCTTGGGGTGGAAACATTCTTGATGATATTTGTTTCACTTCCTGCACTAACCTAGACCTAGAATCAGGGGGAATGTTCATGCCCAAAAATGTATTTTTTACCCTGAAAACTGAGATTTTGTTAACTAATTCTCTCAAAATGCAAAAGACTGGTTAAAATTCTGCTGACATCCTGGTATAATATCATCCTTCCACTCCACAAAACTGGCACCGGATTTTCAGTTTGCCCCCTCGCCCCCTGTCCTTTGTAAGGAAGAAGGGGGGGGGGGGGGGGGGCGCGCCTTTTAAAAAAACTGAAAATGAGACATCTTTGACTAAAATAAAATCAAACTGGTATTGATATTTTGATCAAAATTGAAGTTGCAAATGAATATTTCGTCCTTTGTGAATCTTTTGGTACTGAAAAGTCCGCGGGCACTCAACTATTTTTTTGCAGAACAAACAATTTACAATTCATACCCACGACAAAATGTTAATTTTCCGTCATTTTCAATGCCCATATTCTGGGGCGTAAATAATGCTATTTGTAGCAACGTGCCACTACACCGAGTGTTCGTGTATTATTCATATTCTCATCTTTGCAAGAGAGTTGTAGATGCAAGCTTAGCCTGCCTTGTTTGTCTTACCTGAAAAGGGGCACCGCCTTGGAGCTTTTCCATGAAATACGAGTACAGTAGAAGCACGATAACGAACCCCTTTACAACGAAGTCCCCGCTATAAATGATAGATACAATATGAGCGGCAGATCTGTATGGTCGGCTTGCCATTGATCTGACGCGAAAATTGTATAGAACTTATGACACGAATGCATCTAAATGGTCATCGCCTATCTTGGCTATAGAAATCATTTTAGGCGAGTAAATCGAAGGAAAAGTTTATGTCAATCAGAACGAAATCCAGATCCGATTTACAGATGTTCATTAAAGGGAGTGTTTCACGGTTCGGCGCATGTGCCGGCTTATCAACTTTATCCGTTTACTATGATCAAATTTCTACCCCTTGCAATTTTAGGGGTATCATAGAGAATTCCACGAAAGATGAAAAATGGCGTTTTCCGTTTTCAAATATCTGTATTAGTTCTGGAGATATTTAAGTTTGAAAAATTTGTAAAATATGCAAATTAGGGGACTGATGACGTCATATACACAACCCAATTTTATATCAAGTATATAAATTGAGCTATCTCGGTCAATTTGCTGCAGAGACCATTGAAACTTGGTAGACTAATAGTTTCTACAGGCAACACACTTACGGTTTCAACCTGTTTTCAATATTTTAGTGATTTTCAGCTCGGAAAAATTAAACCAGGCCAAGAAGTCGACCTAACACATTTATATGCTTGCCAGATCATGCAGATGAGGCATCATTGGCAAATATCAAAATGGAATGCTTTAACATCGGGGAGGTCTGGAACCCAGTATGTTGCCATGGTAACAAAATTGGCAAACTTATATTGTGGAACACATCTAGTAGAGTCTTACTGCAAAGAATCAAACATTTCTGTTACAAAACTCGGTTGAGTTTACGACGTCATCACTTCGCTAATTTGCATATTTTAGAAACTTGAATATCTCTGGAACGAAAAGAGATATTTGAAAATAGTAGGAAAATTTTCATTGATATGCTGCACCTCTATGGCACACGCGGAGATACTAAGATATGGGGCGAAAATAATTTCCGCGCATGCGAAGAAGTGCAGCATGAATGGGTGTTTACGTCGCTGAGGGGAGGAGGGTGGGGCAAAAAATAAGCCAAGACCAAACTTTCTGGGCATGAACGCAAAAGTGGACAACAACAACTCGGGAGGGCGTATAAAACTGTGCTGAATGCCCAAGGGAATAAAGAGAGCCAATAGGAGTAAAAGGTGATAATTTAATAATAGCGCGAGGCCATTTCGGCGCGAACATACCAATGATCAAAGAGGCCCGATGGGCATCTCGGGGATTAAATAAGGATGTATGCTAGCGGAGTCTGCTTTTCCGTTATTTAATTTGATGCGGTAAGAAAAGGAGACTGCTCTAAACTTGAAACGATGTTTAATGTAACTGCCGTCCACGTGGACGGATAAACCGGTTTTTGAAACCAGTTGTCGGAAGTTGCATGCTCAATAGGAATTGTTTCGAGTTAGAGCAGAGTCTCGAATGATCCCTCGATGAAAGTAGGATTAAATCAGTTAAACATAAACGGCTGAACATAACAAACGCCCTTAGGAAAATTCACAAAGTTTGGTCATTTTTGAAAAATTATTGTTTACCAGCACTCTATATCTATAAGTTACATTAGTTTGAAATGTGGGTAGGTACCCCTCCCCCCCCCCCCCCCAACCTGTGTGACATAATAGGATTTCATTCCCCCGCGGAGACTGCCATATGCATATCAGGGGCGTAACCAGCCCTTTTTCCATTTCAGCCCGAGATCATCATGATGGGGAGCTCTTGAGCAAGTGCCAAAGGCTCTAGCCTTTAGGCGGGTCTAGAGACATGGCCCCAGAAGAAATTGAAATCTAGAAGCTCGGAAATGTTATTTTCAGCATTCTCGACGAGATATTTCATCAAAAATTCGATCTTGATCAAGTGTAAAATGAGAGGTGTTTTTAGTGCTTACAGCAATATTTCCGATACATATATCCTGGCCTTAGCACACTAAACAACGTTTTACAAAAGCTCGACATGTGTAGCAAAGCAATCAGCACAAGGACTTAGTCTGATAAGGAATCGATCATTGATTGCGATATATGAGGAATTGTACAGGCGCTGCACCACATGCAATGTTCGGTTTGGTTTTTGTTTCTCTTTCTTGTTTTTTCTTTTCTCACGGAAATTGCTGTTAAGCCTTAATGTATTAAAGGCTGGTTACGCCCCTTTATAAAAGTGACAGGGGCAATCGTCAGAAATTTTGAAAAGAACCCCTAAAAGGTACCAAAATCTCGTTTTGTGGGTGTTGCTTAATTTATAATAAAATTATTCTAATAAACACCCCCTATTTCTTTTACAATATAGTGTTCCTATTTTCGAATATGATTGTCCAGTGTACTGAGTTTAGTTAAGTTTTGAAAAAAGTTACTTTTTAAAATTGACTATGTAGTTCGTCATTTCTATCTGAAATGTAAAACTGGAATAATCAACTGGAATAATCAAGAATGGTTACAGTGGTTAGAGCGTCCAACCGGCATCTGGAAGGTCATGGGTTCGATTCCCGTTGGGGAGCTCAGAATTTTTTTTCTGAGTATTTCGACTCGAGAGCGCTTCTTCATTAATTCACTTTATCTAAGTCACCCATTCCACTTATCATTTATTCAACAATTTAATATACCTCATACCTCATCAGGAATTAACAGACTATCTAATACATAATACACGTGGAGGGTAGAAGGAACTGCGATTTAAAAGAGATAAGGATGCTTGTGGCAAAATTTGAAATTAAAAGGAGCTCAATCTGGGTGTGGCTAAGTATTATTTTACCCCTAAACGATAGAGCCACTAACACAGTTATGACGTTTTTTTATTTCTTCACTTGCGACCCTAAATGACACATTGATGGCTACAAAAATATATTGGTGTTCTATCCCCAACACCCAAAATGGGGACAGGGACTTGGGGTCTGGGGACGGGGACGCGGGGACGCGTGGACGCGTGGGGACGCGAGAACCGGGACGTGGGGACGCGAGAACGAAGACGCGGGTACGCGGGATCGGAGACGTCAAAAAATATATATAATATATAAAAAAATATGATGATATTTGATCCTAGAACTGTTGGTTAAGTGCAGCGAAGACGGTCGACCGTGTGTCACGTGACAAAATACTCCACGATTCCTGGAGTATGGCTTAAATGGATAGCCCCAGTTGGCCTATAATAGCACTGATTAGACCCGAGAATAGCGCTGATTAGCCCTGAGAATAGCGCCCCGGTTAGCCTAGCCTACTATAGCCACGAGAATTGTTAGCTTTCTTTTGTGGGTCAGGGTAACGTCTGATCTGATTTTGGTTTATCCATTCTAGTCACAACCATTTCACCACCGTGTCCCCCAGGGTCTTCTCCGCGCCCAGCCGCCATCTTAAAAGCGGAGTAGACCCTGGGAACGAGGTTTCTTCTTACCCCAAATGTCGTCCATTTCCAGGAAACACCACGAGACTTTATACCAACTAAAACGATACTAAACTGCAGCTAAAATTGTTTCAGCACCAGGTTCATTGGTTCATATTTTTGTTATTATTTATTTTTATTTTATTATTTTTTTTGACGTCCACGATCCGGTGTTTCCTGGTCCCCGTTCTGGCGTTCTCGCGTCCCCACGTCCCCAAACACGAGTCCCCGCGCCCCCATTTTGGTGACAGCATAGAATGGTACCGAATTTGATAATCCTCCCCCCACCCAAGACAGCAAGCAATAAACTAATGAATGCAACAATTGTTTATTAATTTACATCACCAGCATCAAGTAACAAACAACCTTAATGACTTAAGGTACAACATCGAAAAACAAGTGATGTGAAATCTAAATAAACTTGAACATGTTTGATTTATTATTTATAAATATGTTGAATCACTGATTTCAAATACAAACTGAACTGTAACATCTGTGTTGTTCCTTTCGGTGGCAAGCCCTGTTAGTTTGGCTTACGTTAGTCATTTCCTAGATTGACTTCAGTTACAATCTGATCTCTATTGAACTACACTTTAAAATTTTGTAACGACAACAACGCGTCGGAAATATTATCCACAGTTACGCCGACTTTATTTACAGCTGGATACATTTTCAGCAGTAATTCGCGAAACACTGTCAAACGCAAAGTTTTGCTCTCGGTATCCTGGGAATTGATTAGTTATTATGTTTCTCTTACATTTATCCCGCTTCATACGATGTCCACATTTATCACAAAAAAACAACCAATGGCCCTATAGCTAAATAAACTTGAACGTGTTCGATTTATTATTTATAAAATATGCTGATTCACTGATTTGAAATACAAACTGAACTATGAACTAAAGTAAGTTCCTTTGGCCGGCACGGCATGTAAATAGTATAGGCTTATCAGTGGCTTACGTTAGTCATTTCCTAGATTGACTTCAGTTACAATCTGATCTCTATTGAACTGCACTTTGAAATTTTGTAACGACAACAACGCGTCAGAAATATTATCCACAGTTACGTCGGCCTTATTTACAGCTGGGCACATTTTCAGCAGTAATTCGCGAAACACTGTCAAACGCAAAGTTTTGCTCTCGCTATCCTGGGAACTGATCTCTGCCACAAAATTAGTTATTATGTTTCTCTTACATTTATCCCGCTTCATACGATGTCCACATTTATCACAAAAAACAACCAATTGCCCTGAATCTTGGACAATTTTTTTGTTGCAATTTATACATTGAATAAACTCAGTTATATTCTCGATAGAAATAATACTGCTTACGTCTATGCAGTTCTCTCCCAGTGCAAAAGCGCTGTCGTCATGACATGTGTCAGGATCAAAGTTCGTGTTGGCCTTATCCACCAGCTGTACTTTAGACTCTTTCGACAAACTCAGAGTCAGATTTTTATTCCATTCTCGTACTCTTGCTTTACAGAAGGTGTACACTTTACCTTCTTCCACTGTAGAAATGAGTCATGTAGCAGCTCTCGTAAGGTGTCTTCTGATTGGCTGAGAGCTCATAGTTATGTTGTTATTATTTGTTTTAAAGGCATTTTAAAATCTAAAAATATATAACGTTTTAATGAAAATAATATTACAGAGGCATATAACTGAAGAGAGAGACAGAGAGACACACAGACAAACACAGACAGAAATAAATTTTTATTTCAACACGGAATTTCTTTCACGCAGAGGCAGAAAGAGAGAGCAGAGAGAGATGGGGAGGGAGACAGAGGGAGAGAGGGACGGAGAGGGAGAGGGTAAGAGAGACAGGGACACAGAGAGACAGAGAGACTGAGAGTCAGAGAGACTTAGAGACTTAGAGACTTAGAGACGTAGAGACTTAGAGACGTAGAGACTTAGAGACGTAGAGACTTAGAGACAGAGAGAGAGACAGAGAGACTGAGACACTGAATGGATGAATGAATGAAGAAACTCTATTTACACACGGAGTTTACGTCAGTTTAAAAAAAAAAGCCATGTTATAAAAATGTACTATTCCTATTACAATAAAAATTATACAATACTAACTTAAAGGCGGAGAGCGTAGTTGCAGAGAGGGAGAGATATCGATGGTATAAAGAGTATCGAGAGTATCGAGGGTATCTAGAGTATCTAGAGTATCGAGGGTATCTAGAGTATCGAGAGTATCAAGGGTATCTAGAGTATCAAGGGTATCGAGAGTATCAAGGGTATCTAGAGTATCGAGGGTATCGAGAGTATCAAGGGTATCTAGAGTATCGAGAGTATCAAGGGTATCTAGAGTATCAAGGGTATCTAGAGTATCAAGGGTATCGAGAGTATCAAGGGTATCTAGAGTATCGAGGGTATCTAGAGTATCGAGGGTATCTAGAGTATCAAGGGTATCTAGAGTATCAAGGGTATCTAGAGTATCGAGGGTATCTAGAGTATCGAGGGTATCTAGAGTATCAAGGGTATCTAGAGTATCGAGGGTATCTAGAGTATCAAGGGTATCTAGAGTATCAAGGGTATCTAGAGTATCGAGGGTATCGAGAGTATCGAGGGTATCTAGAGTATCGAGGGTATCGAGAGTATCAAGGGTATCTAGAGTATCGAGGGTATCGAGAGTATCGAGAGTATCAAGGGTATCTAGAGTATCAAGGGTATCTAGAGTATCAAGGGTATCAAGGGTATCTAGAGTATCGAGGGTATCTAGAGTATCGAGGGTATCGAGAGTATCAAGGGTATCTAGAGTATCGAGGGTATCGAGAGTATCGAGAGTATCAAGGGTATCTAGAGTATCAAGGGTATCTAGAGTATCAAGGGTATCAAGGGTATCTAGAGTATCAAGGGTATCTAGAGTATCAAGGGTATCTAGAGTATCAAGGGTATCTAGAGTATCAAGGGTATCTAGAGTATCGAGAGTATCGAGGGTATCTAAAGTATCAAGGGTATCTAGAGTATCGAGGGTATCGAGAGTATCAAGGGTATCTAGAGTATCGAGGGTATTTCTGTAAATGCGACCTCCATTATAAATGGTCACAGTGAGCCTTTGAATAGTCCAAAAGAGCCTATTTTTATTGTTTTCACCTCTATTTAGTTAACGCCCAGTTGATGAAAGGAAACCATACGATGGCACATTTACAATGACAACATGAAAGATACCGTAAAATTCCGAAAGTAAGCCCCGGGCCTTAGTATAAAAAATTGACATTTCTACACGTCTCCTACAGTTCGTGACATTTGTACATTTGCAGTACTGTATTAAATTCGGTCTTTCGACTTATTTTGCTTCGAATATGTTTCTTGAGAGTACTATATGCTTCGAATTTGAGGGGCTTATATTCGGAGGGGCTTATATACGGAGGGGCTTATATACGGAATTTTACGGTATAACACTCAAACTAATCAATCTTGTTTGGAACTGCCTAACATTAAAAGATAAAATCACATTTCATTGGCATCTTTTAAAGATGGAGGTAAACGTGAATGCCATTTTTTCCGCCACTTAACATGGGTTGAATGGAAATATCTCGTTCACTGACGTTTCCAGCAATCCAAAAACTCTCAGCTCATCCCATGAATCTATGTTATGTACATTTTTGGGGTGATTTTTGGGTATGTTTGGGAGGAAACAGTAAAATGTAAAATTTAGAAATATTGAATAAGAAATATTGAAGATTTAATGTAGTTTTAAAATTAGAATTTGAAGTTAAAAATTAATAGATAGAAACCACTGTTGGTGTTCCAAAAATTATTTTACTTCTTCTATCCCTTCTTTAAACCTCTTAAAATTTCATTGAAATTCACGTGTCCCTTAATCCAGTCGAACCTATATTAAACGGCCTACTTATATTTAGCGATCAGTTATACATTGCCAAAGGTTGACCGATTAATGCGTGCTTGACTGTTACAGGGGCGTAGCTAGGGGGCGGGTGTCCTGGGGTGACAGTGACCCCCCCCCCCCCCCCCTCCACCCTCTTTGTGAGATCAATTATAGAGTAATTTATATTACGTGGAACGTAAATCATCTATGCAGGTATTCAGTTGTAGGCTTGTCCCTCCCCCCATGCTCACTGCTCATCATACTCATGCGCAGAACAGTCAAGACAGACTGAAATCATGCGCACAATGACCGCACAACGCTACAATACCAGGCCTTGGGAACATAGGAGTGAATGCAGACACATTCACCCACGTTTAGAACTTACCACTGAGTGCTTTAGTTCATTCAATATCACTGAAAACAACGTACGTTCACGCAGTCTCAAAGATATGGTTCGCTCTTATTTTTTTGTTTTTTTTCGCAAGGTAGAACCGATATCTCATCTCATATCTTTTACTAGAACTTCGTCACATTTCACAGGGTGACTATTCTTGCCAAACAATCGCAGAGTTTGTTATAACAGAAATGTTCAATCAGGACTTTCAATGGAGTCCTTAAATAGACATGAACGTTAAAGTGTTACATATTTGGTAACAATCCCACAATCATTGGTGATCTAACCATTCAGATAAAGGTGAAATCTGGAAAAAAAACTTTGGCGTTATTTTTTTGGGGTAGACTTGGAGCCAAAATGAGATTCTGATACCTTGTAGGGGTTCTTTTCAAAATTTCCGACGAGCACCCCCGACCCCTTTTATATGGGAGTCTCCCCACCCCGGGATTAAAACACAGAGCAATCAAAAATCTCTACTTGAGTCACGAAGATTCGCCCAGAAAGGTTTCACGTTTCATCTTGCGCGCGTTATCTTGCTTGATTGACGTGCGGTTTGACAACGCTGTGTCTGATTGGATAACATCACAGCAGGAAATTGAGGAATTTACCTGGTGATCGTTCAAAGTGGTGAACATCTCTTTCTCTCGTTCATTCCGCATCTGCTGCCTAAAGCGTCGACATGGCCAGCACAGAAAACAGTTATGACTCGCAGGTAAATGGTGTGTTTTTATAGAATCTATAATTCTGAGAAATGTAGTTCGGCTCATTTATGGACGGCATGCACAGAATCTGTAATTAAGCTTATATGCTCTGATTCCAGGATCCTGGACTTATTCGATCCAATGCATGTTGTGTATATTGACAGCCTTGGCTTTCTTGTTACAGGAGGATGGCGTCGATAAAACATCGTTCTCAATCATCGAAGGAGCGACGTATTATCAACGCAAGAAGGAGTCGGTAGTATTTGGAGATTTCTTTCTCAAACTAATTGGAGAAATCACGGATGGTCACTGGGTTGGCTCGTTGGTGCGCGAGTACTTGGAAAGTTGACGGAAAGGTACGAAACTCTTTGATTCTAACTTGTTTCTGCGTATGTTAAAGTCACTGCAAAGATATTCACTATCTAAAATGAGAAATAAGCACTTTCTAATGCCGAGCACGGAAAAAAATGTCACATTGTCACATCATGCAAAAGCATAAGCTTATTTTAAATAAGCTTACCTGCGATAAATACATAGCCAACATCAGTACTGGAATGAAATATAAGCAAATAAAGCGGTGGATATTACTACCGTCTTTCTTCAGCCATTCAACTATTTTTTCTTTTTTATCGGCTGAAAAAATGACAGAAAATTAGTCGAGTCCCGGCTATGCCACGTGTTTCACGCTCGTGCGTGATAACACGCGCGTTCATCACGATTCGAAAGTAACCTGGCCTTCAATAGCGCAGAAGACATGGCAAAGGTAGAAAATGTTTGTGCATGCAAGTAAGATAAGTACTTTTTTATTTTTATACACAGGAGAATTGTACTACCGGCGAGTTCATTTGACTCCAAAGCAAGTTTTTAAAAAAATGCAAGGAGCAGCTTTGGAGGTGGAACCTTCAACATCAATGAAGGAGGCCTCCTTGAGAGGTACTATACCTTCCTCAAGGAGGAGTACCAGGGCGAGAGTGTGCGGCAGTATTTTGCTGCACGTTGCATTGGTTTGCAGTTGAAGGGAAAAGGGTATTGGTGCCTTTCAAGTGAGGTAAATGTTGATGTGATTATATATTGTGCCATAACTGTTCGTTATAACTATTATGAAAATATTACTCCTATGAAATATTTGCATGAAGCAAATATGTGTAAAACCCAATGTCAGGCTATTAAGGCATTTAAGTGATTAGAGTGCAGGACCCCCTTTAATACCAGTGTTTTTGTACTGACGGGGTTATCCTGATAAATATCATGTTATTATTATTATTATTATAATTATAGAAAAAGGAGAATCTGCCAAAGTAGGGGGACATGGGATGGGAGGGGTAACAGGAGGTGGGAGAGGAAAGGGTAGAGGTGAGAGTTATAAAAGGGTAGGAAGCGACAGAAAATCTACCTCACCAAAAAAGATGGCTGCTGTACATTGTATGGCAATACCTTGCAAACCTAACACAGCCAATAGGCACATAAAAACCTATATTTTTTGCTAAATTCTTCTCTGAGCCAAGCAATGCTGCGTTGGTTTGGATTTTTAAGAAATACTCAACTGCGTTTTTATAAATGTTTTCTGGGTTTTTGGCAACAATAACAACTCAACTTGTCACAACTTTCTTTTTTTTGTGTGATAATGCTATAACATTATTATTACTAGGGGAATGCATGAGCATATTCTTTGCTTTATTTTTTGCAGGTTCATGTACACAAGAAAAAGGTGCTGCAGAAAGAGCAGCACCGGTACTTGTATCTCGATGATGCATGTAAGCCTTTTGAGGTTGGTCATGCATCGAAGACTCATTGAAAATCGAAGTCATTTGTATGACATTTGTCAAAGGTATGCAGGCTCATATTGTACTGGGAGAATCTAACAGCTATAGCTTGGTATGGGGTCATAACCATAGGATTAGTTAGTCACTTATCATGCTGTGAGCCTTTAGGATTGTAGAGAAGTGTGAATTTAGTTCTCTTTCTACCTTCCTAAGATTCTGCATAGGTGAATGTACAACCACAGTCAGGACTCAGAATACCTTTTTATGAATCTAATTGCCAAATTGAATTTTTTAAATTTAATAGTGGATCCTGGAATGCCTTTAATTAAATTACATGACATGTATTCATTTCCTTGTGGCTTGTTCTAGCCCCAGTATCTTTAAAACCTTGTTGTCCATTTAAGTGAAGTTAGTAAATTTCAGCGCCCATTTCACCCTAAAGCTACCTAATACCTTGACATGTATAATGATACTTTATTACCCTTCATTGCATAGGTTTATTCAGTCATGTGAAGGCTTTTACGTGAATATCCTCTCCATGAAGCTGGCTACAGCCTTTGTCTTGACCAGGCTCCTACGCATCAACGATGATGAGTCCTGGAGTAAGTGAACATAATTTCTCTCATATTTATGTATAAGTGATGCCTCCTTTGCATGTGTTTTTAGCAATGTGTCCCCCACCAAATTTGGGCCAGGATTGTAGGAAGGAGAATCCTGACTCACTCTTGCTTCACTTTTTTTCTAGATGGACAAATAATGACCTTTTATGAAGGTCTTTAAGTGTATGTACATGTGGTTCCTTTTGCATTTCTTGACATGTTGCTCCTTGCTCCTTTTCATTGTAGATGAGAGTTCCATTGGATGCTCTATTCCGCGCTTGACCAGCGCAATGTTGGCAAGTCGCTGACGATGGACATTTTGGCAAAAGCCCAAGGGGTGCCCAATCGGAGCCATCCATCCATGCCTTGCTGGAGGTGACCAGAGCCAAAGTGGCGCGTCAGTGTGTGTGTGGCTTTTTACCATATTTAAGTTATTAGTTGTGTACTAGCTGTCTTGCTCATCTCTTGTAGAAAAACAGAATATGTCACTCAGCAGATCAGTGTCCTGTTTTTGACTAGCAGTAATTTACATGTATTACTATATATTCTATGTATTAATTGGAATATTCCCCTGTACTGCTTGTAAAAGTGTAGATATATCCCATTGTGTATGATCCATGATGATAAAGTTGACTGTAGAGGATTTTATATAAAAATTAATGGAGTCTCAGTTTTCAGATGAATGATCGAGTGAACAATTAAAATATTCTTGTGCCTTCCATTATTACCAGACCTGTCATAAGAGACACACTCAGCAAGACAAACTTAGTCGTTATGATTGACGATCCAATCATATCAACTAATTTGGGTGAACTGCTAATTACAAGTACAAAGCGGCCTTACTATGGGGTCACGTACCGCTGGGGTCTCAAAGGCAGAAGGCAGTTTATTGCTGACCACTAATGACATGGTAGTCCAGAGGTAAGCATAGATTATATATAGAATTTAAATTTTCAAGTGAATTAGTCATGGAGGTTTCATTTTTTAACCAAATCCTGGCTGCATTCTAGGAATTTTTTATAGAGCTTAGTAGCCCCAAGTAAGATGTGTGGAGTGCGAGGAAATTGTATCTGAATAATTATTTGGTTTTGAAAACTGTCGTTTTTTCTTAATCAGACAGCAGTTATCTGGACTGGCATACATAAAAGCAGCTGACCATGAAATTTAATAATTGACAAAATCAATTTTGATTGACTCACAACTTTGGTTTTCTAATAGTTTATTATTATAAGTGCAGTACGTAAGTGACATGTTCACCAGTCATAGTTAATTATGAAGATTTGTCATGTCATACTTGCAGAGCTGAAGGACGTGTCCTTGTGTTTCAATATGTTCGTGGGTCATTTTCATCTCAAGATGAGAACAGGCTTAACACTGGTGTTAAGACTATTGTAGCAGAGAACAATGTATGTAGACATTCTTCTCATATATAGTTAGTGTTATTTAACTTTCGCATTAGATTTATTAAACTTTTAATACTCGCACAATGCATTCATATTGTTACCTTGACAACATGGGTTTTTATTCCTAGATTTTGTTTCTCTGTAAGGTCATGACCACCTGATAGGCACATAATACATTTAAACTTTACAGTATATACAGTAATATTGTTGTGTATGTGGGATTTTTTTAAATACTGATTAGGTAATAATTAATATTTTAAGGGGGGGGGGGGGGGGAGATTATGGCATGGAGTTTTTAAGGGTAGATGAAAAGTATACCTCTTGTCACTGTCTGAGCCGGTAGACTTTTTCTTGTTTTCTAGCTCAAATAAACTTTTTTATACCGATAACACAGGGCTTAACCTTGGGATACCTGTTTTCAAGATATTGTTCTTATTGTTTTTTTATTTGACATTTGTTATTTAAGTGACCTTTATTTTTACTTGTCATGCAGGGTTTTTTGCTTGCATGGGCTATTGTACATAAGGAAATTTGGGAGGTACAATTGGCAAATTTCCATGATGCCATCCAGTCCATGCTAACCACCTTGCTTCCAGAAATGCAACCACGTTGGTTGAAAGGCATGACAACAGTTGTTTTGACTAATGCAATTGCGAGTATTACATATATTCTAATATGGTTCAACGGTTACCCCTATTAAGTGGTCAGTTATCAAAGTCCAGAAAGTACTTTAAATAAGTGATGTGACAAATATATGAAATAAATCATATATGTTAACTGCGGTGGAAAGAATGAAATGAAAGTGATTTCCAGGAAGGTCAGCACATTGCTCAAGGCTTAGCTAAGCCAACCCCATCCTCGTCCCCAGGGCTCCTCGTTTTTTTTTTCTTTGCGCCGGAAACAAGTAGCCCTGGACGCAATAAAAAAATCGAATTTTTTCATTGGCTGATAAAAAATGAATGCGCACACGAATTAAAATTACATCCTACTACGCACTGCATTTTATTTCCGGTTCTCATGGCGCCAAATGGAAGGACAGCTTTATCCCGCGCTTTTCGAAAGATCTGAAAGATGAAAATTCCTCGCAAAACATGGCGACTACACCAAAGAAAACAGTGTACCAGTTTCCGCGTAATCAGTGTATTGCCTGCAACGACGCTATTCTCGATCGTAACCATCCTGTTTTTGTTGTTTGGTAGCAGTCAAGAAGCAGAGAAGATACGTTTAAAATTTGAAAACTTAACAACAATCAAGTTGTACCCAGATGATTCATATCCGAAGAAAATTTGCCTTCGTTGTAAGGTAAAGTTGGACTCTGCTCTTGGTTTCAAGGATATGTGTCTTCTTTCGAGGAAAGAACAGGAGGCCAAGTTAAGCCGTGTGAAGAGGGGAAGAAATAACGAAGTAGAATCTGTCAGTCCTTGCTCTAAGAGAATGTCAAGTGCCGCAAGCGAGGAGGGCCAGAAATCGAGCAATCCTGTAGCACGTAAACTTGTGTCGCGTTACAGAGAAATTCTTCCTAATCCTACGGTAGGAGTGGGGAAGCAATTGCAAGCTGATACTTTAGCTGATGAGCCACACTTGTTAAGCAAATGCGGCACTGGCAATCCGAAGGTGAGTGTTCATTAATTTAAAAAAAATATAGCTTAAGCTTATTACAACAGTCCAAAATATAGCTTAAATAAGCTTAAGCTTAATCATCCGAATGGGCTTGAATCAAAGATCGATTATCCGTCCGTTTAATTTTGCTATATACGTATTGAAACTGTCTTAATTTATCTATTTCTGAACAGCTAAAAGAAGGCCAAGATGTCCCGCTCAAAAACAGTCAGCTGCAGAAAATTTCAAGAGCGTGCTATACTACTTTTTTTCCGAAAGACTTTGCAACAGTGATAATGAGTATTCCGCCGCTGAAAAACGCCCTAATGTTGCTTCACTTGAATGAGCTACAGGAGCAGAGCAAAAGTTTGTGTAAAAAGAAAGATGTTCCATCCGTTTTACGAGTTGGCTCAAAGTCTTACCACGAGCTTGTTTCATTCAGCTGGGCGAAGTTGCTAACAGAATGGCAAGAAAGAGCACCTGATGTGTTGGACACATTAACCGCCATAGCAGTTCCAGATAATGCCCTATCACGTCCCCAAAGAGCCGATGCCATTGTTCCACCTTTGTGTACTGCCTTTAGCACCCTATTGAATGCTAGAAACGCAGAATTGAGTCTTCTACAGAAAATGGTGTCCGTTGTTCTTGGCCTTGGAGGATGTAGCAAAATGGTAATGTATAAGTATAAACTTGAAAATATTTTATTCAGTTTGTTATCAGTTCCATCAACTGCTACTACTATAAATATTCAAATGATTGGGGAAAAGGCCTATATCAAGCCCCCCTCCATTTATAAGTCTTTAATTTTTATCGAGGGCCCTGAAAGGTTAATGTGTCCCATTTTCCCAGCCCATATTTTGCCTACATCCCATTCCCAGAAGCAACATTGGCACCCCGAATCCCAGACCCAGTGACCCAAATCTCATTTTCCCAGTGAAACAATAGGCAAATCCCAGTTCCCATTTTACCCCTTCAGGACCCTCTTTATAAGCCTCGCTATGAAACTAGAGATTCTTAATAAGCCCCACCCCTCCCATGGTAAATAATAAATAATAATATTTAACAGGTAGCCCATGTTATACTGCGGTGTTTTCAATGGGCAAATGGATAAAAAATTGAATGAATAAAAAACAAAAAGAAGGACTGTTTAATATTTTTAAAATACCCTTCATACAAAGATATTGTTTTTGGAAAAAAATATATACATGTATCCACCCACCACATTAAATTTTTAGTAACTCTTTTGTAGAGATGTTGTCTAATGGGAAATAACCATTAAACAGTAAAAAGGAAGTAACACAGACCCAGTGCAGTGAAACCTCCATTAAGGAGACACCCTAGGGACAAGTGTCCCTATAGAGGTAATATATGCAAAATTATATGAGCATTAAAGGAAGTGTCTCCTTTAAGGGAACATTCACAAAAACATGTTTGGGGGGGGGGGGGGGGGGGCGAAATGATGAGAAACTAGCATGCAGTAAAAAACAATTTAGCACCCCTCTTGTCCAATGGCAAACTTTTCAAGATCCCCCTCAATACACCTCTGGAATTTTAGGTATCCCCCCCCCCCCTCCTCCCCCAATCTCTTTCTTGAAAAAATTAATCACAAATAAAGTTTCAAAATAAGCATGGCCTATTGGAGTTACCTCGCCTTTTTAGCAGATAAATAGAACAGCCAGTCGCCCTCCATTCTTCTTTTGTTAAATATTAAGGGGCTGAAAATGTTTTGGGCTCCTTAAAAACTGGTCTGGATCGGCCATTGCATGGGTCAAGACATTAATACACAGTTCGTTTTCCTTTTTTATATGAAATGTTGCAGTTTATATATTAATATATTACTTAAAATGTTTAATAAACTTAACTATTATTAACTTAATATTGCCATGCAGATATAATATTTTATTTTTGACAGACATGAAGATGATACGTGATACATAATTTTGCATACAAAAATGTTAAATACAGTTTATATTAGCCTCCTCCGCAGGCAACTCCTGGGTCTCCGGGGTCTGGGGCAAGAAAGTTGTCCTCCGTACCAGTCTCTCACTCGTGCCTTTAACGTAAGAGTTGCCTGCGGAGGAGCCTAAGTTTATATTATTATTGTAAAAACAGTTTACATTAATTTTGATATTTTATCAATAATGATACTATGATAAACAATAATTATTGTTTGTCATAGTGTTGCAGTTTTGTTTAATAGTAGTACATTAAAATTTTATATTTGAACATAACCTGCGATCAGGCATTCTTTTCCTTGTCTTTCTTTTCACGGAGAGAAAGAGAGCAAGGTTAGAGGAGGGCCAGATCGCAGGTTAATTTGAACAATCAAGGGTTCAACTGTTTGGCAAGTTGTATGTTGCTTATTTTTATTTTCAAGTACCACCCTTTTTCACACCTAAAAATTTTCAGACAACCCCCTTTTCTCATTAGTCCCCCCCCCCCCCCCCCCCCCCCCCCCACAACAAGTTTTTGTGAATGCTCCCTAATGGAGGTTTTCCAAAGTAGAGGTTCCACTGTAATAGTTTATCCAATACAATTGTGTGTTAATATTTGAAACCTTTTGCATTATAAACTGAAATACATTTTTCTATTATATCTAGACATTCCAAAGGTTAAATAAGCTGGGCATATGCCAGTCAAGTGACAGCTGGTTAAGAATAATGGATGATGTTGGTGGGAACCTGGAAGGGATCATCAAGGAGCTGATGAATGAAGGTCAACAGCCTAGAGTGGTGTATGACAACTTCGATTTCCGTATCAAACCAGGGCAGCTGACCAAAGATTGCCAGAATAAGGATCTCCACTGGATTTCCCAGTACATCACCTTCGATAGAGTGGATACCAGTGGGCTCAATAACAGCAATCCAATAGGTGATCTAAGTGAGTTTGACATCTTCAGCTACTTGGTAAATGACGTGGAGCGGGCCAAGTTAAAGTCAGACTACACTGTTCTTGTCTGCAGAGTTTTGTGTGAAGTTTGTACCTTGGTTAGAGGCCCATTAAAGAATGTTTGGGTCACATCCAGCATCAGCACTCAAAGGAGATAGCAAAAAAGTCAGTGGTGGTTGGCCTTCCAGTTGTTCCATACAATCAGAAACAAACACGCTGATGTCATCAAATACCTAGAGTGGCTGCAGAAATTCTTCAATGGGATTGTCAATAATTCACACCAAGATGCCATGGGAGACCAGGAGCCTGATGACAACAGTGACAATGAGGACCACCTCATTCAGATACCAATTGGGGAGATCTCCTGGGTCGTGAAAGGGTTACTGGGGCAAAGATGCTCAGAAAAGGCTGCAATAAAGCATCAGAGAGATTTGACAACATGAGTGAAGTGGCCGAGTTCTGGAATGCAAAACAGGCATTTCTTGGTGTAAGACTAATCCTATAAAAACCTATAGTATAGGATGTTGGAATCAAGTAACCAACATCTGTAAGGGATTTTTTTGTGGAGTGTTTTTGGGTGCCAACCTTGTTCCCAGGGTCTGTCTTCTACCTATTCCCCTAGAGCGTGGAGAAGAGAGACCCTGGGAACGAGGTTGTTTGGGTGCATACTGTAAAATCTCTATTTAGCATCCCCTCTCTATTAATCACCCCTCTCTAATACCCCCACCCCCTCCCTTCTTGGGGCCTGAAATTAAATAAGCCGCCTGGGTATATATAAATTATTATCAAAGGATGTGAGCGCGGGGGGGGGGGGGGGGCTTTTGTGGTTTGTTTATAATGTTATTGTCAATTGTTAATTAATTGAGAAAGTATCATTCACCACATAATTATAAAGACTTGATGTATTTGTTTTTAACTGAGAGGTTTATTATTTTTCTTATCAACAGGTTCTGTATGGGAACACCCTTTACAAAGTTAAGTCTGGAAGGGATGTTGGTACTCTATTTTATTTTCGAAATCTGTTTGGCCGTAACAATGTTAAAACAGAAAGTGAAAGATGGCTTTGCACCAGCAGAAAATTTGTTTCTTCAAGTGTTCAATGCATATGTTATTGCTGCTTTTATGGATTGGTCTGGAATGACAAGTATACAGTCCCCTCCAACAAAAGTGAGTGTAGCTCCAGATGCCAATAGTAGCCAGCATGAGAAGATTCTGTACCTTGAAGATGTGATTGGTTCCTTTGTGGACAGCTTCTGCTTGACCTTGCCAAATGTAAAGAAAGCCATTGAAAAACAAAGTGAACAGCAACAACAAACCTGTGCTGCTGACAACAATGGCAATGTTTCTACATTTTCCAGCAGCATTAAACCAGGTACATTCTATGGATGAACAAAAAAGTTAACACAAGACTAGTGTAGTAAATTATATTAACTCCTTCCAAATCTAGCTCAACAATATCATAAGATTAAACCACAACAGTTATATTAACAGTAACTGTAGATAATATACTGTAAAATACAATAATAATTTTAGAAAAGTACATGTATTTCTCAGTCAAATGATCAACTTGGTCAAAATGAGTTTTGGACAAAATTAAATCACTTATAAAATCATGGCTATAAAATGTTTAATTACCTGACTTCATAAACAAAATTTGAGCCGCTGCCTTTTTTTGTACCTGTCATGTACAATCTCCCACAATTGCCGAGTCATTTTAAATTTATTTTACTCATCACTCTTCTGTCTTAACTTGCATAATTTGACTCATACTTATAATTCCAACTTATTCTTGTGGTTCAGACATGAGCTGGCTACCAAAAACTAACATAAGAAAGCTAAATTGAAAATTCTGATATATCACTTAATTTTTTACTAAACAGATTGGTGTCTGAGGCATTCTACAACTTTCCTCTCAGAAGCAGGTCTCTGTTTTCCATTACAGGATCCATTGTATTTCTGCTTAAGGGAAACAAGGAGAGTGGCTTTTCATTTGAGGGGTTAGCTACATGTATTAGTTCTACCACTGGTGGTATCAATGTCAGAGTTGCAAAAGTTCTCAAAGAAAATGCAACATTACCAAGCAGCTGCCAGCCTCTGCAAGAAGGGCAAGCAATAACCTGGCCAGAGAATCTGATTGCTTTGTATAGGACACCTGCTGTTCAAGAGAAACCCTCTAATTCCAACAATTCAAAAGGTACACAACTGCTATGTTGTGACTGGGATGGGGGCATGTATAGTGGAATTTTCTCACCCAAACAAATCCCGAAGTCGTGAATTTCAAACCCAAATAAATCCTTTGTACCTCCCCGTCACTTTAGATAATACCCCCCTCCCCCGGATTTGGAAAAAAAACATTTATTTATGTTCAATAATAATAACATTGTTTCAGAAAGGTTTTCAACCAAGTAGTTCAAGTACTCCATATTTTAAAGAAATTCCATACAGGGAGTGACTAAGCCACTTACATGTATATCTCCTACATGTAGTTAGTACAAAACCTACCACATACATGTAGGGGTGGTGAATGGTCTATCAAAAAATACTGAGTCTCTGAATCTCAGGGCTTAGAAAAAGCATCTCGGATTTGCCAGAAATAGGATGGTCTCGGAGTCTTGGATTTTGAAAAGTGCTTTTGGAGTGCTAAGTTCTGGGCTCGGATTTTACAAACAAATTAAAGTCTCGGGCTCTGATTTTTAAACTAGGGTCTCAGCGTCTCGGCAAGTCTCGGATTTACCATTCGCCACCCCTACATGTACATGTTCAAATTTTGAATATACCATTCTTTGTTGTCCAGATCAGGATAATTCTCAAAATCACATAAAGGATGACCATCTCAAGAACTATGGTCTCTGGGTCATTCAAATGGGAATGATGCTTCTGCAAATGAATGATACAGAGAAAGAAGGAGATGGGGAGAGAGCTGTTATCAATAGCAAAGTGTTGCTATTAATGTTTAGGTCAACCGTAAGGAGTAAAAAATATGCCTTTGAGATGTTACGGTTGATCAGTAAAGTAAAGTGCCAGTTGACAGAAAAAATGGCTCAACGAACAATCCATGGACGATTTGTCAACTGGAAAGGTAATTCAGAGTAAAAAAAGCACTAATACCAATTTATTGGACCAGTGACGTGCTTGGTCAGTGGAAAGCTCAGTAAGTCATTACAGTATTATTGGCACACAAATTAGCCTGAATTTCAGCTGTCACCTCTGTCGCATACTCCCTCAAGGGTGTATGCGACAGAGGTGACGGCTGAAAGTCAGGCTACACACAAATAGGATAAAATTAAAGTTTGAGAAGATTGAAGGACTTCATCCTACTGCTGAGCTCCTTGCAATAGGAAAATAAAGCCCAAGCTTTAATTATAATACATCCAAATACATGAAGCCTAGTGGCATATATGAACAGTTTTATTGTAAATACTGAAGGAGTTACCCTGTAAAAATAAAGGCTTACTTACTTATTATGTGATATATTGTAATTACCATCTCAACATCAGGGAATTTTCCCTACAGATACACATACAGTGTACACAGGTGCACAATATAGTGTACATGATGTGAAGCTATGAATCTGAGATTTAAAAAAAAATTGAAATTATATCTACTTTTGAAATAAAAATCATTGTTTTATCTTGAATCTACGAGGCGGTGAGGGTAATAATGTTGCAAATGATCTCGAGGAAGAACATTTTGTCCAGTTTGACAAGAAATTACTGAAGGGAATGGGTGCACAGAAGACTCTCAAAGCTGTGGAAAGGGCAACGAAAGCTGCTTGTGGTCTGAAGAAAATTGTTGAAAACTTTGATGAAAAGACAGGTGTGCATCCCCCATCCACAACACACAGCTATCAGCATGCAGAGAAAGATCAGAGAGAGATGATCTCCATAGTGTGTGGCCTAAAGCCCTTCCTAGAAGTACCTGGTAGATCTCATCCTTCTTTTCCACATCTCCCAAGAAGTCCCTTTGACTGTGTCGACATTCGGATTCTGGAGCAGTGGTTGAAAGCAAGTAAGCAAAAACTGAGCAAGAACCCTGATGGTCCTTGGGGGTGACGAAGAACAGGCTTTTAGGTCAGAGGATGAGGAGACAGACGAGCCAGACGAGCCAGACGAGGAACTGGATGAGATCTGAAACTCCACAAAAAAAAAAACAGTTCTACTCAGAACTACTCAAAAACGGCTCCTCTAGGAGCCACCACATATTTGAAAGCAATGACCAACATTTTATAGCTATAGTTTATGTGCTTACCAACATTCCGAGCTTGTAGTAGTAGTAGTAAATCTTTATTTAAGCAGGGAGGCTGGTAATCCATAGGGGCCCTGCGTCTAAAAAATAAAAATACATTATATTACAATTTAAGAAGATTAAAAAAAATTACTACATGTATACTAATTACAATAAGATAAAAAATACTATGATACAAAATACAATACTAATTATTACAATAAGAGGCTAAAACATACGTTACTAAGAAGTTATGATTCGATTGTCTGTTGGCAATGGCAAATTTGTATGTGGAGCTTTATACATGTCTACTTCGATAACCTAATCAGCTTTTGGTAAAAAGTTAGCTTTCATGCCATTCAATGCACATATGAACTACAATCATCATTAGCAATCCATTTTATCTTACATGGTAAACATCGTTCATAAGGTTGTCATCTGGACAGTTAGCAGACTTCACTGTGGAGAGTTTGCAGTGGACTGTGGCCTGATTTCACTTTCAATCTGCCATTTCCTCAATTTTGGAGCAATCTGTACACTGATAAGCCTTTTTGCAGTTATCACAACAATTATGGTGCTGATCATCCTCGGAGACCCAGGGGTTAGAAGTCTTGATGACGAAAAGAACCCCTGGGGAGGATGTCTTACCACACGAGTTCTGAGAGGTAATTTTGCATACTGGCTCCTGATTGGGCGGCGGAAAAAAATCATTTGTATTTTTTCCGCTCAATCAGCGTACGAGAAACTTCGAATACTTTTCGTGCCTCTAACACGGGAGAGCAGTTTGCTCGCCATATTTGTTTTGCCCGTTCGCTAGACTTTGCTCTCAACGAAAAGCTTCGCGTAAAAATTTCCTGAAAACCCTACGAAATCACGCCGGACATTCGCAATGGATTAGTTGTAACAGTCTTCAGAGCGATTTGAGGTATCGAGTGGTTAAGTTACGTTTTGTGCTGTGGCCATAATGCGACTCGCGATACCGAATTTTCACAACTGCGTGTGTACCACCATGTTTTCAGCTTGCTCTGGTTTAACGTGGACCCTGCCTTCATTGCAGCTTTATATTCTTGTTCTACCTTGCGGTATGTACAAATATGGTAGGGTTCTTATTTTTACTGAAGCTTACCGTTCTAGAGCGAAGTTTGTCGCACGGGCTAGACAAATATGTCGAGCTGCCATCGTTTGCGGCCGGTCAATTGTGTTCCATGAGCAACAATTACGTCTATGCAAACCAGAGATGTTGGAATACTTGAAATCAACCAGCTGTCGAAAGAAACAAAATTTTTGCACTCTTTGACGATAGTACTAGTGGTGATAGTTTCTCTAGGGTTAAGCATCTATGCTGTGATGTCTGTGCAAAGAAGTGTGATAATTTGTGGAGCCACAGATTCATTGATATCGCAGAGGACTGAAGTTACAAACAAGTCAGAAGACAAGGCCTGTTTCTGTGGATCAAAGAAATCAGCTGAAAGGATCTCCTCAAAGGATGCCAGGGAAATATGAGACAAGAAGTACTGGAATCCAACCACATTTTTTTTTATTCCAATGTTGACAATGTTACTTGCTTTACCAACCAACTCATAGATGATACTATTTTAAAGTGTGGACTCACTATTTTCTGTGGATGACATTCTAGAAATGCTTCCTGTGTGGAATGTGGATCATGCTCACAAATATACAGTTGTTTATACAATGTACTTTGCAGATCTCCATGAATAAGTCTGAGGCTTGCTTCCCGGCTTCAGTTTTTCAAGGTGGCTTGTTTAAAACCTTGTGGTTTCATGGATTGATACTATCACCGTGTTTAGCAGGTGGCTCATAACAGTTTAGAGCCCTTGCACTCTGATGGATCAATACTACCATCTTAGATCAGTTTGATGTTAAAATAATGGTATCAAATGGATGCCCATCTTGACCACAACAGGTTACAGCAACAGTTAGCTTTAAGGGACTGTGCAATAATTATCAGGAGGGGGGGGGGGTTGGAAAATGGGCTTCATGTAGGAAAAACTTATTTACCTTGAGCCCCCCCCCCCTCTCCTTGCTTGATTTACTTTATGCCCACCCCCTCTGGTTTTCCAACCCCCCCCCCTGCCATATTTTTCTAAAACAAGCTCGGTGACCCCCATTTTATTGAATAGAGATCAGCATCTTAAGATACAAATTTGTTTTGCAAAGTTTAAAAAGTTCCTCAAAGGGGATTCAGAGCCACCTTAAATTTTGAAAAATTTAAGGTGAAAATTTAAGTGGCCTAAAATTTAAGGTGGCTCTGAATCCCCTTTGAGGAACTTTTTTACTTTGCCAAACAAATTTGTATCTTAAGCTCGATCTTTATTCAATAAAATGGGGGTGACTGAGCTTGTTTTTGCATACATTATGTATACATATAAGCACTTAAAGCTAAAATTGTTTTTTTTCCGACAGTATATACTGTTGCTATGGTGACCTATTATGTCAAGTAGGATGATCACAACTTGTTCACCGATGATTGGCAATCGTTTGATACCTTTATTTTAATGTTAACTGATACAGGATGGTAGTATCGATCCATCAAAAGGGCTGTAAAACTGATCAGCATGTTCAGATTAAAGCTTTTTCTACAGTTAAAAAAATTCTTGGGTACATCTCAGAAAAATTAAGCCCCATATATTTTTTTTAAACTCTGTAAAAAGTTTTATCTGAACATGCTGATCATTATTCAGTAATAAAAATGGGGGTCAAGCTCATTTTATAAGTACCCAAAGCTAAACTTAAAGGGTCCCTCTCAACCAGTGTGCATTGCGGTCGTGGGGTATTGTTTTGATTCGGGAAACGCGGCAGCCGCCATTTTGAATCGAGGAATGTGTCAGGACAAAAACTGAAAAGTGAAAACGTGTACGGTTCCTTGGTTGCAGAAATTAGCGTGGATGTAGTTCCCGAAGGGCATACAGTGAGTATTTTCTCCAGTTTGAATGAATTTTGTCGCATTTATGGCGTCATTTAAGCTTGTATTCGAGGTCAGATCGACGTCAGCGAAAAGTTTTTTTCAAGGTCAGGAAATGTCAAGAAGTTTGTTATCTGATCAAGGAAACTCTAAATTTCTTGCGAAGGTCGGGGAAGTTTTGTTTTCTTTAGGGTGTGGCAACCATACATGGACTTGTTCTACAGGGAAGACACACATATAAATATAAACATCTCTTCGCCAGGCTTTGTCGTTTATAATTTATAGTGTATCGGTGCTTTCAGTCCGCAAGAGCAAGCGGTTCATTACATTACAAGTCTCTTTCGCCTTGTTTTATCTCAATCAACAGTCAAAACTATCGACCCCACCACTCCAGCAAAACAAAAAGCTATTCCTTTATTCGAAAAATTTGGAATATTTCCTTCAAACGAACTTGTACATTTTTAGCAAGTTTCCCGATAAAAATACAATATGTTCAAATCTCTTGTAGGCTATTTTTAGAGCAAGAAAATCGAATTTCAGTCAAGCTATTGGACAGTATAGAAAAGGACACAGCTTCCTTTTATCCTAATTGCAGGTGGTCCTAATTCCTGAAGACTCACCTGGAAATGTAGTGTGATTGTGGGGGTGTGCAGACCCATGCAAACATCAGAGGAAGAGCAATGTTGTACAAAACGAGTCATATTCTCTATTCAACTGCTCCACAATACCACAAAATCCCGGTTATAAGCCCTGGGTTATTTTATACAAACTTCGTAAGGGGTTTTAGATGGGCTTATATGCTGTGGGGCTTATATCCTTGTTTGGGGGTATAATCGGAATAAAAAAGTGTTTCAGAATGAAGCTTGCAACAAGTTGATGCAGCAATAATATAATTTTATACCAAGAGGCTCTCTCACTGAGAAGTGATTTTCAGAAAGGTCCTGGGAAAAATAATAATAATTATGTTTCCATTTGCTGGTCTTTAATAATCCTTCCAGCCCCAGATTGTGAATTTATATGTTTTCCTTAAATCTTGAAAGCTTGGCTTTGACATTCCCACATGGCTATTGTTTGGAGCCAGAATCTGGGGATTGGTGGGACTTACTTCAATAGGCGAGCAATGGGGTCTTGATTATTTACATTTTGGGTAGTATTTTGGAGCAGAGGGCAACCTACATGCAGGCTCGATTACCAGCGCTGTTCGGGAAATGAGCCATGCTCATTCCCAAAGGGGAGGAATGAAGACCGGACTCGATGAGAGCGGCGGAAATTGAGCCTAAGGGCAACCCAGTATTTTTAAGTTTTCTATCTTTCTCTGGACAACATAACAATAATTATTATTTGATATGTTACTATAAGCTCTCTTGAATCAACCCTCTATGTCTCAAAGACATGGACGTCGTGATCCAAGGCTGGTTGGATAACACAGGCCAGAAATATATAACTTGAAGTACTCAATGAGAGAATAAACAAATAACAAGTGTTATCATATAGCTAAAGTTACTCCACTGGGATTGATTGTTTTCTACAATTTCAGTGCATGCACCCAATTCTTTCATTGCAAAAGCTGTTGCATCCAATAAAAAGCAAACAAAAATATCATGACATTGGTGATTACATCTTAAATCTGGGTTACATATCCATTTGCGTGAGTGAATACATTTACTTGTGTTATAGTTTATTTATGTATTTACACAATTCGCCAATGGCGGGTAAATAGACAATAGGACATTACGTCCCTTGCTAGGCCTAGTTCATATAAGATATGTGTTTGTCTCACTATAATTTTTGATTTTCTGCAAACTTATCATAATATTTATGACTGGTGTCAACATCTGATCAGGACATGTAAACATATGCACCTTTTTATGTTTCTTCAAAAACAACCTTTCTGAGGAGTCTTCCATATCCCATTTATAAAGGGTCTCCAGTGGAGAGCAAATAAAGGGTTGATATATAGCTGAGAGACTATTGGATAATTGAAATATTGTTCTTGTCACCAACCCCAGTCCATTGCATGCTGTCAAAATATATAATCAATATCTCTGCTTATAGCATGATGTGGGTTTACATTTAAATCCCATTAAAAAAATACAGCAACAATATTATTATTTTATTATTTTTTTAGTTATTTTCAATGTCCCATGCACTCACTAATCAATCATTAATATACACGTTTACGCCCTAAGCATGAAAGCGAGGCCTAAGGGCAAACTTTAAAAGAGTGGAAACATAGCTGAAGAAACAACATCAAGTGATTTAGAGGTTGTAAAATTAACCCTGGAAGTTGTTATTGAAGACTCCATTGGCCTTTCCATCAAGAATTCAGGAAAATCCAGTTGTGTACATTTCAGCAAAACTTTGCTTTTATTTTCTATAAATGCTCCAGGAATATTTTAATTTTGCAACCTCTAAATCGCTCAATGTTATTTCTACAGCCATGTTTCCACTCTTTTAAGTTCGCGGGGAATCTTGTGGCCCTTATGCATCAATCAATTTCAGCTGTTACTAATCCCCGGGGTATGTCCGGGGAGGGGGGTGGTAACAACTGGAATTGATCGATGCATTAGGCCTCGCTTTTTCATACTTAGAGCGTAAGCGTGTATGGATTAGCATTCTTAGAAGGCATAACATAGTGATACATGTATAAAAGTGAACAATATTGTTTACTGACACAAGGTAAGCTTATAAAATATTCATTGCCTTGATCCATTGACCAAGCAGAACACACTGTGATAGGCAACTACAAATGACTCTGGCCATGTTTGAGATTCCTTTATTCAAACGACTGAAAAAATTATTATGAAGCATCTCGCTACCTTCAGTCGACAACAGGGTAAAATTTACATGTACTGAACCTGAACCGTGTTTATAGACTGGAAAATCGATCTCTGACCTAACAAAAAATATACAGAAATCAACAAATTGAAATAAAAGAACACAAAAGGTCGTGAACGCTTAGAACTAGTCGTAAAACAAACGTTAACACAATATTATCATTATTTTTCAATGAGTTAAATAGTAGTGGGCCTGTTCCTTGTATTTTGGCTACAACAAATAAGCTAGCTTTAATATTTTAAGCTAAATTAATACGATAACTAATTCAGGCAGTCACAGAGTTAAAACAAATTATCAACGCTGACTCACTACTTCGAGCAGATCTCTTTGGCGTGTATATTGTGGCTACTGCTGCTATCGTATTCTTCCATCTGGACGACCATTTCCTGTGTAGCAACAGCTCGGCGAACTCGCTGTTTATAGAAAGACCTCATAGTGCAGCATAGCAGTGAGATCCGCGAAACTCGATTCTGCTGTCCACTGCTGATTCCAGAGTTAAAAAGTGTTCTCCTTTAACAATATCGACTTCGCCTCTTCATTTTAGATTGCCTGTTGCGCTTCGACGGCGAATGCGGCATGTTTTCGAACAAGGAAGGTCTACAAGTCCCAAGTCGCTTTGGCGGCCATCTTTTCGCTTATATCGAAATTCGACCGCAATGCACTCTGGTTGAGAGGGACCCTTTAAGGGTGTTTCTCACAGGTTATGTGTTAATTGTTTTGTATTTTATTTTTTGTTACTGGTACTGCTGCCATGGTAACCTGTTATGTTATGAAGATGTTCATTTTGTTCCACAATGATTAGGCATTCATTTAGACTAATACCATTATTATGTAATAACAGTTATGTACTGATATACACCATATTCATAAATGGCCGCCCAGCAATTGATGCTATTACATTACCAAGCACTGCAAAATATGTTATCGTGGAAGTTTGAACGTTTTTGGTTTATCGGCTGCAAAGTTATGGCTCTTTCAAATTTAAGACATTTGTATGGGAAATCAAAACCTAGTCTCACTAGCCTCATTTTCATGTTTGTGCAAAAATTGAAATGCCTATAACTGAAGAAAGAATTCAATAACAAGAAGATCATGTCAAATGAGTCAATATGTGTATGAGGCCATATTCCTATTTTGAGGAGACATTATAGGCATTTCAATTTTTGCACAAGCATGAAAATGAGGCTTGAGGTTGGTTTTGATATTTCCCATACAAATGTCTTAAATTGAAAGAGCCATAACTTTGCAGCTATTCCAACCAAAAAACGCTCTTCCCAGGATAACATATTTTGCAGTGTTTGTTTGGGATTAGGAGGAAGGGTTGGGAAAACCACAGTTGGTACGTGGACTTGAGAGTCATTGAAGTTGTGGAACACAATCATCACTGTTGGATGAGAGTGGTAGGCATAGCACCTGAGGGTAGTGATCTGCTGACAATGGTGGTTGTATCTGACATGGTTCCAATGGAGATGGATCAAATACAAGTCTCTGACCTTTCTTTTACGCACTACTGTAACATTTTCGTCTCCTTTGCTGGTACATGTAAATGCTGGAGAGACTGGATGTCCACGTTTAAAGCGAAGGGTTTGAGCTGTATCTGCTGCATTACTACTTAACTGTTGAAGATCACTTTGATCCTGATTGGACATCCTCCAAGCTCTTTCGATTCTATATTTACAGGTGTCGCAGACTGCTCCAGGCAAACCATCTTCACTTAATACTTTTGATTCACAACACTTTCGAACACTTTACTAAATTGGCTAGTAATAGTCCTTTTCCTCTTCTTATACTTGTCAACAAATTCCAACGAACAAACCCGACAGCAATCCTGTACAGTCTTTTTGGGAGTGAGATTTTCACTCATGTCGACTGCCGTTTACAGAGGCGGTTTCATCGCGAAAATAATTTATAGCAGCCGAACGGCAAATGGCAAATAAAGTTCGCGTGGGAACATTGAAATCAACATGCACAAATTGACCGAAAACGATGGCAGCTCGACATATTTGTCTAGCCCGTGCGACAAACTTCGCTCTAGAACGGTAAGCTTCAGTAAAAATAAGAACCCTACCATATTTGTACATACCGCAAGGTAGAACAAGAATATAAAGCTGCAATGAAGCAGGGTCCACGTTAAACCAGAGCAAGCTGAAAACATGGTGGTACACACGCAGTTGTGAAAATTCGGTATCGCGAGTCGCATTATGGCCACAGCACAAAACGTAACTTAACCACTCGATACCTCAAATCGCTCGAACTGTTACACTAATCCATTGTGAAGTCCGGCGTGATTTCGTAGGGTTTCAGGAAATTTTTACCGAAGCTTTTCGTTGAGAGCAAAGTCTAGCGAACGGGCAAAACAAATATGGCGAGCAAACTGCTCTCCGTGTTAGAGGCACGAAAAGTATTCGAAGTTTCTCGGTCGCTGATTGAGCGGAAAAATACAAAGGATTTTTTCCGCGCCAATCAGGAGCCAGTATGCAAATTACCTCTCAGAACTCGTGTGGTAAGACATCCTCCCCAGGGGTTCTTTTCGTCATCAAGACTTCTAACCCCTTGGTCTCCGAGGATGGGTGCTGATAAGACTCCTGTCTTTAATGAAGCACCAAAATAATGGAGAATTACCTCTCGTCCGCACGACTGCGTAGTAGTATACATCACACAATGTAGAGCATTTTTGCCTTTGCTAATTTTATATCAGTTGTAATACAATAGAGATAATTCTTCCTGCTTCCCATTTCGTCGTGCTCTTCCAGTTTCCTGAAAGAATTCTTCATGGTGTAATGGTACACCAATGTGAATCACTCTTTCAACAGTCGAAACATTTTTAAAAAAGGTGCAAAAGAAGGTTTAAAAACAAACACTGTGCCCCTGAGACTTTGATTTCCTCTTCTATCAGCTCCCCACATTTATATTTATCATTTTATTTGCCTCCATCTATATGATGATTCTTGCAAATAAATAAATCCACAGGATCAGAATACAGAAGAGATGGATCTTTGAACTATTTAACAACTCAACATCTCTATGGGGCGCTTGTAACCCAGTAACTAATGAGCAGAGCAGTAAGCCTAAATACAAAGTTTGCAAGACTTCTTGAAACTCAATTAAAATAACATGAATACAAAAATTTTCTTACCACTGCAATAATATGAAATGAGCCGCATCACAATCTGCTTAACCCTGCTTGGAAAAGATGTGTGTCTCAGCACGGCATATTTAATCCAGAATTTTCCACAAAAACTTCTGCATGTGCGTAAATAAACTTCACGGTCAATCGATGGGATTTCTGTTTGAACAATTTGACTCCTTTGATTGAGTTCAAGTCCCATACGAATGGAATTCGAATGAAACCCGTTGGCAAAATACAAAGACAATCCTTCTTCTGGACAGCTACGGCACGTAGAGCTGCTATCTGTTCTGTTTTTAACTCGATATTTTCTGAGAAAATCTTTGAGATTCCCAGAAAAGTTCTTTCGAACGCCATTCCGGTTTGGTCTCATTCCAGTGCCCCTCAAATTGTATATGAGCATGAGCAGATGTGTCAGTAACTACTACCCATGCGCTACCGGATGTCCGGAATTTACGGACATCCGGTAATGGCTGCCACCAGAGCCTTCGGTTCGCCAACCACGTGACCAAAAGAAACGGAGGATCTGGGAACGAGAATGAGCCAACCCTGGCCCAAAGCAGCTCAGCTACGCAGCAAAACAGCATGATAAAAAAAAGCCAACAAAGTGCTTCAGAGGGGCGTATAACTGTGAAGATCACTTTCATTTCATACTTTAAATAAAACCACTTCTATTAGGCAGCCGTGCGTGAGTGCCTTTTGGCCATCATGAAGAGGGTTCCTCTATTGTTTTTACAAAAATCTAATAGTTTCGCTCCACCTAGTTCATAGATTTGATACAGAATTTTCAGGACACTTATCACAGATAAATTTTAAATTTTTCACGGGACCCCACATGTGTTTGTATTTAAATACGTGACCACACCTTGTGCTAATTTTTGACAAAATTTATTTAGTGGTTAACCCCCATTAACTGCCCACTTACCATTTCAATGAGGGTGGCTGCTTAATTAAAATAGGGGTTAGACTGTACATGTATATAAGGGGTCAACTGATTGTTTACACATGGCTGACATTTGGAGAGAGTGTCAGCCGTATATGTCAGAATAAGTTTATTTCAAATTGCATACCCTCAAAATAATTAAAAAATTCCTATGGTGAAAACTCAATAAGTAGCAATAAAACTTAAATAAACAAGGATCTTTTATGACTGACTAGGATTAAAAAAACATCAATATGAAAAATACCGTAAATGCTCTATTAAGCCCCCCGGGGGGTTATTTATTTTCAAGCCGCAAGAAGGGTGGACCTATTGGAGAGGGGGGCTTAATAGAGGGGGGGGGGGGGGGGGTTCATAACACAAATTTTCAAGAAAATTCGTATTAATTTCTCAAACTTTACTATTACACCATTAACTAAAACAGAACAAGAAATGGTTACAAAATAATCAAACATCATTAACACCCTAACTCAATGAAAATTAAAGACCATGTTTCAATACAAAGTGAATGAAATGCCAGAAAATATTGCTGAAAAGTCATTTACATCAGCCTGACGGAATGGGGGGGGGGGGGGGTTTATTACAAATCTGACTTCCAAGGGGGGGGGGGGCTTATTAGAGAGGGGGCCTAATAGAGAGGGGGGAGCTTAAAAAATAGTCAGATTAATTTTTCAATGTGCCGTCTGCAAACTAGCTCCTTAGGATCACAGGTTAGGAGTAGCAGGGTTTCTTACATGAGTCACTGGCGACGCTTAATTTAACATCAAGCTTCTTTTAACCTTTTCAGTTTCATGCTTCAGTTGGTGCTAAGCCAAGCTCCTTTGACGTAATGAAAGAAGTTGTCAAACAGAACAAGTGCGCCAAGAAAAAGAGTATCATCGACAGATTTCAACAGAGTTTGCAATCTAAACTTGAAACGGATTGTGCAAATGTAAGCCTTCAGTAAAAAGAACAAAATCAATGGGAAAAATTGATTGCTTTTGATCTCTGATTAAAAAAGGGGTTGTACATGTAGTCATACTAGATCGATATAAACATTTTTTTATGTAGTCTACATGTAGCATTTTTGAAAGGTATACTCAGTTGTGGTAAATACACTACTTATGAAATTATCATAATTTTATTTACAGGTTCTTTCCTGGCTTAACCCAGTTGTCAATATCTCTGTGAATGGTAAATTTGTGCCTGCAGTAGGGGTTCGTTCCTTGGCACTGGAACAATTTGCTCAAGTGTCAGTGAAGGTAATGTGCCAGACATAGCTACAAAGGAGAATTGCTATAAAACTACAGATGATGTGACCGAAATTTGAATTATACAAATACCCTAGACTGTTTCCACAAAACAATGTGAAAGGAAGGGAGAGAGACAGTGTCTCCTGCTAGTTAAGATTTTTTCAATTTGTTTCATTCATTTGAAAGCCATTACATAATGCTACCTCCCTGCTTTGAAAGACAAGCCTATTTCAAAATTTAAACTGTTAGAACCAAAAAGGTGTATATTTAAAGTATAGACAAAAATGGCAAAATTCATATTTTGATAGGAGCTCAGTAATCACCTAAAACAAGTGACAGACAGCAAGGGAAGCATTGCAATGATGTTTGCGATCGATGAGGAGTGCTCAGTCGAGGACCTAAAGCAGAGGAAGAAGGGCAAATGGCGAAAGGTCTGAAAGTGCCAAGGTCACTACTGAAGGCAGCAGTTGTGTCAAAGATTGAAGGTATATATGGATGCATGGACCTTCTTAATTGTCAATTGTGTAAAATTCTACCAATGATTATAAATCCATATTTACATTCTTGGTTTTGTGAAGATAATTCCACTATGTTTTTTTATGTCCGTTGAATAAATTTGTATAATTATGTTGATCAGTTGATTGATTTTTAACTACACTCTCCATTCCACTCTCTAATATAGAATGTTGTGGGATTAGCCAAGCTCGGGGAGAGTCAGCATCAGCTACCATTGCACCCACGCAGGAGGAGGAAGAGACTTTGAACATGGATTTGCTTGCTGGGAAATTAAATGAAATCGACGAGACTTTATTAAAGTGCTTTAAAAGGTATTGATGGTTGTTGTGCAATGAGTACGCTGATTGCTAATTTAATGACACTACCCTTTGGGTCTCTGAGTTTATAAAAGCAATGTCATAAAGGCATCGATTCAACATTGATTTTGACAAATTATTTATCCTGTAAAAATTATCTTTGCAGTGCAGTGTTTTTTTTTATAACTGATCAATATGTAATGTGATTTATTCTTTAGACTGTCCAGAATCACAATCAAACCAAGAAGACTGCCTCACTGACAGCTTCACAGAAGTAAGTGACTTCTATGAAACTGAAGAACTGATTCTTTTGAAAGCGGCTAATCAATAAGTTCAATCCTTTAATCTTTCATGGCAATTGACATGCAGAGCCTGGAATTAGTATTAGTCTTTCATACCATCAGACTCAATGTTACTAGATAGTATTTAGCTGTCTGACTGAAGTTGTGTTACAATAGAATATTGACTACTGCCAACTAAATGCAGGGAATTAGAACTTTATAAAGAACCAAAACCAAAACCACACCAGTACCGTATGTACCATATTTATTTTACCGTATAAGCAAGAATACTGCAAGAATACTAATTAGTTTACATGAATTTATTCTCCAACTTAAACACTGCAGAACCTGACACCAGAAAGCAAGAAGCAATGGACAAGCTTTAGCCCTCACAGCAGGGAAACTTTCAAAAAGGTATATTAAACAGTTATTACTTATTGTTATGCACCACTAACAACAGACACATGATCTTGTAATTTGTACAACACTCCAATTAATATTGTCATGAAAAGAATTGTGTTTTTCGTGTGATTTTTGTCAAAATTTTGCTTTAAATTTCAGGGATTTGAGTGGGGAAAACGTCTGACTGTGGCAGTTGGAACCAAAAACTGTGAGGCTTCTGCTCAGCCAGAGGGTGTTAATTTATGTACCCCATCAACATCAGGAAGCCATGATGCAGAACGTTAGTACAAAAAAGTTGTACTTGCATGCAAGCAATATTATGAAACACCACAAAATTAGTTCTAATTTTAAATTAAACCACTTAACTAAGGCGAATTTATATCATCAGGAGTTTCCATGTAATATCCAAAGTGCATAACAGATACCTTAAATATTTTATCAGTATCAATACAAAATTATTAATTACTGATTAAATCTATAAGCAATACATTTATTTCATCTATCTTATTATAAATTACCAGTCTTTTTTGTTATTTTTCTTTTTCTGCTACATACTAGGCAGAGGGTAATAAAAAAAATTGATGTTGCATTGCAGTCAATGCATTGATAGTTAGCTTTGTGCTATGTCCCTCCACCTCAGAGGGCTTATTATTCTAATATTTTAAAACTTGTTTATTGCCATTATAATTGGTGTCATTTGTATTTTCCAGTTAGCAGACCTAAGAAAAGACTATTCCCTGAGGGGACATTTGGTGTTTTACCACGACAATGTGAGTAACTACAACATAGCATAGAAAAAGTAATAAAGATTTTGATCAAAGACTTTTTCACATTTTAGCTCTCTTAAATTAAGAGCCTTAAAATCCCCAGTTGCCATCTCTTTGCACTAAATGGTTTCAAATCAAATCCATTTAGGTAATGCATCAGATGGCAATGAAAGTTATGTCTGCTCTTCATGCGGTCAAAAAAGTCCAAAAAAGAAGAGGTGGTCAAGGAAGTGGGTGCAGTGTGACATGTGTGACAAGTGGCTTCACATGTGAGTGGTACTTAATTCGCAGTTTGTAAATTTTTTCAGGCATTTAATTAACAATAAATTTTCCTGCGAAATCGCGTGGAATATAACCTGATACTTAGCCGACGAGGCCGACGGCCGAGTTGGCTAAAATCAGGCGATATTCCGCAAGATCGAGCAGGATAATTGTTTTATTATTCAACAAATTGATAACACAATTAAAATAATATTCTCTTCCACTTTTATTTCAAGAACTGACTTGAACATTTTACCGCGCGTATACAAAATTACATATATCGCAGGATATCTGTTGAGTACGGTTGACAGATATTGAGTGCATAATGACCATATTTGGACAGTGTTACAATTTGTTGAATAATAATGATTAATATACGCAGTGCGTCCCAACTTTAACAAATGGTTTTTAAGACATCATGCTTGCATAATTTCCAAGTTGTGTAGAATTTTTTTAAGCCCACAGGGGGAAAGAGAGTATTTAAACAAATGCCTGCTTTTAGTTACCTTGTGTTTTTTAAACACCTCTTTACATTGTTTTGCTGCTGTAACAGTTAGGGATATGTCTGGGTAATGCATGTTCTTATGACATTAAAATCATTTTTTAATTAATACTAATTTCATCATTTTTATTGATGATTTTTTTTTCTCTCTTTCTGTGTCTTGCAGGGAATGTTCCAAACTGACTAAGTTACCAAAAAAAAAAGAAGCATTTGTTTGCAGCAAATGCAAGGGAAACAAATAGGGCATCTGAATGGCTCTATGTGCTATGTACCTTTTCAGACAGTGTATCCCAAAAGTAATGTTACAATACATTTGCATATCATGATAGAAGAATAAAGAACATGTTCAAATTTCCCAGTTCTCTTTGTCACTGTTTACTAGAACATGCTATTACACTTCATAGCCTGCGTAGGTGGCTGTTTTGTTGGCGCGCGTGATGCTGAATTCGCAAGTGGCTTCACAAGGGGAATAGAGAGGAGAAAGAGAGAAAACTCTCGTGGCTAGTTTTCACGGCCTTGCCGCTCATGAATTTAGCAGCACGTGCCCAACCCCCCCCAAAAAAAAACAGTGAGGGTGGCCACACCAAAACATAAGGCTTCAAAGAGAGGGCCAGGCTGTCCACACACAAAAAAAAAATAGAGAAAAAGGGGGGAGGGGGTTGGGTGAAGTTCTACATGGCCTGAGTTGAAAAAGAGGAATGGAATTTTTACAAATGGAAATTATCCTGCTTTCTTCACGAATCAAGAAATATAAATATAAATATCTATGTATGGTAAAACAGTTCCAAACGTACTTGTTAACTACATGTAACAAAATGTTTAAAATATGGGTCATTTTACTTTTTAACTTCTTAACAAAAATATATCAGAAATGGCCGGGAATAGCATTTACGAACATACTGTAAAATTCCGAAAATAAGCCCCTCTGTATATAAGCCCCCCAAATTTGAAACGCAAAAAGGGCTTATATTTGGGAACAGGTTAAAAGGTTTTGATGGTCCTTCGCAACTCCTGTGGTTCGGAAACAGTATTCTCAGCCTTCATAGCTTAGCTCGTACTAGTTGGTCTTGTAAGGGATTTCCCTGTTGCCATCTCCCCATCAGTATGTTCTTTACGCTAGGCAATGCTGGGTGATATTGTGTTGCAAAGGGTAGCTAACGCACCAATATTATCATTTGCACATTTAAAAATTGCCGACTACAAATTTCCATCCAATTATAAGCCCAGCCGATTTTGAAATGCAAATTTCCCTCCTATAATAAGCCCCTCCGTATATAAACCCCACCGAATATAGGCCCCTCAAGAAGGTCCTTTTAAAAATATAAGCCCTGGGGCTTATTTTCGGAATTTTACGGTATATTCAAAATTTGAGATTCGCATCATCAGCGCTTCATTTGCCCCTGTGTGCATATCATAGACAGATCTAGACACATGTCTAGCTACACCCCTGGCATTCTTTACGTTGGCAGGAGCCTCCTGACGTTGGTAAATATTCACTTCAATAGTCTTCATAGCAAGCAAATTTCAATATTATAATAACAATTACATGTACAATAACAGCTAATTATAATTATAATTAGCTGTTTTTTTATTGTAATTGTGAAACGTAACAGTTCCAATTATATCAAGATAAAGATATTTAAACATACTAATGTTTAAAACACCAGGCATAATTTTTTTTTTGGGGGGGGGTCATCCAAAAAATTATCCTTAAAGGGAATCTCGGCTAAAAAACGGTTTTAGCTCCAACGTATACTTAATAGTTCTCTTTAATTAGTTTTGGGGTTTTTAAGTCGATATTTCCGTAACTGGCTCGAATGCTTAGTGTTCGATTTTCCGTTTAAAATATCCCGCGCGCCGCCATTTTTCATTATGGTAATTTTCAAAAAATTATCCTTAAAGGGAATCTCGGCTAAAAAACGGTTTTAGCTCCAACGTATACTTAATAGTTCTCTTTAATTAGTTTTGGGGTTTTAAGTCAATATTTCCGTAACTGGTTCGAATGCGAAGTGTTCGATTTTCCGTTTAAATATCCCGCGCGCCGCCATTTTTTTTCATTATGGTAATTTTATGACATCATTGCGTTGTCGGAGACTTTAATTTGGAGTCTACGGAAGAGGATTTCGCGGTTATTCAGCCGGAATACACATTAGATGCACGTACATATCTCTAATTTCACGCAATGCTGACTTGAGCTGTCATATTGAAAACTAAAAGTGAATTAAAGTGGCAAAGGTCCGCGAACGAACATGCTACTGGTATACGTAGGATCTGTGAAAGATTTAATCAGCCAAAAATAGAAATACAAATAAAGTAAGCAAGCTGATACTACGTAGAACACTTAACCCGACAACGACATTATAGAGTCCTAACTGAAAGCCAAAATACAACGCACGACAACGCAATGACGTAATAATCTCCCATCAAACTTTGCGAAAAACAAACATGGCGGCGCGCGGGAAATTTAAAAGTAGAAAAAGCAGAATCAAATCGCCTAGTATTCAAACCAGTTAAAGAATTATCGACTTTAAACCCCTAAACCAGTTTTACACAAACACCAACTTATGATTTGGAGCAAAACTGTTTTTCAGCCGAGATTCCCTTTAAGAGGGGGCTCATTTGAAAAGGCAAGCTAAGGAGGGTAATACCAATTGCTAAATGACACTCCCCTAAATCCCACCAGCCCCCCCCCCCCCCCCCCCTCTATCTTCCTGTCCCAGACACTTCACAGTAATAAACGTAATTCAAGGAAGGAACTCTCATAGATGTGCCGCCATCACAATATTTATTATTAATCATTTGTTAATATAAAACAGCACTAATCATTCAATACAAGGCAATAAAATGTAATATTAAAATTAAAAAATCCTTTTGCTACCAGATTCAAGCCTTTGATAACACTAAAATAAATAATAGACAATTGGCAATATTTTTTAATATGAACACTTTGTGCACACCCACACACTCACTTATCCTCATGCAGTCCGTGCCCAGTGGCACACAAGGGCCTGTACAAGGTCCCGCCAAGCAGTTCTGTCCTGTGCTGATCTTACGACAATCTCCCATCCAATACTCGCACTTCTCATCTCGCCCAGTATCATTCTCCTCCATGTTTTTCACTACTCGCACACTTCTTCCTACACGTACGCTTACAAAGTATGTTGACAGCGCAAATATTCACTTCTTTGACAAAAACTTCTTTGATAACTGTTGCTCTGCACTCGGCAAAATGTTCGGTCTGCTTAACATCAATTTTCTTTTGGTGCAGCTTGAATATTTAAGATTGAAATACTAATCAAATTTCATACAATAGTATCCATGTACTAATAATATCACAGGACAGAACTGCTTGGTGGGACCTTGTACAGGTCTTGTTTGCCACTGGGCACGACTGAGGATAAGTGAGTGAGTGCGGGTGTGCACACAATTGCAATTATTGCAATCCCAACATATTCTAAATGTACAAATTAATTTTTTGCATGAGCACTACGAGGCCAACGATGGCACAAATGTAAAACGCATAAATTTATCCCTAACAATTTCACCCGTGCCTTGAAAATGTTTCTTAAGATAAGACAGCTGACTATGTACAATCTGCTCATTTTGATAGAAGTCCATTAAGTAAATACAGGAAATGGACTCAAAATTCTGGACACATGCACTCCTCAATCGACGAATGTTTTTTCGGTTATTCTCACTTTCTACCATACTTGTAGTGATCGTATTTGATTGTAGGCAAAGGTTTGATGTCATGGTAGGCACAGAGTGGTGACTTGTGTGGATTACTGGTGGAATGGAAGCGATCCCCAAGAACATACCGCCTGCTTTCTCCAGATACTGGATGAACCATGCTTTCATCTGCCTTGTCTATAATGCGAACTGGTTTATCAAGGTACTCTGATGGGATGATCTGAGGTGCATTTATACCCTGGAGAAAATTGAAAAGTTACAACATGTATATCATCCTCATGTTTAATGTTTACTAACCAACATGGGGAACTAACACTGTTGACTGATATTATAATAATTATTTAATATATGTTACAATGGAATTGCAGTTAAAAAAAAAACATAATCAAAGAGCTCTTAGAGTAATCTTGTGAATACAAAAGTAATGCAAGGTTTAAGTTCTTTTTGATGTTTTGTTTCAAGCCTTTGATAATCGTGAACTTGATTTTAGCAGCGTCACTGCGGTAAATAAAACATCTTAGCGTGACATAAAATATGGATTGCATGAACAAGACATGACGTAATACACTGGGGAATTACCAACAAAAGTTTACAGCAGAGTGAGCGAGCGGATTACAGCGAATACAGTAATACACTGGGGAATTAAAAAGTTTACATCTGAGTGATTACTCAAGTAAAAATTTGCAAAATATTCCCTGTATAGTTTAGTGCTCAGATAAATACTATTGTCTATTTCACATGAGCTGACCAACTTGTAGGTCTTGGGTTAAAACACTCGGGCAAAGTTTTTCTCTAATTGAACAACTGTGTAATATTATTGAATAACCTCAAAACCTCACCTGTGAATGGAGCTTCTCCTTGTCGGGAAACTCAAAGCAGCCACTAAATGTTCCCCACAGCTTTTCAGAAACAGCTGGTGATCGGCAATCAAGGTGTCTAACAAATCCACATGGCGTATCACAGATGAACAAAATCGGGGATACTTTAAAGACAGGTATAAGTCTGTAGCGTCACGAACAGACTCTTGCAAGGCTAGAGGCTTGGAAATCACTGTGGCCTGACGAGGTTAAAACACAAAAAGGTTGAGAGAATAAAACAAGCAATTTTATTCACAAAAGCAGTCAACTTATATCGCTACATGTACTGCATGGCTAGAATGGGAAATGTGCTGGACACCACATGAGTAATGTACATGTAGTCTGTTGATGAATAAGGAAATGAAAGTTCAACATCATATCTCATTATTGGCATGTTGTGTCAGAATGTTTCCCTCGAGCTTCCTACATGTACTTAGGTTGGAGCAATTTGGAGCATGCCGCCCTTACTCAATTTTGGTATTTTCATTAAGTTAACACACCCCCCTCCCCCCTCCCCCCTTGAAGACAAAAAAATAATTTTAATCACAGAGGAATCCTTTGCCTAGGTCAATTAAACTTGCGATACATACCCCATGGCGACAAACAATGTGGTAAAAGCCCCCTGTGTGTCCCGCCCACTTTGGTAAAGCCATGGCATGGACAGTTTCCAACTAACAGAGTGGCATACAACTGCTGAATATCCCCCAGCAAACCTTGCTAAAATAAGAAGAATACATAATGACAATAATGATGCTCTCTTCTTGAGCTTTTAAAAAATAAAATTTTCTAAAAATCAAGGACAATATGTTATTATAAATAAATATTAACAAAGTTGTGATTAATGTAGTTGACTATGCAAAGAACTAACAAACCCTGGACTTCCTCGAAGTGGGAATTCCAACTGTCTGTGCAAATTTCTTAACTTCATCAACACTTAGCTTCCCAATACTGGACATGTCCAATCCATGATCTCGAATCATAGCATGAAGCAAAGCCGGGTCTCCTAAAAAGATAAAACATGGATCATAAAAATTATTGTAGTGTACATAATGGTGTGCACTGTGTTACATGATGTTGTTAAACTTGTTTAAAACTTCAGCCTTCAAACTCAGATGCATGACAAGGATGTATAAGGACTGTAACAATTTTCTTTTAACAAACTGCCTTGGGGTTAAGAAAGAGAAATTATTGCAGCTATGGGATCGATAGAAACATAATTATTATAACTAATAGGGTTGGCAAATGGTGATTCTGAAATTTAACAACAATGGTAACATCATTTACCTCTCCTAGTCTTAAACTGTTTGACTAAGAGGACTCAGACAATTCTCATTTGAGCACCAATTTGTGTCATCCAAGCATCTTAATTCAGTTATTACAAATTTTTTTGTTTAGATTTGGAAGTGAGAACGAAAAATAAAAAGAACATTTGCTGACAATGAAAAAACCTGTAAAGAAATGCCAGGATTTTTCCTACTGTAGGCCTGGCTGTAATGCTTTCTGTTGTGAGTCATGAAAAACAACATACATTGACAAGGTCCTGTGACTGTTATTTCAAAAGACATCTAAAAATTGCATAACTTGCAGCCATGTTTGTTAGTCAAGAGCAAACATTGAAATTTTTAACAGTCTACCTCAAGGTTAGAACTTCTTGCTATTCATAAAAGGTAAACCTGAAATACAAACACTGACCTTCAAACTTGCTTTGCTTTGCTTGCGTCAGAAACTGACTTTTTTTGCTCATTTCTGTGTTTCCAGACAGAGCCACCAGAAAGTTTAGGAGCAACCACGGGTGGGATTTCCGACACATGGAATGATAGTTTTGGCAGCACGGGTGTAGCTGTTAAGCTCAATGAAGTGCCGTTTAAGCTTCTGTAAAAATTCATCCAGCGAAAGTGGATGACCATCCGGCAATTCCACTGTTATCAGGGTCATAAGAAATCTACCAGATATAACATAACAGCACATTTGAGGCACCTACATGCATAGAATACAATGTAGCTGCTGTTTATTCTACTCCTGCTAACTGTCACTATTAAATAAAATAATTAATGTTTATCATTAATTCAGTATGCTGATATAACAAAATGTGGATGTAATCAGTAAGTTTCAGGCTATATAAATGATGACTTTCTTTTAAAAAAAAATATCCAACAAACTTAGCTACTATACCTCTCCACGGCTGCAGCAGTTTTTCTGGTTACCATCACCAAGGTATATTTCTCCTGTAATCCCACATATGCCACAGATTTGGTCATCAAGACTCCGGTCAGTCAAAATCTCAAAACAGTAAAACCCGTTGTAGAGGAGGTCTGTTATGTAGTCAAGAGCAGGCACCGGCTACAATGAAAACACCATGTATTACATTCAAACACATATAACAAAAATATAGACTAAAATAAGTATGACAATTAGAAAAGATTCATCCAGTTTGATCAGATTGAAAGAGAAAGACATTTTTTCTAATTATTAGGAAGAGTGCTTTTTATCCAAAATACCTCCTTAGATTTCAACACCAGAACTGAAAGTTTGCTCTCGATAGCAACAGTCAAAGGAACCCCACGTTTGAAATACTCTCGCAGCTCCAACAAAATATCCAAAGAAACAAGAAGTTTATCACTGATGTTGAACAAACCTAGGGATGGACAAAAATTAGATTAAATTATAAATTAAATTAAATTTGTACATTCACAAATTTAGTTGCAGCCCTTGTAAAAAAGCCACCGGGTCTTGCCGGGATCCCGGCGGATCCCGGCAAGGAATTGGCCCGCCGGGAATCCGCTCCCGTGCCAAGAATCCCGGCTGGATCCAACAGGATTCCCGGCATAGAATTGGCCGCCGGGAATTCCGCTCCGCCAAGAATCCCGGCAAAGATTCTTGGCGGGATCCCGGCAGGATTCCCGGCAAGAAAATTGGCGCCGCCGGGAATCACGCTCCCGCCAAGAATCCTCGGCGAGATTCTCGCCGAGAATCTCGCCGAGAATTTGGCCGCCGGGAATCTGCAGAACAAGCGGGAATCCTCGCCGGGAAAAATTATCTGTGGCCAATTTCTTGCCGGAATATTTGGCCGCCGGGAATTTCTTCTTTGGCATAAGTTCTCGGCAAGATTCCCGCCAGGATTTTGCCGCTGCATTTCAGCACCTGAAATCACTTGGTTTCTGTTCAAACCCTCAAATTAATTCCGTTTCCTTTCTCGTTATTGGCGATAACATTTCAAATGAAGCTGTGTTTACACCGAGTTCAAGTGTCGTAAAAATAAACGATCGCGAGGTTCGTAATTTACTCACTGTTGTACGCCACAAGGTATTAAAAAGTGAAAAACTGTAATCAGGTTAAGTAATACCGTAGGTGGATTTATCCAGAGAAATATTGCTTCTGTTCAGGTACTTTAACAGCGAATTAAACTGATCGAAGGTAAGCCCGCCGAACGTCGCCAAAAACAAACACAGTGAAATACGATTCCTCTGTATCAAACACCCGATATATTTATTTGCGATGAGAAGGTCATCACATTCACTTGAAATTAAAATACAGATCGTGTAACTAACCTTTTTCTTGAGCTGTGCGTAAAGGTCAAGAAGAATATAAACTTTACACAGCTTTTACGCAATCTACCAAAGTCAAACCAAGCTGGGAAGAAGCCATTTCGTAAAAATTCCATTGAATCACGGGCCAGATCTGAAGTCACAAGTCTAAAAAGTCTTTACATGAAAGCGGCACAGAAAAGTAATAACTACCTCAATGTGAGTAGTCAGAATTACGGTATCTTCATCCACTGTTCAGGCTTTCCCATGACTTGCTAAAATTTCAGTACAGTTCTTTCAAAGATGCTCGACATTTTCGTTCGCATTTCCAGAATGTTCAACAAGTTTGTTGATCCAATTTCTTGATCAAACGACGTAAAACAACTTTTTCCATCATATGTTCCATTTCTTTAAGCAAAACATTTTTTCCAACCCTTGCATTGTGGATAAAACGACGAATTATTCAGCAATCAAAACTTTCTGAGAAAAATTCTCACTTCAAACGGGTTTGCTCACATCATCACGGGATGGCGTGTATATGGCCCACGTGACATACATCGGCCAATCATATTGCTCAGTTAACGATACTTGGCGGGAATAAGCCCGCAATTTATTTGCTAAGTGGGTGGTCCGTGTCGGAAGAACAGGCAACACAGAAAAATGAAAGAAGGATGAGCTTCCAATCCATGAAACCTTTTTTAGCGACCCTTGATCTAAAATAACGATAATCGCAAGGTCACATTTCAAGAGAAATCTTCAAACGGTGCCGTACTCTGCTACTCCGTTTGCCAATCGTATCATCACCAAGTGAAATGGTCACTGGAGTCCTCAAAGGGTAAGCCTTCAAAGGTAAGCCTTTTAGGACTTTTTATACCGTTAATAAAATACACAGAAAAAACCGCGCACTTTTAATCGACAATCAACCGTGATCCTAAGTAATCAACAAATCTAACATCTATGCAACACCGCGCCTCTTCGTTCGATGGACTTTCAGTAAAACCGTTTTACGCTATTAAATCTCAAACCGTCGCTTATATTTTCCACAGATGACTAATCTTCTTTGAAAGTGGAACTTAGTTTTAGTAAAGTGTCACGATTGTCTTTTGAACTCCAAAAAGGTTCCAGGGTCAACCGAGGAGTAGTTTATGTCAGGAACTTGTCATCCCGCCGGGATTTGGCATTTCGTCGATAAGAACTTCTCTGCGGGAATTTCTAAACAAGATTTTTTTTCCCGGCGAGAACAAAAAATTCTCGCCGGGAATACAAACCGGGATTTTTTCTCGGCGGGATTCTCGCCGGATTCGTGATGAGATTTTTTCGCGCCGGATCCCGGTAAGAAAGGGATTCCCGGCGGGAATCCCGCCAAGATCCAGGACGCGGAATTTTTTCCCGACGGGAAAATTTTCATATCGGCGGGATCTCGGCGGATCTTGGCAGAATCCCGGCGGGGAACGGATTCTTGGCGGGATCCGGCAAGATCCCGGCGGCTATTTTACAAGGGAGGGTATACGTAAATGCAATAAATGATTAAATAATGGCTGAGTGCTTTTTAATGTGATAATAACCTAATTGGGATTTTGAGGTGGCAATACGACACATTGCAATTGGGCGGAATTATTGCGATATTGATACAAAACTAATATCGTGATAAAAAAACTAATAATTATTATTAGTTTTGTATCACGATAAATAAAGCAAAACAAGAGGACTCTGTGCAATGGCAACAAGAAAATTTCAACTAAAACTCATTACATTAAACTGCAAATAAACAATGCTTTGGAGTAAGTGAAAAACAATAACCTGCCTAGTTTCAACACCATTCAAAGAACTACTTGCTGGAGTGAATCAATGTGCGGTAAAGTTTGTTGGAACTGTGAAAATGCCAAGGGAGGAAATATGGAATTGAAGTTGTTTGTGCGTACATGTATGTGAGGACCTATTTCAGTGCCGAGATGTCAATTTGAGTTTTGTAACCAATTACAGACTGCAAAAATGAGACGGCAAAACAACTTTATATGGTTGCTGTTGCATAGGCAAATTAAGTGTCAGTGAATCGCGATAATAAACAATAATATTATTAGTTTATTGAAAAAATACATGTAAATCAATTGGCAAAAAGGGTTATCTAAACACACATTCTTAACAGTGTAAGGTGCTGCTTGTATGTATTTGAATACAAAACCAAATGTACCAATAATGTTATCAATATGTCATGATTACAAACCAGTGGACTTACCGAGATCAAAGGAAATACTTGGTGCATTGCCTTGCAGTTTGAATTGCAACAAAATTTCACCAACACTTGAATTGGCTTAAATGCAATGACATTTGTCATCAAATATGACACCTCGCCAGCTTTTTGTCCAGGATGTGGACGAGGGACACAAAGTTCATTTCCACAAAGGCGACATTTATCTTTAGTGTACGCAAACACTGTTGGCCACCCGGGTTTTCCTTTGTCCGCATCATACGTTCTGCTGTCGTTTGTAGCAATTATGTGAAAAATACTTGAAGGAATCTCGTAAGGGAGACTGTTTCAACATGTTCATCTCAATAGTAGATGTTCAAGATACTGATTGAGATTGTTCAGATGAGATGATGATGGAAGAGATGGTGGAAGTTGATTGGCAGCATCAGCAGGAGTCGGTGAAGTAACAAAAATTTTAGGCCAGGTAAAGCATGATTGAAGGCAGAAAGGATATGACAGTGCATACATATCTTCTTATTTTTCTCCTGATGCGTTGCACTGACATAGCCTTTGCAATCAGTTGATGAACATATAAGCCGGTCATCTTTCAGGGACATATGGCAATATCCAACTGGGTTGCTGGAGGTTGGCACACCATATACCACAAATAATTCCTCTGTTAAACGGATGAAGTGTGGCATGGCTACAGAGTTCATGATGGCAAGCAGAGATACTCTTGTGGCATCATCACATTTGTACAGCTGTATCAATTCACCGTTGAGGCTGTGATGAGATAGTGGAGCTACAGCTTCTTTTATTTTAGCAATGTGTTCACAGCTAAACATATTGCCCTGAATGTGGCTATTATTAAAAGTTGATTTGGCAAGTTTGCATTTCACTTGAAGACACTGCGCACTGTTCCCTTCAATAATGAAAAGGCACCGATGAGTCCTTACTGTGCGGTAAGAATAAAATGTGCAGTCTCCATGTGAAAACAGTTTTACACAAACAGGAATGACCTTGGCACTTTTTTGTCTTGGTTCATAACTACCACCGAGGTGATAGCTACATGAGCTACACTTTTCAGGTTTGGACCTGTTATAATAAGTCAACTTGCACTGAGGGCAAGATCCCTGTCCCCGTTTACTCTGAGAAATAAAATATAACAACTTGATATAAAAAAGCGTGATAATTAATCATGGGAACAAAATGGTGCAAAATGGATAGGTGGAAATGGTGCTTCATAAGGTGGTACTTACGGACGGATCAGGGAACAAAATACCGTAATTTCTAATATTGTCAATATTTTGGTTATCACACAGTACAGTTATGAATATTCACAAAGTTTAATAGGTCGCCTTACTCTTACTCCGGATTCGTATACAGTAGAGAAAGTAAAATTTTGTTGTCAGAGGTGCTATTCTGGAGAATACGGTAAGCCTGAGGATATTAGTGTTTGTACTCCATGACACAACAGGGCATAATTTCAATTGTAGGAAATTTTCATAAGAAGAACACAAGATTGTAACGTTCTGTCCTCGTGTACCGGTACACAAGAACGGCAATATGATAGTCCAATCAATACAATAAGCTAACTTTAATTTCCGTCGATTTGAGTTTCATATCATGTAATCTTTTCGCATCACAAGTCGCGAAACACGCTTTAGAACAAGAAATACGGTGAAATAACAATTTCAATTCCGCCAAGAGCAGCAATAAATGGCTCTGTCCTGGTGTGCCGGTTCACAAGGGAATTAGCATTGTGTTTCCTTTGTTTAGGAGTCGTTGTTTAGCTTTAGTGTATTGTTTGGGCTATTGTATTGAGTCTTGTGTACGGGTACACGAGGACAGAACCCAATAAAAACCAACAAAGAAATCGTCAACCTACCATTACACGTAATCCTCTGCGGGAGAAACCACGATCCGCGGTTTCAAACAGCCGATTACTTTAAAACCAAGGCAGAGAAATCTTTTTGAGAAATCTTGACGACAGCGAATCACCCGCGGTTCGACCTGAAGATCACATGTTTTGAGATTTAGCCAATTCAGATCAAACAGCCGATTACTTTAAAACCATGTACCAACGCAAAGACGTCTTTTGTAGAAATCTGACGGCGAATCACCCGCGATTTCGACCTGAAGATCACATGTTTTGACATTTAGCCAATGAAATCCTCCCGATACCGCCGATACCGCGCAAAGTCCAGTAAGCCAATCACAGAGAAACCTTTCGAAAGCTGCTACACTACTGGGCGCATTGGCGACTGTATCAGGTGCAATTTCGTGCCCTGATTTGTTCCACTCTCATTCTGTTTAAATCAAGTTATTTTATTAAGTGAAAACCTCCTGTAAGAAACCACCTCTCCAAGCAACCACAATTTTTTCCGTTTTAACTTTTGGCAATTGATGATGCAAATAGGATAATGTGAGGAAATGTCTTGTCAGAATGTCTTGTCGCTTCAGGCTGCTTCATTATTAGATGCGTTATGCAAGGAATTTACTACAAGTTTATTTCATTCAAAGTTTGAGCCCCTCCCTTCCCTCCTCTTTATACTGTTACGTTTGATGTTATGGTTATATTTTTGTTTCTTGTCTTTACTACCCCACAGAATGGGCACAATTGAATCCAAGTTGTATGCACATCAAGGTGCTAAGCAGAGCCATGCATAATTTTGATTGCCATGTTCTCTCTTTCTCCAACTGGGTCAGAAGATGAAGGTTTGTAAATTTTTTATTCTGCATCCTGTATTCTTACTGGTTGTTACGGTTTGTAAGTGTGTCATTGCGGCTTATAACTGATTGTTACATTTGTATACATTTGTACTATTTCGGGGCTGGAAGGTGGGAAAAAAGAGGGTGGGAAGTGGGATTCCCAAGGTGGCTGGAACTGTGAGAAATATTAAAAAAAATTGTTTTATTTCATTTAATGCTTCATTACTGTAATCTAGATTACTTATTAGTGCATGTAACTGTTTCAGGTGGTGTTCAAGTAATTTAATTACTAACTTCTTTTACATGTTACTTCCATTTAGAAAACATTGAAGCTGATGACATTACATTTGTCCAAATACACAAGACAGTCATCAGTGTTAAACCACCATCTCATCCCTGGGAATTTCTGACTGTCAGTGCCCAGGGCATGAAGTGTCTTTATGTAAATTTTGCTCACACGACTGTGTGCATGTAAAAATTTGTATTGGATTCCCTTGAAGCTGAGTGTTTTCCAGACTTTGTGTCTGAATTTTATGCTACATGTAGTAGTGTATCAGGTGCTACAACACAAGGTCAGTCAACAGTCCTTAATAGTAGCTGTCTTTCGTACAAAGAAATTCCTTTTGAGAGACATGAAGGAACTATTAAAGTCTTGCTGGATTTAAGCAGTGATGTTCTGTCAGCTGCTGATGAAGCTGGTGCTTGTCATGTTTGTGGAGTTGGGCCATTGGACAGTCATCCGGCAGCCAAGGAACTGACTCTTTTCACCCAGTATCAAAGAAAAAGAGTTTATGGTGAGTCTGTTTTTTTTTTTTTACTTCCAGTTAATTGATAATCCAGTACCGTTTTGACCAACACATTGGCAACAGGCATTATTAAACTTTGTATTATGGCACTCATTGCCCAGCTGTGCATGTACATGTACAGTAACTCTTCAATTGATATAAATAACCAAATAAGCTCTGTTGTTCCGAGTTCATCATCCACTGAACACAGGTGGTATAATTACATGTATATATATATACACTGTATTGTGGATATTAGGAAATGGATGGTGGAAGATAAGCTTCTTTTGAATGACGATAAGACGGAGCTTCTTCTTATTGGTACAAAACAGCAACTTGCCAAAGTCAGCGTTAAGCATGTTACTATTGGAAACACTGAAATAGTTCTCCGATCACCTGTAAAAAATCTCGGGGTGTGGCTCGACTCGAACTTATCTATGAACGATCACATCACTAAGACTTGCTCGGCTGCTTTTTTATTGGCTGTACAACATCAGAAGGATCAGGAAGTACCTATCCAAAGAATCTACTGAAACTCTCATTCACGCTTTTATATCCAGCCGCATCGATTACTGTAATAGTCTTGTATTTGGCTTACCAGAATACCAACTCCACAAGTTGCAAAGAATACAGAATGCAGCTGCTCGACTGATTTCCAAGAGAGTAAATTCTGCCATATTTCACTGCTACTACAATCCCTACATTGGCTTCCTGTTAAATATCGTATTGACTTTAAGATATCATTAATAACTTTCAAAGCTATTTATAGATTAGCCACCACCATATATATGTGAACTTATTACTATTAGGTCTGGAAGTAGATACAATTCTTCGCTCTAATGGTAATGGCATATTACTACGTAGTGATACTGTTAAGTCTCTTGTAACTCTAGGGGATAGATCATTTAAAGTAGCCGCCCCTAAGTTATGGAATAATTTGCCATATGATATTAGAAACATAATTAATATTGATCGTTTTAAAGGGGCATTGAAGTCTTTTCTATTTAAGCAAGCATTTTTTAGCTGAATTTTCCATATTGTGATTTTCCATATTGTGATTCAATGATATATTTTATATTACATGTTATATTTATATAATTCGAATTATATAAGAATTTTCTTTTTTCTTTTTATATATATATTTATAGGTTCGTTATATTGTGTTTACATACACACCAATGCATGATAGTTTTTAATTGTTATGTATATATATTTTTATATTCTTATATTTTCATTTCCTATGTTACTTATATTACTTTATTTTAAGAGCGCATTTGAAAATTCTCAAATTGATATTTGCGCTATATAAATCAATAAAAAATAAATTATTATAATTTATTATATATATGTACAATCATATTGTTGCACTGGCAGCCAGCTACTGTAGGTCAGAATGATTAATTAAGTTCCGAAATTGCGATAACAAAGTAGAAGATTCTAATTTAAGTTAAATTGCTGTTACATGTAAAATAGTAGTTCCTGCGATCAGGCCCTCCTCGAAGAGAGGGCCTGATACAATTACTTGCCGGATCTCATGTACAACATTCAGATTCTGAATGTTTTCCTGATTGGTCAAAAAACAATACTTCCGTCAATCATGCGTACCTAATATGGCTTTTGTCAATCCGGCGTGCACGCTCAATTAAAGTACAAGAAAGGCCTTCTACTTTCCCACTCCGCTAGTGACCGCCTTTAGTGAAGGGAAGGACTCTTCTGAATCATTACAAAGCCAATATAAAGATCTTACATTCAATTAAACGGCTGAAGCTTTCCGCTTAAAAAATGGTTATTTGATTCAAATTTCTAAACGGAATCATGGAATCATTCGACCATAACGACTGACTAGACATGTCTAGGACGTTATTATGCAAATTTGTGTCGTGTAACGCAATCGTAGTCAGTACTGTTTTCGGAATGAAATTGATGGCAAAAACACAGTCGAAGGCTCTATTCTACTTCAAAATGCTCCTCATAATACAACATATCTTGCCCGTTAGAAATGCACTTGAAGCAAAGAAGGCCAGAAGACTGAATTCAAGAGAACGGCAAGTGTACAAATGTCACGAACTGTAACGTAGATTTTGAAAATTGACAGCTTGACAGATCATTGACAAGTGGGTGGAAAGCGAATCGGCAAATAATTGTATCAGGCGTTCCTTTTCCTCTCTCTCTCCGCGCTCTCGTTCTCCGCGAAAAGAAAGAAAAGGAAAAGAATGCCTGATCGCAGGTTATGTAAATAGTTAAATAATTAATATTAATAGTCTATTAAAATATAGACTGAAAACTGCACGCGGTCTGATTGGTTAAAAAACCATGTTTTATCAGAGTATCATAGAAAAGCGTGTTTTATCGTTTCCCGCGCGTAAATCTATATTTTAAAGTACATAAAGAAGCCAAAACCATGTATTATGCTGTCATAAAACACGACGGGAATTTGAGAACACTAAATACACATAATCCATGATGAAAAGAATCAGTGGCTTGTGCTTCGAGTGCAGTCAGGGGTAATACAGCTAGAGAACGCAGAACGAGAACCACGAAGATCCGAGTAAGTTGTAATCGATTTCTTTATTCTGGCTTACGCGATATCAGCCGACATCAAATTATATATATATAGTGGTGTTATAAAATATTTTAAAAGAATCAAGAACAAGTTTAAATGTCACACTGCAAAATTACTGCATGACTGATGGCAAAATGATTAGACAGGGATTTACTGTCCTCGTTCCTATATTCTGCTAACTGTATCGTTTTCGTCTTTGCAGAATGAAGTTTGTAGCAAGAGTACATCTCACTGACAGGGCCATACAAGAACTGGCGACGGTATGATCGATTTACTGTAAATTTTGTGAATGTATTTTATTTAGATTTTTGGGGGCGGGACCCAAAGTACTAGCCGTATCTTTACCTATTCAGTGTTGTTGTCCCAATATTGTTGGTTATCAGTACCTTTTTTGTTGGTCCGGGACAGTTTGGGTAGATTGGCTGGGTAGCCTACCTATGACCGCATAAGTTGCTAGAGAGGGGTCTTCGTGTTTTGTTTTGTGTTTGTTTTCAAATTTTGTTTTCAACTGTTTTCATGACCCTTCCATCGATGGTATTTGTAGAAACACCATGCATGTTTCACCCTCATTCTTTGACAGAAATGTTCCTTGTGGCTTTCCGCCATGCAGAAACTATTTTTATTTATGTATTCCAATGAAACTTCCACTGCTGTATCTTGGTTTTCACGTGACGTTCATCAAATTCTAAAATTCAAAACTGCGAGGCCTACAGAATTTTTACCTTCATTCAAGGAAAGATTACCTAAATATATATCTTTTCACAATTTCTTAGCTCGATCTCATGCTTCCTTTTGAAAATAGAACGGTTTAAATTTCCGAGTTTTCATCGTACGTGACATCAGCAGGGACACTCATGGAGTTTTCCATACTGAGCTCTATAAATTTGTGTGGAACATTTTGACAAATAACTCGAGTACGGAATACCCGCACAGACCTGAGACTTGGACTGATTCCTTATTTATTCATTATCTATGACATGCCAATTCCTTGATTTCATTCATTGAACGGTTTTCGATTTTTTTAATTTATGGCATGGCAGTGAAAACCGAGAGAGCTGTCCGGTGCGCGATAGCTGTTTACATCAAAAAGTGTGACGCGGCATAAGGTGTTTTGCATGTCACCTTTTTTCTTTTGTCCTTCCTGTAGCTTCGGCATATCAAAAGAATCGGTACTTTACAACTGACAGCCCAAATATAAATTATTTGCATCCCCAAGCCATCTGGAAAATGCACACAAAGACTGTGATCTTGACTGTGATGAATTGTTCAGGCTCTTGAAAGAATTGGCCCATTTTGAGAAAAAATATTTCGAATAAAGCGCTTGTTGTACATGTTGCTGCGCCATTCTAAAGTGAATTCAGTCACTGAAATCTAAAAAATCAACGAAAATTAAGGAGTGCAAGGTGATAATTTTGTCAGCCGGCATTTCGCGTCACTTTTTTAATTACACGAGATTATGCATAACCAGTCACTTTTTATGTCGACCAAAATAATCACAAAAAGTCGCTCATATAAGAATTCCGGAGTCACTTAAAACTAAAATATTGTACAATATTTTATATGTATAAACAATGTAAGACTTTTTTTTCTTTCAGAAAGAGAGAGGAGAATCCTTGCTAGTTAAATTTTCTCAGCTTTACAATGCTTCAAACAGTGCTGGACAATGGGTCCACACATCAGCTAAATTGAAGGGGTGTGGGCCCATTGGTCCAAAATCGACATTGAAGATGGAAAGTGTTGGGCCTCCCTCATGGGGGGATTTCAAAGTTTTTTTGATTGTAGATGTAAGTATAATCAGGAGCCTCCTGGTATAATTCATTTTTGACGAAATATGTAAATTTCAAATTTAGCAAAGAGTGTGGCAAACGACTGACCATTTCAATTCATTTTCCATTTCCTCGTTGCTACGATAACTTTTTTGTCGCTCAAAACAAAACCTGTGCCATTTTTCAGGGCGCGCGTGACAGGGAGAAAACGGGCGAGGCGAGAAATGTTTTCCCTTCGTCCTCATGCGCGCCCTAAGTTTTAGGGAGAAGTTGAAGGGAACCATTTCTTGCCTCGCCCGTTTTCTCCCGCGCCCTATGACTCCAGTGCCTGCTTTACAGGCTAGGATGAGTATGCTTCCACAGTACGAAAAACTCTCGTGTGGATTCAATTTTATTCTTCTTGAAGGGAAAGGAGAGGGTGCTTATGACAAAATCTCGTTTATGGGGAGAATGATAGAGAGGGATTTGAAGTTTGATTGATAACCTTTGCGTCAAATGCAATTGTCTGCTTGCTAAAACGCATTTTTTCATTGCAGGAGGAGTGATTAAGAACAGTGACTGACGAGCAGCTGAAAAATGAAAAAACATGTTAATTAAAATAAATAAAGATATTTTTGAACAATTTATAAATGCTTCCCTTGTATATACAAACAACCACCATCAAGTTACCAAGCATTTTCCAATATAAATTAAGACGTGGTCCATTAGAAAATCGAGTAATATTTATGGCCAGTGGACAAAAGTCCTAAGCGGGGCCGACCCCCGGGGATTTGTATTTTTGGGGGGAGACTACAAATTCCCCTCCCCCGGGCAACGGAAAAGCATTGTTAAATAACGCAACATCAGTGTATCAATGAAAACGAAGTTGCTACCTGGGTGAAAGTTCTAATGGCTAATCTTGCTTTGAATCGGAACGTATAAAGACATGGTTTCTTCGGGAAACGGAAAAGCAACAGAAGTTATTAACATTGTATTACCTTCAAACAAAGTCTTCAACCGTGTCCAATACCTTGCTTTTCCAGCCAATCGCCCACAATAGTCGGTTTACCGGCGAATTCTTCAATTGTTTAATACTCATCTGGTGACACGCTTGGATCTGGCTGTCGGTCAAGTTGTCCCTGCCACCACCCCCGGGGCAACACATTGTTGTACAAAATCCCCGCCCGGGACACAGAATCTTACAAATCCCCGGGGTATGCCCGGGGGGATGGTAACAGCTGGAATTGATCGGTGCATAAGCTTTCACACTTAAACTAGACATTCATGAGTCATACCTTAACGATATTCACCAAATAATATAACTCCACAATCCTTAAATTGCTTTCCGCCTTGAGTTTCCTCCCGTGAATGGGTTGAGTCATGAGAGGTGGCAGCCATGTTTCTGATAACATGGCTGCCACCTCGATTTTCTAATGGATTTCGTCTTAAAACTGGAAAAAATAGGAATATTAATTATGGAAAGACTATGGGTAAGAATCCGCTCAACCGGGATGACGGCATTCACATGAGTATTTAAATTTAACTTTGAACAAAAAATTGTAATTACTTTTAAATTTAAATTTATCTTTATATATCCGTGCTGTTTGTAAATTCTTCATCACTTCACCTTGAAGAAGGCTAGAGGTCTATTAGCCGAACGCCGGGATTTGTTTGTATACTGATATTTTTATACAACAAAAATGTTCAACCAGAGTAACATTTTTATTTATTTTATCATGATTCCACCTGGTTGCAAGTACATTTTTTAAACAACATGCGAATGGTTTTCTAATTGTTAAACAAAATTGCAGATAAATACCGACCAATTTTTGAAAATGTTCGGAAACGATCGTATGCCCTAATCGGACAACATTCTGAGAAGAAAAAATCAGAAAATCTTCGGAAAAGGTAAAACCTTTATATTCAACTCAATATCTCTTTTCTGATTGGCCTAAAGCGTACAGTGAATTTTCGAAATCAGCGCCTTTAAGGTGGCGCAGGACCCTTGCTCATGAATAAATTCATAAGCTTAATTTCTGGGGTGGTGTAGTCTTCTAAACCTTCAAATCTCCGAATTTTGAAAGTCGATTCCGCTGAAACTTAATAGGGATATTGGCGGATGATGGAACTATATCATGATTGTGGTTTTTCTGGCAGATCGCGCTGTACGGTGATACTTTAAGCTTCTAAAGTTAGAATTGCGGACATGCAATTTTTGTGTCCAAGCTTTCAACTTGAGAAGTGTTCTAAATTAAATGTTTGTATTACCTATAGGTAGATAATAACCTCTTTTGTGATGTGACAGAAGCAGATTTTGCAATTTCAAGACTGGTTTGAAAGTTGTTAGCATCTAAGGGAGTAAAAATGTGAAAATTAGACTTTGAAACGTTTCGATCTTCTTTTTGAAAGGCTTTTTTGAAATTCCGCTTCTGTCACATCACAATACAGTGTACTAAGTTTACCTTCCTCGAGTATCAATTCCGGAAATTTTATATCCGCGACGAAAGCTTGGACACAAAGTTGTAGTTTTTCCCGTCTCCGAAGATCACACGAGTCAATAATATATTCAACAACGACGCCTTTAGAGCTGTGAATCTAATTATGATAATTTGCCGTATTCCAGTGCACGTGCCGTAAAAATAAGTACAATAACGTGGTAATTAACCGCGTACTTTTCAAGGTGAGTGAAGATTTCGAGAGTTTTTGTAGTGCACAAGAGAAAGGCAAGGCCTGATACATACCATCGCCAGTTATATAAAAAAAACAAGTGGATAAATTATTTTTCGCAATTTTCAGCATGCAATTTCGCGCCACGCGTGCCGAACGCTGTTGATTTACATTGCAATTTCTGTGCACTGAAATGCTTTAATCGAAACAAACTGAACCACCGTAAATACACGTGTACACCTTTTTTACGTTTCAACTAGTGGCGATGGATTACGGTTTGATCATTTTGAATTACCTGCAAAAAATACCGTTTTTCAGTTGAAACAACGAGCTCTCGAAATAGTATTTTTCGAGAGTGAAATGCCACAACACGCTCGTTACCTGAATATTTCAATCGCACGTGTAATTACTAATACGCCGAAAACAGCATTTATTGAATACATTATTAAAAACGTAAAAAAAATATCCTCATAAATATTTTGCGTATTGTCGGCATCAGTCGTTATGGTTCGTGCATACTCTTTAAATAAATACATACATAATGAGAGCAAGGGTCCTGCGTCACCTTAAAAGCATCTAACTCAATGCCCAGATTATCAAAAATAATGTAAAGGTTACAATAGCCTAATGGGTAGTCATGTCCTGTATGACCGTAGTGCCATGATTTCCAAGCGTAATCATGTCACGTTCGCGCGCTTTTCGTTTTACACATCTGTGGCAGAAGCATTATTTTTTTTCGTTTTAAAATGTACAGTGGAAATACACCCGGACACCCGCTTAATACGGACACTCGTTCATTTCGGACAGTTTTGTTTGTCCCGACGAAAAGCTCATATATTTTCTCTCTTACTGAGAGTAGATATAATGCCTAATCGGTTTGCCATCTACATCACTTTAAAGGCGTTTTTCTTGCCTACTAGCCAACAATGTTTTCATGATTCTCCTAACGTCCGTCCAGTTTAACAATATTGCTAAGAAAATACCCAAGGTTGACATTTAGTTAATAAAATAAAATACAGTAAAATCCCATTCATGTTATGTTTTTTTGAAAGACATTTACTATGCCAATGAAATATTGGTAAATATGTACGATGTATACTTCTTTCAAGCCAAAAAGGGCAAATGTCGGCTGGCCAGGCGTGACATCTACAACTCGAATAATATACTCTGTAAACTAACTAATTAAGAATAATTTTTCATTTTTAATATGGACAGAAAAAAAAAGAATATTCGCGTGAGGTACGTCCACTCTCACAAGAAACACAAAGTGCGTAACAGGTTACCATCCTTTATGGCGCATTCAAACTGAGATGGATCTATCCAATCTCCTAGCTAACGCTAGCTTATTGCTGAGTTTCATTTCTCGTCTGTTTGAATTAAAGATTTATCTGAATTTGTGGCAATAAATAGCGTGGTTAAAAAAGTACAGTTTTGGGCCTTTTTTGACCACCATTGGTAATTATGAACGCGGGTTATTTGAAGTAATAGAGGCAAATGGCTCTAAGTAAGTGACTTTATCAGATCTTAACGGCGAAAAAGAATTGCAAGCTTCAGCCTCAAATTTTTAGTGAATGTGCATTGCGGCCGTTTGGTCAACAGGTGCATGAGCTGTCATCCGTGGTTAACAATTTTAGTCTGTAAGTGTAGCTTTCGTTGTCAACACGGTTTTTTTCAAGTGCCTCATTATAAAAATGCAACAAGGTTCTATTTTTTCTTCTGTTTTTTTTCACAGTTACTACATTTCGACTCTCAGCCCTGAATTTTGCTGCATTTTTTTAAACGTGCATGATAATAATTCTTTATATGGACATCAAAAATGGCTTCAACAAAAAAGCAAGTGCGCTGCACCGCAAACTGCCTTTTGTTCCGCCATTTTGCTAAGCTAACATTTTCTTTGTTTTCCAGTATTTCGATCGAGATTGCATTATGCTTTGTCTATACAAAAAGAAAAACATCCAAGATGGAGACGAATTTTTCCCGCGACACACACAAGTTTGTGATGAACCCTAGGACTGAACAGAGCTTCTGAGTCAATTTAATTTAGGACACTGACAGTAGATATAATGCCTATCGGTTGCCATCTACATCACTTTAAAGGCGTTTTTCTTGCCTACTAGCCAACAATGTTTTCATGATTCTCCTAACGTCTGTCAGTTTAACAATATGCTAAGAAAATACCCAAGGTTGACATTTAGTTAATAAAATAAAATACAATAAAATCCCATTCATGTTATGTTTTTTGAAATACATTTACTATGCCAATGAAAATATTGGTAAATATGTACCATGTATACTTGCTTTCAAGCCAAAAAAGGGCCCAAAATGTCAGGCTGGCCAGGCGTTGACATCTACAACTTGAATAATATACTCTGTAAACTAAACTACTTAAGATATATGTCTCATGTTAACTATGGACAGAAAAAAAAAGAATATTCACGTGAGGGACGTCCACTTTTCACAAGAAACACAAAGTGCGTAACAGGTTACCCAGCTTTTATGGCGCATTCAAACTGAGATGGATACTATCAATCTCCTAGCTAACGCTGAGCTTATGGCTGAGTTTCATTCTCGACTGTTTGAATTAAGATTTCTCTGAATTTTGTGGCAATAAAATAGGTGTGTTTAAAAATGTACAGGTTTTGAGGCCTTTTTTGACCACCATTGGTAATTTTGAACGCGGTTTATTTTATTTAATAGAGGCAATGGCTCTAAGGTAAGTGACTTATCAGATCTTAACGGCGAAAAAGAATTGTGCCAAGCAAAAATTCAGCCTCAAATTTTTAGTGAATTCGTGCCCATGCCGGTCCGTTTGGTCAACAGGTTGCATGAGCTGTCATCCGTGGGTAACAATGAGTCTGTCAAGTGTAGCTTACGTTGTTCAACACGGTTTTTTGTCAGTGCCTCATATTATAAAAAATAGGCCCGCGAGGCGTGACTCATGCGCTACTGCATTTTTTACTCAGAGAATGCGCATACATGTAGACCATGAGCCGATTAAACGAATACTGGGTTTAGGTGACTCTCACGATTTCAATCAGTAAGTTATAATTTTTCCTCTACCCAGCAGTCATGAATCCACATCATCCATTTATAACCATGTATACTAGATCATACTAGATAAAAACATTTCCACGCCCCAAATGGCTTTTACAGTTAACTCTCTACCCAGACCTCTCAATTGATAATATAGGTCAAGACTTCGTTCTCCGAGTTGTCCGACCGTTGAGAGATAGTGGCAGACAACTTACGTTGGTATCTTTGTTATATTTTTTTCTTGGTGTGTAGTGCATTTGATAACCCTAGCCCTAGGGAAAACATCTCTAGCTTTGGCTAACCACACTAAACATAATACAGGCCCGTAGGGAGAGGGATGCGACAGGTGGCGTCAGTGGACCCGATGGCTGAAAATAAAGTGAATGAAAAGCTCCTAATTCGCATAACTGGGTGTAGTCTGGAAATGAAGATGACTCAACGAAGATAATCAAGAAGGTCCGCCATTTGTAGATTTGCTGGGTGACATATTAAATTTTGCGACCAGATCTATGAGATTCTATAAGCTGAATTTAAAGTTAACGATAAAATCGAACCTTTTTTTTAAAAAAAAACCATCATTACTGAATTTAAATACCCCAGGCTCTTACAAAATGCAGAGAAGACTGGGATACCCCCAAATAATGAACTGCGATAAAGGGGCCTCAGCATGTGTGTCAATATTGGATAAAATGGAGCTCGAATCAGGCGCCAGAGGTGCAGCAGAAGAGGCGAAAATTATAAATGAAAGCAGCCGCAGACCCCACAAAATCCTGTCAATCGATAGGATTACAATTTGTCTTCGTAAATTCGTAAATTACATGTCACATAAAGTTTTCTTTGCAATTGTTTGTCATTAATCGCATTTTGAATGTAAAAAGTGCAAGAAATTTTTATCGTTTATACGTTCGCTTTTTGCTGCCTGGTTTCATATCAAAACGCACGAAATGCGAAATACAGTCGAACCTCTCCACAACGGCCACCTTGGGGACAGAGGTAAGTGGCCGTTGTAGAGAGGTGGCCGTTATGGGGAGGTAGGGGTGTAATATGACACCATTTGTTTTTTTGGTGGGACAACATTTTTATTTAAAAATGCTTATTATAGCATATGAATACGTAACACAATCAAAATGTATCAATAAAACAGAAACCAAAATGATGTTCAGAACAGGAATGTTAACAAAACAAAGCTAGTAAGGTACAGTGAGTACATCAGTTTGTACATCGTTTACTTTCTCTTTCGTGAAATTAAGTTGTCAAGGGTTGTTTGCTTGAGTGAGTGGCTGCGAGGTTCTATTTTAATGTGACTTACTGTGCCACAAGGCATTTTTTTTTTCAATTTCGCAATGCAATTTAAACACAGAGCCTTATCAGCTCTACTCGATTTACGACTGAAATAAAAATACAGTACTGTAAAAGCGTAAAAAAAATGGAAAATAGAAAAAAATGGGGGCCTTGTACTTTCTAGTATTGTGTGATTCTTCCATCAGTGGCTACACACGTGCCGCAATATAAGATACTGTATTGCCCGACGATGCGTGGTACAGATGAGGTTGCGTGACCTTTTATTACTGTACGCCAAAAAAGATAGGGTTTTAATGGCCGTTGCCGTTGTGGAGAGGTGGCCGTTGTAGAGAGGTAAATGCTTCAAGTCTATCGTCTCCATGTCCTCCAAACAGACATTTCAGCCTGCGTAGCTGGCAGTTCGTTCGTGGCTTCGGCACGCGCGGTATTTTGCCATCGTGCGCCAACGAAATCGCCAGCTACGCAGCCATGCTGGTCGCTTCTTCTCGCGGCTTCGCTCCCGGGGGGGGGGGGGGGGGCACTCTCTTATATACGCTATATAGGTACGTGCCGCTGGACGGGGTTTTTAAGCAGTTTGGTGTGGAACAGGGTACCAGTTTCCCAGAGGTTGGCACAAATATCGTTAATTGATACTCTGGATTATGTTAGTCAGACGAATCGAAACGCGTAGGAAAGAAGCTTTACAACTGCTGCTTACTAGTTTAGCCTTTTGGGTTAGAAAAAAATCGTTAAAAATCGTCTGGAACAGGGTATCTTTTTTAACATTTAGTCTGGAACAGGGTCGCAAAATTAGCGTTTTGTAGTCGGTACAGGTTAAGGGGTCCAGCGGCACACCCCTACCCAAATTTTTTTGGGGAGTACCGCCCCCCTCCCCGGGCTTCGCTCCTCGCGCGTGACGTGACTCTGCTCATATCCTAGCTAACTGAACTGGGTAATTACAGTACACTGCACGATTCACGTTTAACGTAACAAATTTATTGGGTCACTTTTAGCAACACTCTGCTCTCGTAAACTAGCTCGCCGACTTCTCAGTTGCGGACAACAAACTCTGTTCAGTTTATTTACCTTCATGTCATTTTGATCAGTACATCTAACAAGACTTGAAACCCAAGCTAATTTGAATACAATCACCCACTGTTTTCTTAAAACAATGGAAACTGTGCTCAAATGAGATGATCTTATCTTTCGTCTACAAACCAAGCAGATAAGTTCGTCTTTAATTTTAGAAGATATTTTCATATTAAAATCATTCCTCGTTTCGAAAAAAATTTAACACACTTAACAATAGTAGATATAAAATCCATTTTCTAATATCATTTTGTCACGATGTCCAACGTCAGACTCCCGAAAGCGCGGTGAATTAATTTTCTGCAATCCAGCACGCGGCTTTGATCTTTGTCACAACAGCATTCGCAGCATTCATGCTGACATAACAAAATTCTCAAATCACTCATCACTCATACTCTTCTGATTGTCGTCATACTGTAATATCTTTGTTTACACAGCAGCATTCGCGCTGACATAACAGAATCTAAAAATAAATTGCACATCAGCCTTTCAACAACTGAAGCTCTGAAAGATTTTCAAAGAGTTGTAAATTCACGCTAGCATAACAAAATTATTTGGTCCCTCAGCAATACTTTCTTCTCTGACTTCACCCCTCGCGCGCGCGTGTGACTAAATGAGTAAATAATAAATAAATAAATGTAATGTGACCCTCCATAGGAAAAGGGGGCTTAAGGTGATTTTTTACAAACGCATTTAAACGCAGCGTTTGAAATGCTCTTCAAACGCATTTCAAATTATTTCAAATGCATTTCAAATGTGTTTCAAACGGTTTCAAACTGAAGGCGTTTCAAACAGAAGAAACGCGTTTCATTGCGTTTGAAACACAAAAATAATTAATTAAGATGTGCATAATTATTTCCATTACAGAGGTTAACGGCCATACGCCGGCCAAATTTATAACAGAGCCGGACAACTAGGGTCTTTTTTGTAGGGAAGCTCGCGCACGAACTATTAGACGAATGAATAGAAAAAGTTTTGCAGAACCGGTTCAAGCGTGATGGAAACAAGTCCTATTAATAAATGCTAAAAGCGGGAACTTTATAGCTTTAGCTCAAAAATAGTATCCGATATACGGATAGCTTCGAAGGGGCAGCTCATAATCATGGATTAAACGTAAACAAAATATTAAGAATCGATGACGTGTAAAGTTTCTAAAATTATAAAGTTCATTCGTAAATCTTGTATGCATCATCGACGGTTGTAGCCTAATTTACATTCCGTAGATTATTATCTGTTCTCTGGATCATGCTGGATACATGACACACGCAATAAAAAAACTGCTAACAGCTAGTAGAATTAACACAAAAAAAATCCATAGAGTGCATTAACTGAAAAATTGAAACAGAACTACAAACGTATGTAAAAATCGACCGCCATTTCCTTCATTCAAGATACAAAAGAATGTCGCGCTTTTGTGAACAGATGATCGGCGGACTGATTAAACTAAAGATAACACTGACGTCTTCGACCCGCAAGAGTTACAAGTATGTTACAGAGGAGTTAATACATTGAGGTAAATTGTTGTAACATTACAGGAAAGAAAACGAGGAGTTATCGTACTGTGTTGGTTTCACTTGGAATCGAGGCATAGAACTGATGGGCCTTCGTGACAAACGTCAGTGTTGTGTGCGTTATGCTCGATCTGCGGTTAGAAGTCTTGTCTGCTGTCGATGTCATGTCAAGCCTTGTCCGAGCGTTTCTGTTTTAGGTGCACGCTCAATGCATTGCGAAGTGTTTGAAAAACGTTGCAAGATCGTCAATTTATACACATGTAATGATGTTTATACTGTGTACGTGCTCGCTTACACGTTTTTAGAACAAGAAATACACCTGAACATTCCTGTTATCTTTCTTGATATCTTTCGCGTATTTATACACGTAAACATGCTTTTAGAACGAGGTTATTCCCCAGGATTATTCCAGCGTCTTTAGAACACTTTTACGCGCTGTTCTCTTATTAAACAAATTAATTACTAGGTACATGATGTAGGCGAGTTGACTTCAGTGTGGGCGAGTTAACTTGTTGGCGAAGCGACCGGCTTCGCATACGGAACTTGATTGACTTTGTCCAAATATTGTACGAAAACCGAGTGGAAGGTTTTCGATGGTTGCGACTCAGATGAAGCTTAAATCAACGGAGACGACGCTCCAAGAATACTAATTCATGCATTGGAATGTCGTACGATCTTGAATTCATACTCGAAAGGAAAGGTAATTACAGAATTACAGGAGTGATTAATAATGTCATAGCTTGTTCACGCATCATATTTGTTGACATTTCCGTTAATTTTGAGAATACTGCTATGCACTCTATAAAAACTTTCTTGTTGTTTATTTTATTGATCGACCTAACGATGGAATATTACTGAACTTTTAATCAAAAGTAAAAAGTGTGACTGCACCACCGTGATTTATCTAGCTTTTTAAAATTTCATTTAATAACGACGCCTGAAGTTACCGTTTACCATCTTCAGTCCAGCATTTGTTGTGTTGTCGAATAATTATGCTTCAGTGCAGATGGGCGTTTCAAATGCGTTTCTCCACGTTTCAAACGCTGAAAAAAGTAAACGTTTCTAACACTGTTTGAAATGTGTTTCAAACGGGTTTCAAATTATTTCAAACGGGTTTCAAATGCGTTTCAAATATAAACGCCTTGAAACGCTGATGCGATAAACCCCTTTTCCTATGGAGGGTCGCAGTTAACGAATATCACGTCACACGACAACCTTTTACCTGTAGAAATTTCATTTATCTCTTCAGTTATCAATTGCTCGTTTTAAACAACTGAAGCTGTGCCGGAATGATTTTCAAAAATTCTGCTCCAGTAAACTAGCTCGCCGTCTTCTTTTCGCGGCTTCGCCCCTCGCGCGTGAGGCTTAAACGTAAGTCCTCCTTGAAGCCTAGCCAAACAAACTGACAGCTCCCACATAAACATTACTACCTATTCCCTTTTTAGCAACTGATAATATTTATTATCTTTATTTCAGGAAACTTCAATAACGATAGTACAACTCAAACAAATGAATTGTACGAAGGACTCTAAAAGACCGGCGGTTACTCAACAAAAGCTTCAACAATGTGACTCAATCAAACGCGACCCTGTTCGTGCAGTTGTCAAAGAAATACACCTACGTAAATAAAAACATTTAAAAACAAACGTGTCTTTCATATTTATTTTGCAACGCAATTTCTCTCCATGTAGCTCACTAAATATGCCAATCTTCTTTTTGAGCATTGCACTTGACACCACTGTCAAATCACGGCCTTGATGCGGCAGGATCTGGTCTTGAGGACATCTCTCAATTCGCAGATTAAGGTCAAAAAAATTCTAGACAGAGTGCGGTACCTGCAAGATAACAAACCATACATCGACCCCTTCCAACTTCCAGAAGAGAGCCCCTCTGAGAGGACAGCTAATTATGTTTATGCTGCGCCATCGACATCTGGCGGCTTCTCCATATAATTGGAAAGGGTAGAATGGTCAGAAGAGGAGAGTGCACTGATCGAAAAGGCATTGTCAGGATTTGACAAATGCCCTCGCAACCCCGCGATCCAGTCCGTCTTCCACTCCACTAAGGAACTTGAGGCCATCTACAATGCGAAGACATTCGAACGGATACGCAACAAAGTAAAGAACATCTTTAGAAAGCGAAACACCTCTGGCAGGAAACAGTAAGCTGGTGGCTGTGGATAGGATGTAAATGGATGTGGATGTTGTAAATAGCCGTTGACATTGTTAGAAAAGAAACAAACAAACAAAAAAAAAACACAAAAACAAACAAAAAAAAGTTGACATTTATGCCGTTTGTTTTCACAGTTCAACAAAGTTGAACTCATGTAAAAATTAATGTACATAGAATTGTAAAATATTCAGTAATAAATTACTCTTTTTTATTTATTGTAAATTTCCATGTACATAAAATTGTAAATATTTTAAACTCCATGTAAATAGCTGTTAATTTAGATACTCGGGTTTTGCCCCTGATGTCTCTCGTCAGGGATAAAATGCTAGCTGAGGTAACCAACCCTTGGGGAGTGCCCCACGAGAGCATCAGGTGTGCATGCTGCCTGAGTCGTAACTTAAGTCGGCAATCCTTGCCACAATGAGTCAAGTTGGTGACTTGATGATACCCTTCTCTGAATGGAGAGTAATACTCTCGCCAGATTAACACTTTGGTGAGGGGGGACTTAGAAACCACTTTACAGTCCGCCACACTTAGGGATGGACCATTAGAAAAGTGATGGGGGGTGGGGCAAAAGCAAAAAAAAATTTCCCCAGTAAATTATTAAGAAAAAAATATTCCCACGCATTATCGCAAAAAAAAAAATCTGCCCAAGGACAATGAGTACAGGTAAAACTATTACAGATCAACTATGAAGTGAATAACAAGTCCAGACTAGAAATAAAAAATATGATTTTTTTATTCTCAACAGCCTTGTCACACCTTGACTCATGAGTAAATATTGTCAAGTACTACCTTCAATTGATTGATATAGTTGTAGGCCTAACACTTAAAATGAAGAGTTCAACATTTTATTATTCACAAATCTTTACTGTCCAAATATCAAAGTCACAAGTTGCTTAGCAGGTAGGGGCATACCCAGGGAGGGAGGGTTCCAGGGGTTCCGGAACCAAACAACTAAGAAATTTTTGGAACAAAGTTATCCTGTGTATTAATACATATTCACAAACCTCTTTACCGTGAGGCTTTGTGCTTTTCACAATAAAAATCAGTATTACTGACTTTCTTTGTTGACATAAATTATTATAATATTTATTTTATTGAACAACCCAGACCCCCATCCCCTACAAAAATCCTGGGTATGCCCCAGAGCAGGTGAAAATGTTACAGATCAACTACGTAGTGAATAACATTGAAATTACAGGCAAACATTTTTGGACTAGTTTGATCTTTCTTCCTAGTACTAGCCTGTTAAATCTCCTAGCCAAGTCTTGATTGTGTGACATTTTATACATACCAAGTATGGGCAAATGATACCCATGTGTCAACCATTGACATAAAAAAGCTAACAGTGGTCATTGTTGAAAACAAGGAGGAGATCAAGAAAAGGTATAATTACCAGATTAAAGCATTTGTCAGTAAGAAGATAAATGCTAGTGTGCGGGCCTGTGAAAAGGCAAAAACCTACGAAGATATTGACTGGGAAACACTTATAAGAACAAATGAATTAAATAAACTGTACGTGTCACAGCTTGATTTGTATCTCCTTGCTAACCGTGGCCTATCCAAGAAAAACTGCGACAAAAAAGGGTTCACAAAGACAAAAAAAATCGAAGAAATCAAAAAACACTTTTATCGCAGCACAGAAATGAAATCCTCCTCTTCCAAGACTGCATGTAGCAAGCCGCAAATACCCCAAACAAGTACGGTAATAAATGTGGCCTTCCTATCTCACTCTGCTGGTAGCCAGAGCAATGTGACATTGCAAGTGCCACCTTGGGGAGGACAAGTTAACCTGCCCTTCTCAGGAACTTTGACATTGACAAACACCTGCCCAATTGACAATTTTTTTACCATATTCTACGCATTGATGAAGAATCACCGAAATGCAATGCATGCATATGCTAAATTCATCAGAACTGTATGGAAGGACAATAGTAATCATCGCAAAGCTATTTGACCAGTCACAGTTTACTGAGGGGAAGTGTGAATGGCTGAAACTATTTCCTGGTCAGTTCAACTTGACACAGGCTGGATCACAACTGAAATCTGTACGGAAATGAGGAGGACCTTTTTGTTTCTAGACTCTTTCCGGTTCTCGGAACAACTGAAGAAGTATATGTGATTCCCCACACTGCCCAGTACAAGTGAAGCAAAAACCATTCAAGAGCAATCACACTGAGGTATGAAAGTCTCTTTTTATTTATAATGCAGAGAGTATTACGGATGTATTACCATTCCTTTTATTTTTTTTATTTTTTTAAGTTAAAATTTTTTTCAAAGTTGGCAATAATTTTTTAAACAGTGGCATTTTCAATCCAAGATGGCTGCCAAATCAAATTGACGTTTCAACCTCCCGTAACTATGGCACCAGAAGGTCTGCAATCTCCAAACTTGGCAGAACATCGTTATTCGACGAGCTCTATCGATCGCAGGTTTGAAAATGCACGATTTTTCGCTGAGTCACATTTCAAGTCAAGTGACGATGTTGTGTACATCAGCACAACGAGCCACAACAGGAGGTGTCATTGCCCCTTCTGTGCATTCTTCGGCGTGCACTTGAATCATCACCTAGCCTCAAAACATCCCGACGATGCGGAGAGTGCACAGGAGCAGGCCAAGTCCACATGTCAAACAAACCAGCTAAAGGGAACAAGCACGAGAGTATGTACCAGTGTGGCTACGACGGGTGTATCGCTATCGTTAGACGGATGGCTCAGCACCTGAAGAGAACACATCGCATTACAGATCCAGGCGTACTTGAAGAGGCAAAGCAATCGTTCCAAAGGCTCAGTACAATGAAGAGGTGACGGCCATCACTGCCGAAGAAAGTGAAGAGATTACAAGGCAAGAAAAGGCCCGTCCCATCGGCCTCGTCAACCTCAACGGCGAAAAAGGCGAAGCTGGACCGTAAAAAGAAGGAAACATCCGAGAGCAGTAGCGAAGATGAGGAAGCCGAAGCCAGTTTCTACGAGAGCGAAGCTGAAGAGGACGAGGATGACCACAGACGAACTGAGGCGGAGCTCAACATCGAGGCAATGAAATCTCGGACTTTGCAGAAACAGACGAAGAGGATGAAGACCTCCACGACGGGCAGAAGTGGGCGGACTACTACATGTCCCCGTCCCGTGATAGAAACGTGCGCAAGCACTTTCTTTCTACCTTCCTGAAATACCTGAAACACCCTGAGGGAGGTGGCCACGCAGACGAACAAGCGGACTCTTCTGGTCGATGAGCACAAGACTCAACGCCATCAAGGGCCAGCTGATATTACAATGGACGAGCGTCTGTACGGTTACATGCAGATTTATGTGAAGTTCATTCGGCCACAGTTTGCTGCTTCCGAGGAGGAAAACCTCTTTGTGATCTTTCACAACGGCCTGGCATTCAACCCTGCCACCATCGGTAGAAGAGTGACCGAAAGCGGGTGTTCGCCGAGATGTAAATGTAACCTCGACGAACATCAGGAAGCTCTTCTCCGACCACGCCTTCGTCTTGTCACCAACTAAGAAACGCCTCGTAAATCAGCACATGAAACATAAGGAAACAACAGCAGACCGCAATGCCATGCGTTCGGCAGTGTCGCACGAGATAATGAGAGGCATCATCGAAGGAAGAGACGAGACGGAACCGGTCAAAGAGGATGATGAAAGAGAGACGGCGCCTGAAGCTGCAGGAAGTCAGTACGTCGACGCTGAAGCTCACCGAAATGTAGAGCATGGCGACAGTGAAGACGTAACTGCAAACGTCGGTGTAGAACGTGGGGAAGGTCTTGAAGGAAGCGAAAGTCCAGACGGCGCATCAGTGAGTTCCCTGTCCGGCCTGTCCGTCGACAAACAAGGTGGTAATCTCCAGCATCTTCCACGAAGACATCAATGCTGGGAGATTGCTTGTCGCAAGCGACGTACGCGTCAAGATGAAATGTGACCTTCATCTTAGGCCAATGGTTCAAGACAAGGACAAGGTCAAACGGATCATCGACTTTGTCAGATACGAAACCAACCGTGTGCGTCAGACACGCCTAGACGAAGACCTAGCCTTAGACGAGTTTAACATTAGCAACAGTACTCACTCACAGTACTCAGTCCAAATGCTGTATTATTTGTAGAGAATGTGAATTATTTTAAATAAAAGTTATCTGATGGTTTAATAACTGCATTCTCTATTTACTGAGGGGGTTATTTTTCTTGAAAATGAAATAATTTTGGGGTTTTTACACAGTACTCAGTGACAACGTTTAAAAGTTCTCTCTTAATTACCTTTTAAATTCACAATCAAGTGAGTACTGTTTGAAACAGTACGTAAAGTTATCAATTTGAAATGAAATAACAACAAAGATATAGAGTACATCTATTTCAACATGTCTGCTCGGTGTGCTTGCTAAAATACAATTGAAGAAAGAAATTAAGCGCGTTTTTGTTACAGAGTACTGTCTCTCTTGCGCGTGACATTCCGGAAATAATCTAACATAACAAAGTAGTCACGTAACAGTGTCTACTTCAAGGCTGAACATGGTCGCTGTTTTCCAAAATAAATCGAGAAAAACAATGCCCACAAGGATTGATTTGTTGCTGTTGCTCTTGTGGGATCATTTTCCAGAAGTGAAAATATCTCCAGCGACAATCCATCATGATTGAGTTAGCTCTATCTATTGATCCACCCCGAATCAAAACAATTGGCAAGTCAGCTGTAGCGAAGAACGGCGTGTCCTTACTAAGCTCCAAATCTCTTTGGCAAAAATTTTTCGGAGCGGGAAGGTGAATTGTGTCACCTTCGAGGGCCTGAAGAAGATCCGCCCATGCAATGATTGTGGGTTGCCACCTGAAATCATTGACTTCCGCTTGCTCGGCGCCGATCCACGTGAAGGAACCTGTAGCGGGAGTGCAGAATGTTTTGAAAACAACTTTCAACGGTGACAGAAGAAAAGTCTTGCCACAATTAGCGCTTCCATGACATTCAGACAATCACGGACAGAAGTCTTGGGACAGTTTGTACTTTTCAGTTATTTTTCATGTTTTTTTAACAAAAAACGATAGATTTTACCCCCCCTCCCCCGATCAATGTTGCATTCATGTGGCAAGTGCGACCAGTTACATTTCAACATTGTTTGGGAGGGGGGAGGGGAGGGGAGGGGTAGCGTACAAAACTTACTTTTAGTGACGGCGAAGTACAATTGTCATGTGAATTACAGGAAATTGATCGAGTGTCCCAAGGACTATTGACCATGATTGTAGATCAAAATGATCGCAAGTCAACGAAAGTGGTCGCAAACAACGTTTCAAATAGACACAAGTTGACAAGCATAATACAGCATAACACTGAAATATTTCGGCTCTTTTTCACAGTTGCATCGGCTAAGTTAAGAAATTCTGCATGTAAAAGAATTTAAAATCAAGCATTGATTGCCAAGCGTTTCCAAAACATTTCAACAATGCCGGAACGTGGACAAAATATAAGCATGCATCATGTTGTCTGTCTTATTACCTGAATCAGTTGAATGGTGTGGTAGATTGGGTCCATAATATTCCAAAAAGCTTCGTTCATTTGGGAAGCTAGCATTCTTCAGGTTATATCTTCTAAAGTGATACAGAAATGAATGTTGAAGATTGTCGATGATATATTTTACAAATTAACGTTTGTCGCCTGACACGTGTAAAGGAGTAAAGGCCATCTGTTTACTTTCTGTTATCAGTGATGAATTCGAGTCGACTTACTAAATATTTAAGAAAACCTGCTATCCATCTCTTTGCTTAATGCCCTTGAGGAATCCGAAAAAATTGTAAATGATTTATACTTTTTCACCTAAAAAAATATTGAAATTGTGCACGCCACTGCTTGTAAAGGGCCCGCGCAGAGTTTTGAGTGCGAACGCGTCAGCGTGAGTCATCTAGGGGGGTCCAGGGGCATGCTGTCCCGGGAAAATTGTGGATTTAGGAGTTATTAGCCTGCGTTGCAGCCGGTATCCGGTGTCAAAATCCTTGTATGTATACTGGTGGTCTAGGCTATCTGCGACGCAGCTAGGTCCTCTGAAATGGCTGGAAATACATCGAAAATTAACAAGCGTAGTGAAAATTACAAACTTTCAGCGCTTAAAAAGCGATGTTTTAATACAAGAATCAACATTTATTATAATGTGCGAAAAGCAATCATAGATTTGTGGAGATATCCCTAAGGTATTGCATCGAGGCTTTCTTCAGTTTCAAGGTGATTTTGCACTTCGCAAAACTGCCTCGCAAAACTTGTAATTTTAATCGCATCTACTTTTGTCCATTGCGAACTACTGTAGATCAAAAAGAAAATTCTATCACCAGCTTCCAGTGAAAACGTAACTTCTGTAAATTTTTATTATTATTATTTTTTTTGAGAAAAGTGAGGGGGCTACGATTTAGTTCGATTTCGTTCGATGTGATACACATTTCTCCATTTCTCCATTTCGTGTTTAAAACACGCCCATCGCTTGGAATTATTTATTTTCTACACGAACAGAAACCACGAAACGGAAATGAAATATTATGTTTGCATGTGATAATTAACCCAGCTCATTAACTATGCCTCGAATGTGTTAATAGCCGTCGATCAATTGTTCCATTATCAAGTGCACAACACTTGCTCTAAAGTAAGTTTAATTCACGTAGCAATAAATAATAAACATTTTACAATAATCAACAATAATCAACAAGTTGAAGTGACCGGTAGGATTATTACTTCAAAATCCTCTTTCTAAACCGCATACTATTGTTAGATGAGCATTTGACACTGTTTAAAGGCAATTATGTTCCAATCACTCAGGGATAGCTGAGTCAGTTCGAACTAAGCAAATCATTTGATTTGGTGATGGAAGCTTTTAACTTAACGGCTTAAGATAAACTCTTGTCATGTCCATTTGACGGATAAATGTCCTTTAAGAAACGTAGGTTAATTCCGATATCTTCGAGAGCTATTTTCAGTTAGAATTATGTCATTGCCAGCACACCCTGATGAATTTAGATAAAGTTTATGATAAACCAAGTTTATCCAGCTTACTGTTCAAAGATATTATACGATGGAGGTAATAATAACGCTTTTGAATCAAGTAGAAAAAGTTTCAAAAAGTTGAAATTGTGTCTAATTCACTTTTTTGAATTGTTTACCCACCCCCACCCCCCCTCTCACACCCATAACTTTTCTAATTGTCCGTCACGTTGAGCAGGTTCCAGGTCACATGGCGTACACCTTGTTCCACTCTCAAACAAACTGAAATGAAATATTTGGTGCCTGTGTGGTATGAAAGCTAGTTAACCATGCTTTAAATGTGATAATTTGTGTCAGTCAAGTGTAATCAACTCTTTCCGGCTGGCCGGGTGGGTCATTTTTTGTTATAAACAGCTGAATCTTTTGATGCAGGAGAATGCCGGATTTTTTACTTATTAGCACTGTTTGTAATAACAGAATTTTCATACACTCATGGAAAAAGTATCATTCATTTCAGTCCAAGACACTTGCTCGAAATCTTAATTTACTCAATAAACAACCTCATTCACAGGGCTTTTCCCTTCTCCCTTAAGACAATTACATATCAACTAAATTTGAAACATGACAACGGTACTTCATCTGGAAACGGAGGCTTTTAACTTTGAGCCATAAGATAGACTGTTGTCATTGTCATTGTACAAGTCGTCAAATGATATACGTCAAAATGATTTTGCACACCTCGACTGATAAAAATACATTTTGCGTTGAGTGGAAGAGTCACTTTTCGTTAAGTGGTTGACTTGTGCGCTTCGCTATTTGCCGGAACAATTTGCCTGATACAAGATACTTGGAAGATGGAGCTTGAGGTAGGCCAGTTGTAACGGTTATGAGAAAGTCTAGCCAGTGTTTAAGGCTGAGTAATACAGGTAACATTTCAACTTGTACGCATATTTCCGAAGAAGAATGTCAGAAGAGGAACACGATGTAAGGTGTAACTTTTTCGAAGAGTTCTGGCGTTCCGGCTATACATTCAATAAGCAGTTGTCAGTAAAGGATTTAGTTCAGTACATATAGCCGAGAAATATAGAATTCCAGTGTTCCAGTGTTAACACAATGAACGCTTCGAATTTGTGAGAAAAGTTGTTGTTAACGAAATGGCTAATCAGACGAAACTTTATGTAAACATCGAGTGAATCAAATTACTTGGAAGCATGTGTCATAAACAATCACAAGGAAAGCTGCTGGTTTTTAGTACTAAAAGTTGTCAAAAGATATGTGATTGCTTAAGAAAATGGGAAAACTGTATGCGCCTGTAAAAGACTAAATAATAAGTTTTGATTCTTTACATATCCCCCCCCATCCACCCCCAACAAAAAAAAAGAAAAAAAGAAATTAAGGAAAATTGGTGCATATGGTAGTATCTAACAATGTTTTTTCTTCATTTTATTTAGACGATAATTACTGCAAAGTTTTACTTCGAAATAAGAGGAACGTGTTATAAGTTAAACATTGGAGTGAAGATTAATCCTGTCAGAGGATTCAGATTCAACTTTAACCTTACTACTACACAAAGAGTGGGTAGATGGTTAATTAATATTTCAAGAAGGTATGTATAAAATAAATCGTTTTTTAATAATGATAATATGATAATATGATAATATGACAGGAGGTAATGTATTTGTTTTGCCTCCCTTCCCCTGACAACTCCCCACCCTATTAGTCCAGTCATTTTGTGGGAAAAAATCGATCAACCTCAAACTAATTGCAACAGAAGGTATGTCAACGGATTTAGACTCAGAAACTTATCCTTAATAACATATCAAAAGTCCCAGAAAATCCCAATAGGGGAAGATGGTATAAAACAGGATTTACGAGAGGCACTGAGACTCATTTTTACTGCAGCATGGAAACGAGGCTGACTGAAGCATTTATTATAACTCGCATGTAAAGGTCTTAATTAAACTAAATAAAATACAACGAAATTTCAAACATATAGCAATTTTACATATAAAAATTTATTTGGGAGAATATCGGTTATATCCTGAAATTTCCTTAACCGCGTTTAGTTGGCTGTTTTGTCTGGAGTGTCAGATTCCTTTTCTTTTTTCTTGAAACTTGTTTAATTATATTACTTGTAATAAACTTTTGTATAGGTAGGTAACCAGAAATTAAGCATTTAAATAATTCAAGGATGCTTAATGTTTGTGCGATAAAAGGGGGAAAAAGGAAAAAATACAATACAATACAATACAATACAATACACTTATTTGCATTTCACTTAAAAAAATGGCTCATAGCATTTTTTCGTCTCGCCCTGCTCACAACCAAGCACCAGCCAGAACATTTACTTGCCACAGACCCAGATGCCACACACATAACTTCATGTCATTTTGTGTCGTAATCTAAAAAAGTTTCTGTTGCAATTAGTTTGAGTTCCAGCCAAAATGACTGGACTATATCAGACGTGATGAATCATTCGAAACTGGAAAAATTTCGCAACAATTTCGTTTTCACAGAATGCTTCCTCCACCTCCTGCTGCTGCTATTCCTCCTGCTCCTCCTGCTGATGTTAATGATGCAGATGATGACGATGAGGACGGTGATGATGATAATTAAATAAAATAGAAAAACCTATTTCACTACGTATTTATTTATTGAAAATGTCCCGCTAAAAACTCTTGAAATGGCATTTCCGAGACCCTGAATTTCAAAATTTGTTGCTCGAAATAGTGACTTCATTCGTACATCTTAAAAATTGCACGTTATGCCCCTGTAGCTGTAACTTTCGACAACTCAACCTCCTCTTTTGAGGCAACCAGCGTGATGAGGATCTACTGAAGGCCTTGGTTATTTATGAATGGGCCACAATGCAGTAGCACGTTTAAAACTCGACCTTGTAGAGCCGGCGTTTATTAGGGGCCCAGTGTTTATTAAACAGGGCTACTTTTTCACCTTTCTTGTGTAATACCAAGTTACATTTTAATTAAAAATATATAAAGTTCAATAAGTTACAAAGGAAAAAATTAACAGGAACGTTTTTGACAGTGACATTTCGTGGTTTAAATCGTATCGTAATGTTTCTTTTACTTGATTTACCCGGCGTTTATTTTAACCCGGCTATTCAGTATTCTGGGACCGGAGTTTAATCGACAACTATGGTACAACACCACAAAACAAAAAACAATTATCATCATTTCAAACACCCACTTTTCATTTTTAGTTACTTTATGTTTATGGTATCTTTCCCATATACTCCAAACTACCATTCTCGAACGAAATAGCTTGTACCTTTCTAAAGGTTTTTATATTTTATCGTATTTTGGGTTAAAAAAGTGGTTTTCGGGGTGTTGTAGGGCATTTGTCATTTTTTTTGGTCTGAATTTTGAAATGCCCCACAGGAATATTGCAAATGCCCGACCCACTGGGCAAATTCAACATTTATTTTCTTGCGAGGATCGAGTAATTTAGAATGCTAAATTCAAATCAGAACTATTAATGATGGGAAATATAACTGCAACGCACCTCAGGAGAGCTACGAAACTTTTAATATAACAAACTTGAATCTTTAATCTAAGCAATCTAAATCAGAGTACAGTGAAAGTGAGGAGTTTGAAGACGCATGTAAATGTAAACGTTCAGAAGGTGAAAGAGAGTGTTACTAGCTTTCATATCTAGTCTAGGAGCCAGTTCCTAAAAAAATTTGATTCTTTGCACCCCCTACTATATTTGTCTGAAGAGCATAAAATGACAGGACAGTATCTAAGGAATAGGGAATGAAATTTTTTATTGATGGACCAGCGGGACATCCTCCGATATCAAGCATTTTCTACCAGGTACCATTTTGCCCCACTATGCTAATTATATGCAAATTTGAATTCTGCCAAGGAGTTTCAAATAATTGTGGTGTAGAATATGTGGCCAAAATGCTCCAAACTTGGACACATCATTAAACGTAAGTGAATCTTGTATTTAAGCGTTTTTGGGGCTTTATACATAGCAACTGTTGCTAGGAGACAAAATTAATTCAGTACGTGAAGTTACATCAATTTACTAAGCACCAAATCAATAATAATTTCTGAAAAACGTGTCGACCAGAGTTGCACAGCATTCTTTTAACACATTTTATCAACTAATATGTTTTTAATATGTTAGAAGCTCTTTGTAACTGCTTTGTAAACGTTTGGCCAAAGAACTCTTTCAAGAGGCACCACGGTCGTTTTCGCGTTGTCGTATTGGTCACACGAAAACTCGAACTTCCTTAATGCTATAGTTCTTACAGATTCAGGGCTCTCATATGTATATACATGTATGACAAAAAGTCAGCAAATCTATAAGATTTATTGCCAAATTATGACATTTCATTCTCTTGCATCCTCTATGCCTAGGCTCAATCCACACAATACCAACAACATAAACTTCTAATCCTCCAAAAAAGAGCACGGTTTTATGATATTTTCTAATCTTCACCCGTCGTCATCACTGGTCTACTCTAACCGGAAAGTGTTTTGACAGGTTTCGTTGTTCATACGCAAGCAAGCTTCTGAGCAGGGTATGCAATTTTCCTTGCAGTACCATAAGTCGTCTATTCTGCATGCTGCAATGCTGCGTAAATAAATTTTACAGATGATCATCTCGAAAAGACTTGGTTGGTAGTAGTTTGAATTTTTCTATTGCCCAGCAGTTAGTTTCTTTACACAAAGATTTCTTTCATACGTAAGCCTGCGTAGTTCCTTCAGTGCTTTCTTCTTGCCGATGGAAGCTAACCCGCTCGTGATGTCACATCTCGCTGTAATAGCATGGAGACCTATAGAAGGCAGCGCACTTACACACTGCACGGCCGGGCTTATTCTGGATACTGTAGATCGGTATGTAACTGATCTTGCCCTTCGTACCGGTCTTGAACAACAACTTGTTGCACGGCAGAGCTTAGAAGAAGTACAACGCCTGTATCTGGAGACTGGATGACGATGCTTCCAGAGGTTTCTGAAGCGTGCTTAGCATGCAGAAGATTTCTCGTAATTGCCTCTTCGACTCGCGGTCAGCTTGAAGCTCTAGCAAGGACGAATTCTCCACCGATCAATAACCTATTCCCAGGTTTGAGCCCGGGGTTTGAGCTCCAACCAACTTTGCCATCTCGCACCTAGCTTGTCTCTCACCATCTGTGTCTTTTTCACTCTACTGCTCATATATTTGGCCCACTGCTTCGGGATTGGAGTCTTTCCAGAGTTGATACGGATTTCTGGCGCACTGCTCACTCCTCACTGTTCTCGTTCTCCTCCCTTGGTGGAATGTGGGTTGTCATAACGGTCTTGAAAACACAACATCAACTCTTGAATAATTCAACTGAATATGTATCGCTGTTATTAACTCTGAACAGCTTTTGTGCAAGTTCTCCAAAACCGCTACATCTAGGTGACTTTGGAGATTGCCGGGAGCAATGCCATGCCATTGAAAATCAAGGCCGCTACAGCTCACTTCTAGGCAGCCTTCCCACTGCTGGAGTTACGAGTTCTAATTTTGTCAAAAGCGCGCTCTTGGTGGTCTTTCTCATCGAGCCATCTGGATGTGCCAATGCATATGGGACATTTGATAACTCATAACTCAGCACCTTCCTCGAGTAGATGTGAAGGCTCTTTGCCAGGACTAGTAAGCCACCAAACAAGCTTCTGTCTTCTGCAATGGCACAGATATGCCTCTCGTCCGCCACACTAACTGGCGACTGTGCCGTTGCTTTTGCTGTATCCTTACTTGAAATAAGAATTTGAAAGAATCTGTAGAGTGTGACTGGAATACCTGATTGGACTTTACTACTAGCAGCCCGGGGGGGGGGGGGGGGGGGGTACTCCCTATAATGGACTATACGGGGAGGCTAAGCCGGAAAGGGGTCCTTTTTTAGGCTCGAGGTATGTGAAAGGGTAGGGAATTCACGAGTAAATGATAACATCTCTACTGGTAATGCTTGATGATTTCTGGTGATATATATTGTTCATTAAGTTCATTACAAAGGTATAGAAGAGGGATGCAGTGCTTCTACTGTAGGTATGTGAAAGAGGTACCATTTTCATAATTTCTATGGAAGGTATATGAAAGGGGTACCTTTTCTGTGGAAGGTATACGAAAGGGATACCATTTTCTATGGAAGGTATATGAAAGGGGTACATAACCCTGGTCGACAACTTTTCCTGAAAATATTTTAGATTTGGAGCGTATAAATTGATGTAACTCTACGTACTGAATTAATCACGTCACCTAGCAACAGTGTCTGTGGATACAGCCCCAAAATACGCTTAAATCCAAGATTCATTTATATTCTATTCTCCACAATTATTTGAAACTCCATGTCAGAATTCAAGTTTGCATATAATTAGCATAGTGGGGCAAAATGGTACCCCGTAGAAAATGCCCGATATCGGAGTGCTTACAAATCTAACTACAACTTTGGAAATCAATCTATCTCAAAAAAAATTGAGTTACAAAAAAGAGCAAAGACATCAAAACAACTTGAGTTGTTTTCAGTAAATTCATGTCACTATAAAACTGACAGGTATTCCAGATGGAAAAGACGTAATATAAATTGACTTCACGCGTTCGACGCCAGTACAAACATTTTTTCAACCTGAGATGTTCTCCAACCAACATCAAATCATCGCGCATCTTCAGAAAAGCTTCCACATATCTAAAATTGTACACCACAGCTACAACTTCAAGAGGAACGCAGCAACTCTTAACAAGTCTATATTTTTAGAACATTTTACAAACCAACAAATAATTGAACTAATACATAGAGCATTTAGAGAGTTCATAAACACAATGCCAAATCCAGCAGAAGGTAAGTATCAATTTAATTATATTGTTAGAGAGCAAAATTTAGGTTTCCAATATTCAATATTCAATATTCAAATCCAAGGTCCTGTGTAAAATTATGTCAAGTTCCCAGTTGATCGCAAAAAACAAAAACAGATTATAAGCGCTAACTAGATCAAATTAGCGCTGTACAGTAATTACGACCAACTGTAATTTTGAGCATAACTTCAAAGTAAAAGGTGCCTGCTTTCAAGCCAACTGCAATATTTGTGTAAAAACGTATGCCAATGTATTCCTTGAACTCAACAGACTAGAATTATTCAGTCTTGATTATCAGTCTTACGAGTGACTCAGTTTTCTTTTCTTTTTGTCATATCAACATAGATCTGCATGGGATTGTAACACGAGGATTCAGAAATGAGTTTCGACCCATTTTCGGTAAGGCATTTTCAAGTTTATTTGCAAATGACAAGCACACCTTTCAAGCTCTTTAGAAATTCTATTCCCTGAAATGTTAGCCTTACAATAGGTAGACTGAAGCCTCTATTAAACCGAAGATACGAAGCAATCAAACAACTCTTTTTTAAGTGTTTAATATTGTTATTTTTTCTAACCGTAGGCCTCCTATTTTTCCGACTCAACCAGTGCGAATACACGTGGACAAATAAATTCCTACCGGCTGGTGAGTAATGATAGTTGTTTAAGAACACACTCCTTTATTTTAGCTGTTATAATCATTATCATTATTCTCTTTTTAGACCCGATATCGGAGTGCTGTCCCGCGGGCCCATCAATAAAATGGTCATTCCTTATTCCTTATATATTTTCCTGTCATTTTATGCTATTCAGACAAATATAACAGGGGGGTGCAACAAAATCCACTTTCTAGGTCTCTTTTCAGACTTGGCTCCTAGACTAATCATGCCAGTTGTTATTTTTCCAAAAACTCAAAAGATTCCACAGTCAGGCTTGAGAAAGCAGTTTCTTCAAAATATTTAACTCTGTCCTTTCTCAAGCTCGATATGGGATCGGCCTTCACCTGACTGACCTTAACATATATCATTCACATTCAATAAGGAACTAACATATCTGGTATCTGTTAGTTCGATAAACAATAACTATTTTATAATGAATATGTTTTCAAACATTTTGTGAAGAGTGCATATTGAAATATGAGTCTTATATAAAGTATAAGTCATTCTCATAACATGTGCTAGAGGTATGTTCCTATTAACAAAACATAGATTTAAGGCGCGCGAAACGATAAAACACACTTTTCTATGTTTTATTAGGTAAATAAAACATTGTTTTTAATATTTTAATTACCTGATAGAAGATGGTTTTCTATGTTCTTTTAGAAAATGATGCTAATTGCTAAAAAAGTTTACAGAAATGCGAAGTCATTTAGCGTCTCTGCCTCTTAAACAAACATCTCATTAACTGATAATTCAAACAAGATGACTACCTCTCAAATGTATCTAATGGGAAATCAACAATGGTCAGCAAATTCTATGACGTGTTCCAAAAATTTCAACATCTGATCAAAATTCTACGACAAACAATCAAAAACATCCAAATATCTTACAAATCTAACTACAACTTTGGAAATCAATCTATCTAAAAAAAATCGAGTTAAAAAAAGAGCAAAGACATCAAAACAACTCGAGTTGTTTTCAGTAAATTCATGTCACTATAAAACTGACAGTTATTCCAGATGGAAAAGACGTAATATAAATTGACTTCACGCGTTCGACGCCAGTACACAAACATTTTTTCAACCTGAGATGTTCTCCAACCAACATCAAATCATCGCGCATCTTCAGAAAAGCTTCCACATATCTAAAACCGTACACCACAGCTACAACTTCAAGAGGAACGCAGCAACTCTTAACAAGTCTATATTTTTAGAACATTTTACAAACCAACAAATAATATTGAACTAATACATAGAGCATTTAGAGAGTTCATAAACACAACGCCAAATCCAGCAGAAGGTAAGTATCAATTTAATTATATTGTCAGAGAGCAAAATTTAGGTTTCCAATATTCAATAATAAACAGGACTGAAGATCCGATCCGGCTGTAATAGCTTTCACAGCTGGCGCACTTCAATCAGCGTTTGTGCTCATTCTATCCATCGATCACTTAAAAGCATCGGCTCTATTTCCACTGGCCTGGTAATTTATTGTCTGGCAGTGAATAATATACTTTCTAACTATAAACACTTTTACTGACACTTACTTTAACAAATTTTATTACAAATGCGGTTTATTATTTTCGCCAAATGGGCCGCAACGCTTGCCAGTCTCTTAACTCTGTGTGCAGCTTGTTGAAAGAAATGGAATGCATCAATTAATATGTCTCGCTAATAGGCACAATGAACTAAACAATGGTTGATTGAGGGCTAAGCTAGCCATGCTGCTGTCGTCTGCTTGTTTTCATCACAGGAATAGAAGTGGTATATAAAAGTATCATGGTGCAATCTCACCAATTTTTTGTTTTTTTTGTTTTTTCAAATGTTGCAGCACACTAGTCAAAGATTGCTTCAGGGCTTTAGGTTTATCTAAAGTCGCGAACGCGATAGATAAGACCAGTAGATAAGACTGCGTCCTGGTGTCATTTAGACCCCTGCAAGGCGATGCTGGGCTATTCAATTGCCTTTTGACCCTCCAACGGAGAAGACCTTTCGATCTGCTAGAGAGCGTTTATATCAGAGAAGGTGAGTTGATATTGAGTTTTAAGATAGGAAAGCTAGAGCTTTCAGCTTATACGGACTATGTCAACGTTTTTGTCGACGGAAAGAAAACCCATCTTTTAAACCTCGCCAGTCCTGTCATGTGGTCTGCTAATGAATCCCAGGGTGTTGCCATTTAAATTAAAGCTTTTCAGTAAATAATTCTAATGGCCAGTGTGGGATGTTTTAGAATTTCGATGTGGTTTTGTGGCTCTTGGTAGTGAAAAGGTTACTTAGCCAACCAACAGTAGCTAGCATGCAAATCCAAGGTCCTGTGTAAAATTATGTCATGTTCCCAGTTGATCGCAAAAAAAAAAAACAGATTATAAGCGCTAACTAGATCAAATTAACGCTGTACAGTAATTACGACCGACTGTAATTTTGAGCATAACTTCAAAGTAAAAGGTGCCTGCTTTCAAGCCAACTGCAATATTTGTGTAAAAATGTATGCCCATGTATTCCTTGAACTCAACAGACTAGAATTATTCAGTCTTGATTATCAGTCTTACGAGTGACCCAGTTTTCTTTTCTTTTGTTCATATCAACAGAGATCTGCATGGGACGCTCAACCAGCGCGAATACACGTGGACAAATAAATTCCTACCGGCTGGTGAGTAATGATAGTTGTTTAAGAACACACTCCTTTATTTTAGCTGTTATAATCATTATTATCATTATTCTCTTTTTAGACCTCTAATCCATCCAACGAAACGATCGCAAATGGACGTCACGTAATTGGATTGCAGATTCCACTTCGTCTGCGACGGGCATCTGCGGCCGGCTGGTAAGATTGTAGTGTGTTAAAATCATTTGTAATTTATATTAAACCCGAATTCACTGCTTGCTTTGCATTTCGCTAGAAACAGCCAGTTTGGTGCAAGCAGACTTCTTCAGATTACGACTGACGTAAGCGATCACAGCGAACTCAATAGCGATTGGGAAATTAGAAGCCGATCAAGTATTTAAGTGATTAAATGCTTAACTGCTTCAGCAAGCTTGAACTGAAATAATTTCCAGATAGGTAAAAGGTACACTGCGGTTCTTATAATGCGTCAACTTTGTTTTATCAATGGCAACGAACCTCGCAACTTCATTTTCGTCGTGCTAGCTGTTCTAACTTTTACTTTTTTCTCAGTGACGGTGCAATACAAACTTGCCTTTATTCGACTTTTATATTTTAGCTGTAATAATCATTATTATCATTTCTTTTTTCACCTCTAATCCATCCGACGAAACGATGGGAAATGCACATCACAAAATCGGATTACAGATTTCCACTTCATCTGTGACGAGAAGCTGCGGTCCGCCGGTAAGATTGTAGAGTGTTAAAATCATTTGTTATTTATATTAACTCAAATTCACTGCTTGCTTCGCAAGTTTTCGCTAGAAACACCGAACTCACTGCTTCCTTGGCACGTTTTCGCTAAAAGCAGCCAGTTTGGTGCAAGCAGATGTAGTCAGGTTACGACTGACGTAAGCAATAACAGCTAATTTATTAGCGATTGGGGAAATTATAAGCCGCTCAAGTAGTTAAATAATTAAATGCTTAACTGCTTATTTCAGTAATTGCAAACCACTGCTTTGCTAAGCAAGCTTTAACTGAAATCATTTCTAGATAGGGCAAAGTTTAGGGTTTTTGCGTGAAGTAAGCCCCTGATGTACGCATTCTTCTCGCGACACAAATTGTCGAAAGCGTTGAAAGCGTTTGGGTAAGGTGTAAGGATATCCAATTTATTGGGTTGCTGGTTTCTCTAAATACTTTTAAGAGCACTTAACTCTCCTGGGCTTTTATTTGCGCGTTGAATTTCTAATAAATCCTATTGGCTATTGGTTACGAGAACGTAAAATTGCACATGAGATATTTTATTCTAAGCATGCATGTATTATATATACCTAATTGCAATAACGTCGTCATAACGAAAAGCAAAAAGCAAAAACCAAATAGCAATTTAATTAGCATATAATCATCATAGCTTGCAACATTCACAACAGGCACGTTTGTAGCTCAGTGTATATTAATCATGAAATTGAGAGAAATCATTTGCATCAGTTTCTTAGTGTCATTTTGATGCAATTCGAGGCTGATTCATCTAGCGAATTTCAATTGTGTCGTTCCAGAAAATATCCATACCCCCCACGGAGGGTCACGGAAATTCCGAGGGGTAGGGGGGTCTAAAAGTGATAAATTTCCGAAGGGGAGGGGGGTACAAAAAGAGTTTTCTTTCCAGAGGGTTTCCTTTCTGAACAAGCACATCAAAATTCGTAAGAAATACTTACGTACTTTGTCTCTATTATCGGAGAATGAAACAAAGCCAAATCAAACGTTCTGACCATTGAAATAATCCCAAACATCTTGTTCTTTCATGCATCTTTTATTTTCTTAGTTTACCGCCTCTCAAAAACTGTCTCTAGAAGTTGCAAGCACGAACCTCCGAACTGAACCGAACCGTATCAAAATGGCCGACCAAAACTCCTTCCCAGTCCCCTGACCGTTGTTTCTTGGAAAAGCCAGGTTGCTCAGCTTTGTTACGAACGCGAACGATTCCTTCGTCGAGTAAAGCGCTAGCAAAGGCAAAATCTCTTGAAAACAAAAACATAATCAGACTTCAAGACAAGTAAGTTAAATTTTTGATTGGAAAGAAAGATATTCTTTCTTTTTTTGGATTAAATTTGCGATTCACGTTCATTGTTTGTTCTTTCTGTAAGCTGTGTTAGCCGTGTGCGTGTTGATGAAAGTGATCGAAAATTATAAATGTTGCGCTAACTGGTAAGCTTTTGTCGCTATTTTCAAGTATAAAAAGGGTTTCAATTTCCAGGGGTAGGGGATTTTCAGATTAAAACTCATGGAAATTCCGGAGGGTAGGGGGGTTCATCAAACACCCGCTGGAATGGAAATTCCGAAGGGGTGGGGGGTCCAAACAAAATAACCCTCCGTGGGGGGGTATGGATATTTTCTGGAATGACACATTCCTAATTAATTCTTATTTGGTTTTTTGCTTTTTGCCTTTTTCTTTTCGCTTTTTGATATGACAACGTTATTGCAATTAGGTGTATATCGATTGCAATACAATAGAAAATGTGGAACAATATGCAGTGTCTTCCAGATTGAATTCTTAGAATGTGCTTTCCAGCTCTAAGTTAAACAGTCAGATGTGGAAATCACTTGTCTTTATTCTTCACATCAATTTGAATAATTGTTGTAAGCCATAAACTGAAATTTGATTAACAAAGAATATAAGCTTAAACTAAACTAAATTACTGTATCATGCAAAGTAGCCTAGCTCATGATAATTTACCCATGAAAAACACAAAGGTTAGATAAACCTTAATTGGAAAAATGATGGCTAGGGGAAAGCCCTGGTGACTAAAGACTAAACCAAACCAGTCAAGCCACAGAAAACTGACTTGCAAGTCTTCCTGGTAAACAAGTCAACAGACGGGATGCAACTAAGACCTGCACTGAGATATGACCCTCAGTTTCATAGAATTATATCGTTGGAAGATCCTTCATTTCTCACAATTGACCAAATTAAGGATTTGTGCAACATAATAATGAGAACCTTCTTTTAAGAACTTTTGCTAAAATCTGTCGACTTTGACAGTGAATCACAAGAGTTTCGAGTAGCACGCCTCCATGGACTATAAGTTTCATTTCCAGTCGGCTACTTCCATCGATTCTTGAAAGGGAGGTTCTAACAAGGTTAATATTTACGATCGCAAGACTGAATAACTGTTACAAGCCTGCAAAAATTACATTTTGAATTGCAGGTTTTAACCTTTATCGTGATGAGCTTAGGCCACAAAAAATTATCCATAGGGCAGGTCACACAATGTGCTACCATACCATATATATTCGGATGTTTTTCGGGCCTCTCGGCTGGAATCGGTTGTAGACACATCGAATGACAAGTAGGGTGGATTGTTCAAAGCAGAGGTGAGGTTTTTTTACTTGCTAGTTTGTTTGTGTCACAGTGCAGACGAACAGGAGGAGGGTGAGGAGGAGGAGGAGGACGAGCGAGACCCAGCATTCATTGAACGGGACAGTCAGCAGCAGGGGACAGAAGACAATGCTGATTTACATAGGTGAATCAACGCCCTCCACCCGGCAGACGCACTGACACCATTTGTGACCCCTTATTTTCGTCTGGCTCTGGCTGTAGACCATCCGTTGGAATTTAAGTAATGATCCACATAACTACTGCAAGAACAGTAGACCGGGTGCAGCGGGAGCTGTTTGAGTTTTCGTGCAGATCCAATTAGTTTCCCGGTTGTGATTGACCAAAGAGTCATTGAGCGCGAAATTCAAATTGTGATCTAAAAATGTTACATGATAGAGACCTGTTCATTTCTCAAAAACAAGGTGAATTTTAGCGCTTTATTTACCGTGTCTTTAAGCGAAATTTTGGCCAAATCAAATGGGCGCTTCCCCGGTAAAATAGCGTTTGAAATTTTCCCTTGATACAAATCCAAGTAACTCGATACATTGCGGGTTCTGGTCTGTCATTTGATTGTAATCAGACCCAACATGACAGCAGGCTTCATGTGGTGAGCATCCAAGCCAGTGTCACATAATTCTGCCTGGAAGTTATCGAAAAGATCAGCTGCAAATATATTTTTACATATCAAGGACACACTTGTATTGACGTGAAGATGGCAGATAGGTAGGTGGGCGTTAAGATTATATCACAACTTTGCGTCTGTAGACACGAAGAATCCCTAATGATTTATTTGCAACAGAAAACGTTCTTTGGAATCCAGTTGCAGCGAGGCTAACGGAGTGAAGCAAAACAAAATGGATGACTCGGTAAGTGCGATATTTCAGTAATTTTAGAACGTGTCCACTACAAGTAATCCACAATGCTCTTTATATCCTTTTTCAGAAAACAAAGTCGCAGCTCATGCTGATGTACGGCAAAAATGACCGCTCTAACAGAAAAATATTGGTGGCTGAGGAGTTTAAGAAAGGGAAGAGTCTCCAGGAAATTGCTGATCAAATACGAGTTGCGAAGGCAACAGCGGAGATCTACGGCATTGACGCTTTTGCAGCGGGAATACCACTCGACCACAACCAGCTTGCTGCAGAGTTAGGCATTGAAGACCATCAGTTCAATGCCATCAAGAAATGTATTCAGTGTAATGTAGATTTCAAACTGAAGGCTGTCAAAGATAGCTTGGAGGTCTATACCTATAATCAAATACGATTTGTTCTCGGAGTCTGAATAATAATAATTTACAGTAAATATTGTTCTCAGAGTTCTATTGAAAGCGAGAAGATGAACGTCAGCATGGTTTTAACCCCCCAAGAAGAAAACGAAAAGGAACCCATCCAGCCATTCCACAGGCAATGCATCACAGAAATCGACAAATGTAGAAATGAAAGTTGGTTTGGCAGCCCAAACGGATGGAGTTGTAAAGTTTTGTCATGGCAAGACTCAGATCACAGTAACTTCATTAGCAAACAAAGAGGAGATCATGCAGAAGGCAGTGGCGAAACATGCTAGCTTTGATCAGACGTTTGATGAATTTTGAATCTGAAAACTGCATTTAAACATGGTTATGCCTGTTCATGTTTGAAATACTCCACATGCTAACTCTTTTATCAGGATTAAAGTCTAATTCCAAGAGTGACCAGCATCAAATTTGTCCTTACATTATCAAGAGAAAAGGTCATAAGAATTAAGGAAACTATCACCTTTGATATTTTTTACAAATTTTTATAGAGATCTTTAAGGATAATTTAATTGTTGATACTGGGACTTAACCAACCACATAATAAAATGCCAATTACCCACAATATACCTATAAAGCTATTGCTACCTAACTCCATACACTCACATACATGTAAGTACACCATTTTGAAATGGTCGTGCCTAGAATGGATATGTCAAAATAAGAACTGAATAAATTATTTTTCGGAATCATGTCTGACTCTTTACGAACCCGGGTGGGATGGAGACGAGGTTTCCCCGTTCGCGCGGCAAATTAAAATGGCAGACCAAGAAGTGCAAGATAATATCTTGCACTTCTTGGTCTGCCATTTTAATTTGCCACTATATTATAGTCTGTGTAAAAAGCCTAGCGGAGGTAAATGAAGTAATTTTGAAATATGAAGTAGAAACGAGAAGTGGGTTTTTCTAATGCTATACTAAAAGTTCTAACACTAAGGACAGCAAAAAATACCAAATATAACCAATCTTATCCCATCCATATTTTTGAGTATCCACTCTTATTCTGGAGTATCCAACGCACAATGTAGTACTTCATGTAACGTGAGTTTACCGAAGATGTACGGACCGAAGCTCGCCAAAAAATAATTTATTCAGTTCTTATTTTTGGGGTATCCATTCTAGGCACGACCATTTTGAAATAGCTCTTATTACAGTTGAGTCTGCGATTTAATTGAGAGTGTGCCAAACTACAAGTGCTGAAAACTTTCCAGTTCCAATTTGATGAGATGAATCACCCGAAGATAGGTTTTATTCACTCAAGCAAGGTTGGAAGACAGCATGGTTCGACCTAGAGCTCCAAACATACAACGATCGCATTCGAGTTGTTTGCTTTTCAAAAACAAAAGAGTTCTGTTTACCGAAAATGAAAAGAACGTCACACCGATCAAAATCAGCAACTATGTGTCTTCCCAGAAGGTCATCTGGAAAACACAAATCCGGAATTCCGCCGGAATTTTTAAAAGTTTGTTTTATTAAAGTTTCGAGTGATTGACAGGTGAAGAACATCCGAGTACTGCCGAAGACTTACGACGGTTAACGAAGATCACCCGAAGACTGCCGAAGATCACCGAAGACTTCCAATGGTTAAGCCGAAGATCATCAAAGACTTCCGACGGTTAACAAAGATCACGTTCTCCTTGAAACACCGAATATTTTCCATTGGCTAAAAATAGCCGAAAAGCACGACTATGAACATCCGAAGAGGTTTGATCAGTAAAGGTTATGACAGGAAAATTCCTGTATCACATTCGGCAAGTCATTTATCATCAAGCCGCGAGGGGAAGCTTTCAGAAGACCTCACAATTTCCTGATAGCATGGCTGTAATTGGACATTTAGAGATGGACTGGTATCCAAATGTCTACTTTGACAGCAGGAAATGTTGGAAACTGGGGCGAGAACAAAGACGCTATTATCATCTTAACATGGCATGTCTGCGGACATGGCATCCTTGGTTTAATGTAGGCCACCTACAAGGTCTGTTGAGCAGGACTGAGGGAGGTCTTACTCTCACAGAAGAACTGAAAGCTTTTCATAACTGACGAAATCCTAGTGAATGACAACGGCAGAAACTGCTTCGGCAGAACAATACAAACTTCCAGTACATTCCAGATGCTGGTCCAGTTGTCTCGCTGAAGACGGTTACAGACCAAGTCCAACCTGAAGTGCTAATAACAGTGAGAGGGAAGATACTCAAAGGAGATCGTGTGGAAATGGTGGGCAAGAACAATCTGAAAACATTGAGGAAGTAAAAGGCAAAGACGGGCAGAAGTACTTAACCATGACACCCAACTCCAAATTTATCATACCTGGCAATTCCATGTCCAGCTGGGACATGTCCTTGCAGGAAGTCCTTGCAGGAAGTCCTTGCAGGAGGAAGCCCAACTGACACACCACGAGGAAGCACAACTGACACGCAGGTCTGGAAAACGAAATAAACAATGTTATCGAAATGGCTGAAGGCATAATAAAGGAACTCGTGAAGAAAAAACAAATGGCTGCAAACAACGAAACGTTTGTGCATACCCCACCATTTTATGCTTGGGGACAAGACACATTGCAGTGTGGACAACAATGAAGATTCACTTGGCCATGCAATTATTCAGTTACTTGCAATTTGTTATATTTTCCACTTTGAGTATCCAGCAACATTCCGGAATGTATTTTAGCTACAGCAGTTTTATTCTTGGTGATACAGATCTCCCCTCCAACATGCCTCGGATAATTAATGGCTACCATGCAACAAGTTTTAGTTTAGTCTAGTTTTGTCAATGCACAAAAATAGGGTGCATTGGGGGGGGGGGGGGGGGGGTGTACATGCAGTAGCCTGTGTATAATAAAAGTCTGTATCTGCTGACTAATGCTATTACCTTGGCTTAAAGGGGTTCACTTTCTGAACATGTTGTTAACTGTATTTTTGTGATGATTTTTGGTTTTCAAGTGCGTACGCGTTTATCAAAATGAAAAATTTGGCGGAGACAAAATTTGTAGTATATTTTGGTAGCGCCAAACAAATTTGTCAGCCTAGTGCGGCCGGGGCCTTACGTTTAAGCCTCACGCGCGAGGGGCGAAGCCGCGAAAAGAAGACGGCGAGCTAGTTTACTGGAGCAGAATTTTTGAAAATCATTCCGGCACAGCTTCAGTTGTTTAAAACGAGCAATTGATAACTGAAGAGATAAATGAAATTTCTACAGGTAAAGGTTGTCGTGTGACGTGTATTCGTGTGACCCTCCATAGGAAAAGGGGGCTTATCGCATCAGCGTTTCAAGGCGTTTATATTTGAAACGCATTTGAAACCTGTTTGAAATAATTTGAAACCCGTTTGAAACACATTTCAAACAGTGTTAGAAACGTTTACTTTTTTCAGCGTTTGAAACGTGGAGAAACGCATTTGAAACGCCCATCTGCCAACAACCTGCATTATTATTACCACTGAAGCATAATTATTCGACAACACAACAAATGCTGGACTGAAGATGGTAAACGGTAACTTCAGGCGTCGTTAATGAAATTTAAAAAAGCTAGATAAATCACGGTGGTGCAGTCACACTTTTTACTTTTGATTAAAAGTTCAGTAATATTCCATCGTTAGGTCGATCAATAAAATAAAACAACAAGAAAGTTTTTATAGAGTGCATAGCAGTATTCTCAAAATTAACGGAAATGTCAACAAATATGATGCGTGAACAAGCTGACATTATTTGTCAACTCCTGTAATTCTGTAATTACCTTTCCTTTCGAGTATGAATTCAAGATCGTACCACATTCCAATGCATGAATTAGTATTCTTGGAGCGTCGTCTCCGTTGATTTAAGCTTCATCTGAGTCGCAACCATCGAAAACCTTCCACTCGGTTTTCGTACAATATTTGGACAAAGTCAATCAAGTTCCGTATGCGAAGCCACACTGAAGTCAACTCGCCTACATCATGTACCTGTAGTAATTAATTTGTTTAATAAGAGAACAGCGCGTAAAAGTGTTCTAAAGACGCTGGAATAATCCTGGGGAATAACCTCGTTCTAAAAGCATGTTTACGTGTATAAATACGCGAAAGATATCAAGAAAGATAACAGGAATGTTCAGGTGTATTTCTTGTTCTAAAAACGTGTAAGCGAGCACGTACACAGTATAAACATCATTACATGTGTATAAATTGACGATCTTGCAACGTTTTTCAAACACTTCGCAATGCATTGAGCGTGCACCTAAAACAGAAACGCTCGGACAAGGCTTGACATGACATCGACAGCAGACAAGACTTCTAACCGCAGATCGAGCATAACGCACGCAACACTGACGTTTGTCACGGAGGCTCATCAGTTCTATGCCTCGATTCCAAGTGAAACCAACACAGTACGATAACTCCTCGTTTTCTTTCCTGTAATGTTACAACAATTTACCTCAATGTATTAACTCCTCTAGCCCTGTAACATACTTGTAACTCTTGCGGGTCGAAGACGTCAGTGTTATCTTTAGTTTAATCAGTCCGCCGATCATCTGTTCACAAAAGCGCGACATTCTTTTGTATCTTGAATGAAGGAAATGGCGGTCGATTTTTCATACGTTTGTAGTTCTGTTTCAATTTTTCAGTTAATGCACTCTATGGATTTTTTTTGTGTTAATTCTACTAGCTGTTAGCAGTTTTTTTATTGCGTGCGTCATGTATCCAGCATGATCCAGAGAACAGATAATAATCTACGGAATGTAAATTAGGCTACGACCGTCGATGATGCATACAAGATTTACGAATGAACTTTATAATTTTAGAAACTTTACACGTCATCGATTCTTAATATTTTGTTTACGTTTAAGGTATCAGCCACCCTTCAGGACCGTCCACGCGCGGATCGCTGTAGCGTTAGTTGTTTTTATAAAAAACCCTATAAACCATATATTTTTTGAAAGTTTAATAATTCCAGATTATGGCTTTTTACTAAAAAAAACGATAAACTTAAATGTGTTTCGAAAATGGGAAGCTATGTGTAAAAGTACATGTCTTTATAAATCATGTTCCACCCCCTCCGGAAATAAACAGAAGAAAACGATTAACACCGCATTCGCTTCTCAACACGTTCGGCTAAAAAATTGTGTCTCAGATTTTTGACAAGTGCGTTTGTTTTTCTTTTATTGGCAAATGAAGTTGGGAGTGACAATTAGTTAGCACTCCCTGTGGAAAAAAAGCTCTAGCTTTAAAATTAAAAGGAGTATTAAAATTCGCAGACACAGTTTTGTAGAAGCGATGTATGTCATCATTCTGGCCAAATTTCAGCCAAATTGGTTGAATGGCTGCCGACTTGGAGTTCAAAACGCACGCGTCGCTCGGCAAAATTTTCCTTCCGAGATAAAAAGGAAAATACATTTTTTTCGGCATCTTACCTGGAATGAGATTATGACACCTAAACGTCTATTCTGATCGATACCATAGAGGGATCAACTTTCTCCAACAATAGGACTTTGACAGGTAACATGAAACAGGAACAAACGTTCGCGTAAACACTCACGATAGCCAGGCGATAGCGAACAGAACGGCGCCTCAAATCAGATGAAACCGACGAGATCACAAAACGACTGTGCTGTAAGAAATTAGATTAGCTGGGTAAGAAGTTATTCTATCTTCCACAGTTATTTTCACAGGCACAGTATGCGAATATTGGAGTAAACAAATGCACGCGGGTCGCACGCTAGCGACTTGTACGCTGTTTTGTGTCGCAGAATCAATTCAACCTAAAATTAACTTTAGGTAGTATTTGTACAGGGCGACTTCATTTTTGCTTTTAATGGATTTGATGGAAGTCATTTTGCTTTGACTCTGGAAGTGGTAGGAGAAAACCTTTGTCGCTCGCTATGAAATCGGCCACGCAGCGCAGACAATTATTGGATAATTGAAGATATGACTGAAATGTCAACAGCTAATTACAGAAAAATAATGAAGGAAATCTTTCATGTTCAATAACTTTCCACAGAAATAACATTTTGAGGTAGAATTTTTTGGAAATTAAAGCTATTTGCGAGATCTAACAGAATTTCAAAAAATATGAAAATTTCACAAAATGGCAATTTTGAAGGGTGGCTGATACCTTAATCCATGATTATGAGCTGCCCCTTCGAAGCTATCCGTATATCGGATACTATTTTTGAGCTAAAAGCTATATGCCAATGTATTCAATGTATTCCTTGAACTCAACAGACTAGAATTATTCAGTCTTGATTATCAGTCTTAAGAGTGACTCAGTTTTCTTTTCTTTTTGTTCATATCAACAGAGATCTGCATGGGATTGTAACACGAGGATTCAGAAATGAGTTTCGACCCATTTTCGGTAAGGCATTTTCAAGTTTATTTGCAAATGACAAGCACACCTTTCAAGCTCTTTAGAAATTCTATTCCCTGAAATGTTAGCCTTACAATAGGTAGACTGAAGCCGCTATTAAACCGAAGATACGAAGCAATCAAACAACTTCTTTTTTAAGTGTTTAATATTGTTATTTTTTCTAACCGTAGGCCTCCTATTTTTCCGACTCAACCAGTGCGAATACACGTGGACAAATAAATTCCTACCGGCTGGTGAGTAATGATAGTTGTTTAAGAACACACTCCTTTATTTTAGCTGTTATAATCATTATTATCATTATTCTCTTTTTATCGGAGTGCTGTCCCGCGGGCCCATCAATAAAATGGTCATTCCTTATTCCTTATATATTTTCCTGTCATTTTATCCTATTCAGACAAATATAACAGGGGGTGCAACAAAATCCACTTTCTAGGTCTCTTTTCAGACTTGGCTCCTAGACTAATCATGCCAGTTGTTATTTTTCCAAAAACTCAAAAGATTCCACAGTCAGGCTTGAGAAAGCAGTTTCTTCAAAAGATTTAACTCTGTCCTTTCTCAAGCTCGATACGGGATCGGCCTTCACCTGACTGACCTTAACATATATCGCTCACATTCAATAAGGAACTAACATATCTGGTATCTGTTAGTTCGATAAACAATAACTATTTTATAATGAATATGTTTTTCAAACATTTTGTTAAGAGTGCATATTGAAATATGAGTCTTATATAAAGTATAAGTCATTCTCATAACATGTGCTAGAGGTATGTTCCTATTAACAAAATATAGATTTAAGGCACGCGAAACGATAAAACACGCTTTTCTATGTTTTATTAGGTAAATAAAACATGGTTTTTAATATTTTAATTACCTGATAGAAGATGGTTTTCTATGTTCTATAAGAAAATTATGCTAATTGCTAAAAAAGTTTACAGAAATGTGAAGTCATTTAGCATCTCTGCCTCTTAAACAAACATCTCATTAACTGATAATTCAAACAAGATGACTAGCTCTCAAATGTATCTAATGGGAAATCAACAATGGTCAGCAAATTCTATGAAGTGTTCCAAAATTTCAACATCTGATCAAAATTTTACGACAAACATAATCAAAAACATCCAAATATCTTACAAATCTAACTACAACTTTGGAAATCAATCTATCTCAAAAAAAATCGAGTTACAAAAAAGAGCAAAGACATCAAAACAACTCGAGTTGTTTTCAGTAAATTCATGTCACTATAAAACTGACAGGTATTCCAGATTGGAAAAGACGTAATATAAATTGACTTCACGCGTTCAACACCAGTACAAAAACATTTTTTCAACCTGAGATGTTCTCCAACCAACATCAAATCATCGTGCATCTTCAGAAAAGCTTCCACATATCTAAAACCGTACACCACAGCTACAACTTCAAGAGGAACGCAGCAACTCTTAACAAGTCTATATTTTTAGAACATTTTACAAACCAACAAATAATTGAACTAATACATAGAGCATTTAGAGAGTTCATAAACACAACGCCAAATCCAGCAGAAGGTAAGTATCAATTTAATTATATTGTTAGAGAGCAAAATTTAGGTTTCCAATATTCAATAATAAACAGGACTGAAGATCCGATCCGGCTGTAATAGCTTTCACAGCTGGCGCACTTCAATCAGCGTTTGTGCTCATTCTATCCATCGATCACTTAAAAGCATCGGCTCTATTTCCACTGGACTGATAATTTATTGTCTGGCAGTGAATAATATACTTTCTAACTATAAACACTTTTACCGACACTTACTTTAACAAATTTTATTACAAATGCGGTTTATTATTTTCGCCAAATGGGCCGCAACGCTTCCCAGTCTCTGAACTCTGTGTGCAGCTTGTTGAAAGAAATGGAATGCATCAATTAATATGTCTCGCTAATAGGCACAATGAACTAAACAATGGTTGATTGAGGGCTAAGCTAGCCATGCTGCTGTCGTCTGTTTGTTTTCATCACAGGAATAGAAGTGGTATATAAAAGTATCATGGTGCAATCTCACCAATTTTTTGTTTTTTTGTTTTTTCAAATGTTGCAGCACACTAGTCAAAGATTGCTTCAGGGCTTTAGGTTTATCTAAAGTCGCGAACGCGATAGATAAGACCAGTAGATAAGACTGCGTCTTGGTGTCATTTAGACCCCTGCAAGGCGATGCTGGGCTATTCAATTGCCTTTTGACCCTCCAACAGAGAAGACCTTTCGATCTGCTAGAGAGCGTTTATATTCAGAGAAGGTGAGTTGATATTGAGTTTTAAGATAGGAAAGCTAGAGCTTTCAGCTTATACGGACTATGTCAACGTTTTTGTCGACGGAAAAGAAAACCCATCTTTTTAAACCTCGCCAGTCCTGTCATGTGGTCTGCTAATGAATCCAGGGTGTTGCCATTTAAATTAAAGCTTTTCAGTAATTAATTCTAATGGCCAGTGTGGGATGTTTTTTAATTTCGATGTGGTTTCGTGGCTCTTGGTAGTGAAAAGGTTACTTAGACAACCGACAACAGTAGCTAGCATGCAAATCCAAGGTCCTGTGTAAAATTATGTCAAGTTCCCAGTTGATCGCAAAAAAAACACAGATTATAAGCGCTAACTAGATCAAATTAGCGCTGTACAGTAATTACGACCGACTGTAATTTTGAGCATAACTTCAAAGTAAAAGGTGCCTGCTTTCAAGCCAATTGTAATATTTTGTGTAAAAACGTATGCCAATGTATTCCTTGAACTCAACAGACTAGAATTATTGTCTTGATTATCAGTCTTACGAGTGACTCAGTTTTCTTTTCTTTTTGTTCATATCAACAGAGATCTGCATGGGACACTCAACCAGTGCGAATACACGTGGACAAATAAATTCTTACCGGCTGGTGAGTAATGATAGTTGTTTAAGGTATCAGTATACCCCAAATGACCATCATGCGTTGGCACTGTTTTACGGTCGGACGTTTAACAAAAATCCCAATAAAGTATATATTTCCTGAAAGCTTAAGAATTGTAGATTACGAATATGTATTCATTTGAAGTAAAAAAATTAATGTGTTTCGAATAAAGCGCTCAATTTCAAAAAGTATATCGGTCCACAAATCGAGTTCGTTTCCGGCCGGAATTGAACGTGAGAAAGCGAAAAAACATCGCTACGTGTTCTTGACACCTTTCTCTAAAAAACTGTGTCGGGGAATTTTGATTACTTGTCTGGTTAGCTTTTAACACACAGTTAAACTTCGAGGGTTGACAAAACACGTATTCTCTGTACGAAAATACTCATAACTTTCGAACGAGTAAAAAAAATAAAATTCCCCGACACAGTTTTTTTTATCAGACTATTGGAGAACATTCTCTCCAAATGGCAGCGAAAAAGGTTGAAAATTCGTTGCAAACGAACTTGAAACGTGCGCTTCATTCGCTGAAATTTTAGTTTCGAGAAACAGGGGAAAATATGTTTTCGGGTGTTCTTCCGGTCTGATGAGATTAAATACACAAGACGCGTGAAAATAATTATGCGTTGATTGATAAAGAGAAGGCTCGTCTTACTTTAATTAATAACAGAGTTCGTATCGAATACAAATGACCTCAAATGCGCGCTTTTTATGGCCAGGAGAAGAAAGTTCTCCTCTCACCGATCGTGCTACAAGTAAAACAAGAGTTCATGGCTTCAGTTTTCCTCCATTTAGCCTCTCTGTGGGATATTCGCCCACATGGATATGGAACCGCGAGCGATTTTCAAGTTGTCCTAATCAGTGATGCGATCCGGTGTCACTTGAGACCTGGTTGAGACGAGCGCTTCCGCTCAATTCAGTACCGAACAATTTCCCATTTTGGTATATTCTTACTTGAAAACGCGGACACAGTCTGTTATGTTTCTACGGACATTGCATTGCAAAATGCCGCTTTCGAATTTCGGGTGATTCTACAAACACGTCGGCCTCATGTTACGTGACTTTTTATACGTACATGTCGACAAACTGTTGACAGCTCTCGATTGGAAATAATTAATGGCGAGAATCGTTTTTTCTTCATAACTTTCTTTAGAAGCAATCTTTTTTCGTGAACCTTTTGGAAATGAAAGGTCTTGATGTGATCTATCTGAAGATAACAAAAAGTAAAATCTCGCAAAATGGTCAAATTTGGGGTATACTGATACCTTAAGAACACACTCCTTTATTTTAGCTGTTATAATCATTATTATCATTATTCTCTTTTTAGACGTCTAATCCATCCAACGAAACGATCGCAAATGGACGTCACGTAATTGGATTGCAGATTCCCACTTCATCTGCGACGGGCATCTGCGGCCGGCCGGTAAGATTGTAGTGTGTTAAAATCATTTGTAATTTATATTAAACCCGAATTCACTGCTTGCTTCGCATTTCGCTAGAAACAGCCAGTTTGGTGCAAGCAGACTTCTTCAGATTACGACTGACGTAAGCGATCACAGCGAACTTAATAGCGATTGGGGAAATTAGAAGCCGATCAAGTATTTAAGTGATTAAATGCTTAACTGCTTCAGCAAGCTTGAACTGAAATCATTTCCAGATAGGTAAAAGGTACACTGCGGTTCTTATAATGCGTCAACTTCGTTTTATCAATGGCAACGAACCTCGCAACTTCGTTTTCGTTGTGCTAGCTGTTAACTTCTACTTTTTTCTCAGTGACGGTGCAATACAAACTTGCCTTTATTCGACCTTTGTATTTTAGCTGTAATAATCATTATTATCATTTTCTTTTTTCACCTCTAATCCATCCGACGAAACGATGGGAAATGCACATCACAAAATCGGATTACAGATTTCCACTTCATCTGTGACGAGAAGCTGTGGTCCGTCGGTAAGATTGTAGAGTGTTAAAATCATTTGTAATTTATATTAACTCGAATTCACTGCTTGCTTCGCAAGTTTTCGCTAGAAACACCGAACTCACTGCTTCCTTGTCACGTTTTCGCTAAAAGCAGCCAGTTTGGTGCAAGCAGATGTAGTCAGGTTACGACTGACGTAAGCGATAACAGCTAATTTATTAGCGATTGGGGAAATTATAAGCCGCTCAAGTAGTTAAATAATTAAATGCTTAACTGCTTATTTCAGTAATTGCAAACCACTGCTTTGCTAAGCAAGCTTTAACTGAAATCATTTCTAGATAGGGCAAAGTTTAGGGTTTTTGCGTGAAGTAAGTCCCTGATGTACGTATTCTTCTCGCGACACAAATTGTCGAAAGCGTTTGGGTAAGGTGTAAGGATATATAATAGGGTTGCTGGTTTCTCTAAATACTTTTAAAAGCACTTAACTCTCCTGGGCTTTTATTTGCGCGTTGAATTTCTAATCAATCCTATTGGCTATTAGTTACGAGAACGTAAAATTGCACATGAGATATTTTATTCTAAGCATGCATGTGTTATATACCTAATTGCAATAACGTCGTCATATGGAAAAGCAAAAAGCCAAATAGCAATTTAATTAGCATATAATCATCATAGCTTGCAACATTCACAACACGCACGTTTGTAGCTCAGTGTATATTAATCATGAAATTGAGAGAAATCATTTGCATCAGTTTCTTAGTGTCATTTTGATGCAATTCGTGGCTGATTCATCTAGCGAATTTCAATTCCTAATTAATTCTTATTTGTTTTTTTTCCTTTTTCCTTTTCCTTTTCGCTTTTTGATATGACAACGTTATTGTAATTAGGTGTATATCGATTGCAATACAATAGAAAATGTGGAATATGCAGTGTCTTCCGGATTAAATTCTTAGAATGTGCTTTCCAGCTCTAAGTTAAACAGTCAGATGTGGAAATCACTTGTCTTTATTCTTCACATCAATTTGAATAATTGTTGTAAGCCATTAACTGAATGATTAACATATTTTGACCATTTCCAATTTGGCTCCATCCTTAGTGACATTCGTTCATAACTGTTTAAAAAATGTCTGTTTTACGGGATTAGTCTAAGAATAAAACCCCGACAATATTTAACAGATTTTCATATATTACCTTATTCAAAATAGAGTACTTGAGGCAAGGACAGCTTACAACTCGATGAACAATTTGGAATGTTTTGTTTGTGGAAGCGTTTCAGCGACAATTCCATGCAAAAGCGACAATTTAAGTTTGAAAATCGACTTTCAAACTATAACTAATAAAGTATAGTGGTATATGTATTGGTTCGAATTGAGTAAGGTCTGATAAAACGCTGTTCTCGTTCCAGTCCATTTTCGGCATCTCCCGTCGCCGTTGCCGTCCCCGTTGTTTAAAGTCCCTAATAAATGGAAAAAATTATATATTTAATAATGGAAAGTACAATTATTATGAATTAAGGATCTGTTTCCTCTTTTGAAACATCAAATGAATATATTTACCTAGTATTTTAGATATATTTTCATTATCAACTCTAAGTAAATACTTAGTTTCCAAGGCATGATGTATTTGATGCTCCTTTGTTAGACTGGCTGGAGACATTTTCGAGAGCACACAACACAGTAAAGGAGTTCATGTTCGCGGCTATTCTTCCTACAGTTTCTGCGCTTCTCAGACCAAACACTTGCGTCAAAGTGCTTCACAAAGATCACTAACTAGTTGGTATCCAAGGAATATACTGTATCTCTGCAATCAACGATGTAATATAAACAACCAGCGAACTAAAGTTATACACAACACCATCTCAGTAGAAAAGCTTCACCAATACTTCCATATTTGTCTTTTAGCATAACAACTGAAAGCTACCTTAGTCTCGCACAAAGAGAATAATTTGTAGTTATTATTTTGGCAAGATGCAACATCTATTTGGTGCTGCTCAATAGTTTAGCCTTTTTAAAACTGTTCAAGAGTATACAGAAAGCCACATGTCGAACGATACTGTAAACAGCCCCTGCAAGCTGGATTCTTGCATTGAATCTATTCTTTGAAAGAAAACTCACTCGGGTCTTCTATAAAGAGACCAGTTAATGGAACAACATGCAGCGAAAGACACGATACCTACTGGACTTAACATAAGTCACATTCAAGCCAAAGGCCATAATGTTGACGTCCTTCAATGCTATTCAATGACACTATTTGCGAGGCTGAAATGAAGCTGCTAGAGGCTGTTTTAAAAATCTCCATTCTGAACTGAAACCCCTTGAGGATGCGATTGCAGAGAGGCAAGCTGATATCGACGGCACTATCGCTATGTGGAAATCCGGCCTTCACAACAAGTCACTGGGGCAAAATAATTGGTGGTGAAAGGTAGTTTTCAGTTTTTAAGCTCAATTGCGTTTGTAACGTGGGCGGTCGGTGAAGGTGTTGCCCAGGTTGAGGTGCCTTCAACTGGAGGTCGGAGGCTTCCACAAGTTCTGGAATGAAATGCGCAAGGTGGCCAAAGCTGTGACAAAACAACCCACACAGGAAAACAGTCTTGCGGCAGTATTGGCCTTCCATCAAAAACTTGCAACAGACTCCCCCTGGAGTTTTTATCTCATATTGACTGACCAGCCAGAGGAGACGTGCATCATGGGAGTGTAGACGGCAGCTGCAGAGAGAGACGGCAACCAGGATGATCAACAATCTTAAAAGCAGTTTGGTCATTACTTACTGGAATTCTTGGCTTTCATGTGACGTCACAGGCTTATCCTAATATGGGCGGCCGCCATGATTGTGCCCCTCCGAGTGTGAAATATATGATAAAAGTAAGCCATCTCTTGTTCTCTCTTTTGTTTGTGACTTTTTTATGGATGAATCCCGGGAGAAAGAACATAATGAGATACAGCGTTTAACCAAGGACATCCCTGTGTTGTCAAAATACGCTACGTCGCTTGAAACCCACTTAAAGCTACGTTATTTACAAAAGATTTCCGCAATCAACGTTGATCCTGCTGCCATACCAAATGAGCAGTTCGACCCAGAGTGTTTGCCGCCAATAGAACACCCCGACTTATTTAGTTACTTGGTTTTACATACAAGCTACTACACAAGTAACCAGTTCAAAAACTACAAAAGTTTGGAGGCGTACAACCAAGTGGTGTCAGGATTTGTGGCTTCTGTGAAAGGATGTGTGGTTTCGGGAAGCACGTTGTGGTAGCGAAGGTTCGACACTCGCAACGAATGAATGACCCCCTAGTGGATGCATGGCTTATAGCTGCAAGCGATGGAACCATTCTTTCAGCTCATTGTTTAGGCTGTAGAGCGGGTTTAGCGGAATCTTGCTCCCATGTTGCCAGCGCTTTATTTTATATCGAGTGTTGGGCACGCATAAACGAGAAGTTGGCGTGCACACAAGTAAAGTGTACTTGGCTCCTTCCAACCTATGTCAGTGAAGTATCGTATGAAAGAGTCAAAGACATTGATTTTTCTTCCGCTAAAAAGCTGAAAGAAAACCTTGACAGGTCAATTGACTCTTTTGATGGAACCACTTCCCAATTGAGCGATCAAAACGAAACTAGAGCCACCGACGCTACAGCGAATGTTTCTGAAGCGGAAATAGACATTGTTTACAAGAAACTCTACCAGTGCAAATCAAACGCTGTTGCATTGAGTTTAATCGATCCGTACGCCGATCAATTTGTATCTAAAAGCCGGAACGTTCCAGTAATATCGGATCTTTACGAAGCCTGTAATTTAGATCTGGAATACCCAGAACTTTTTGCAAAAGTGTGTGGGTGTGAAAGTGGATATTACTGACGGGGATATCAACATAGTTGAACAGGACACCAGGGATCAAGCGAAAAGCTCAGGATTTTTTAGGCATCGAGCTGGCAGAATTGGAGCCTCTGTCAGTGGTGCTGTTTACCACAGCAATTTAGCTCAACCATCGCAGTCGCTTATCAAGTATGTGTGTTATCCCCACTTGTTTAAATTAAACACAAAGGCAATAAGGCATGGTCGCAAATATGAAGAATATGCCATTCAAAGCGTACCAAAAACACATGGAAACACAACACATTAACTTTCAAATTCAAAGATGTGGACTGTTTATTAACCAGGAGTACCCATTTCTACATGCAACGCCAGACTTCCTAATGTCTTGTGATTGCTGTGGGCTAGGATGTGGTGAGGTCAAGTGTCCAATCTCAATCCCAAATGGTGACTTTGAAAAGTATGTTCAGCAAAAGAGCTCTTGTCTGGAGAAGGTTAATGGTAATTACCAGTTAAAGAGGGCTCATAACTATCACTTCCAAGTACAGGAGCAGTTGTTCACTCTACAAGAGAGAAAACATTGTGACTTTATTGTTTATACAATTAACTCTGATGGAAATGCACACATGGTATGTGACAGAATTTGCCCTGACCCACAGTTCTCAAACACTGCCATACAGAAACTGGAGGCATTTTGGAGAATTTGTATTCTGCCAGAGATCTTAGGGAGATGGTACACTAGAAAGTGTGATGTCCCAGCTACAAGTGCTAGTACTGACAATGCTATCTGCTTTTGTAGACGCAAGCACAGTGATCACATGTAGTAATGCAGAATGCCCGTACGGTACATTTCATACTGCATGTCTTTCACTAAATGAAGTGTTGATGCCTAAAACTTTCCGCTGAATAACCTCTTTATAATCCATCAAAAATTTTTCTCGCGCGCGATTCGTCTAAAACACGTCACGTGACGCAGCCAAAAACTGGAGAATATCCGGGTGATATTCCCCAAGTGATATTCCCCAGTTTTGAAAATTTGCGTTTCACGTTCGCAGGTTCAGTTTTCGTCTCAAATAAATTGCTAAATTAAATAAAACTGATTGTTTTGAACAGACTAGAAATATTTTTGAACGCCAACGGAATTATTTTGTTGTTTAAAAGCTTGGCCGACGGAGATCTTCCACGGCAAACAGAGCGGCCTCGTGAAAAAATATTTGAAGGATAATAACTACAATAGCCTCCATTTGGCTTCAAAAATATGCTCGGATATTTGTCCTTGGACATTATCTGTTCCTCGAAGCTCACAGTTTTCCTCGAGTTTCGCTCTCGGAAAACTGTTCGCTTCTCAGAACAGATAATGTCCGCGGACAAATATCCGAGCATATTTCCTCGCCAAATGGAGACTATTATTTATTTATTATCCAACTTCAGTTATTAGTAGAATCGACAATTAGCTACACCCAGGACAAAGACGCCGCACAGATGTTCTTTTGGGTCGTCGCGCAATCTCTCCTCGTCACGCAATATCTCCTGGAGGAACGCGCGAAACGAAACGAGTACAAATATCCCAGCAACAGCAGCCTGTTCCAGGTTCTCGGATAGTGGGGACGAAGCGAAAAAGCGAACGGCCGTCTAAACTCTCTCCCAGACTACCTTCGCGCGGCCGTTCGCTTTTTCGATTCGTACACGAGGGGGGGAGGGGGGGGAGGGTACTTCCTTATATGGCCTATACAGGGACGTGCCGCTGGACAGGGAATGGTTTTTGGCCTCTCTGCCCTGAACAGGGTATATAATTCTATGCGAGTCTGTCCTAAACAGGGTCTAAACCTGTCCTAAACAGGGTCTAAAACCTGTCCTAAACAGGGTATGGTTGCACGATTGTCGTCGTCGTGAAAATATGGTTTATACAGCATTCTGAGATCGGAGACGTTTGCCGTGTATCAGTCAAACGTGATTCGCTAATTAAGGTGGTCTTATACCCTAAAATGTCAAGCTTTCGATACAAAAGTCATTTCTCTGAAACATTAGCATTTGAAACCTCTGAACACTTGCAAAACATTTTTTTTTGTCCTAAACAAGGTCAGGTTTTTCAAACCCTCAGCGGCACCCCTATAACCAAATATGCCCCCCCCCCCCTCCCGGGGCTCACAGCCCGCTTTTCTCTCAAATCGGGCAACTCAAATCGTGCAACTCAATCGTGCAAGTGAAATACATTTTCTGAACTTTATTTCTCGTTTTTATTTTACTTTTTATCGGATCTGAGAAGTCTAAAGGGCTCACAGTCTCTGTGTTACTGGCATCGATATGCGATACATCTGTAACACAATGACAACATTGTTACAGATATGTTAATCATTACAAACTCCAAAGTATTCCCAGGAGAAAAGACCCCCATTGTTACCCTCGTACCCTTCGCGCTCGACGAACTCCCCTCCCTCCCCTTTTTATTCCTGCTACGCAGGCTATTACCCTCGTGGCACGCGTTCGCTATCTGGTATTCGCGATCACGTCTCAAAGTATCTCATCTTAGCTTAGCTTCTGATTGTTCTGATCGGTAATTCGTTACAATGGACGGGGAGTCGGACAGAAATGCTGAAAATGCGTCCCCAACTTACGCGGAAATTGTTAGTGGTGAAAATTCGCCGCTGAATAAGACTAAATAACTCTTACTGGTTACAATCCAGACCCAGGGAGAGAAAGAGGCATTGACAATTGCTCTTCATAGGGTAGTCTTCGGCGATCTTCCGTTGATTATCGGAAATATCTGCTGACCTTCCGATCACGTCCGAGCATGTTCGAAAAATAAAGGAAAAATTAGAAGCGCGCGCTTACGGTGTTCCATAGAGCTGTTGCTGTAGCCTGTTCCAGGCTCTAGGATAGTGGGGACGAAGCCCGGGGGGGGGGTGGGTACTTGACCCATGTTTGGGTATAGGCCTAGGTGCCGCTGAGGGTTTGAAAACCTGACCCTGTTTACCTAAAATACCTACCCTGTGTATGACAACCTACTCTATTTTAGGACTCTGTTTAGGTTGCAATTTAGCGAATCACGTTTGACTGATACGCGGCAAACGTCTCCGATCTCAGAATGCTGTATAAACCATATTTTTTACGACGACAATCGTGCAACCATACCCTGTTTAGGACAGGTTCAGACCCTGTACAGAGCAGAGGCCAAAAACCATACCTTGTCCAGCAACACGTTCCCGTATAGGCCATATAAGGGAGTACCCCCCCCCCCCCCCGGGGGACGAAGCGAAAAGCGAACGGCCGCGCGCAGGTAGTCTGGGAGAGAGTTTAGGCGGCCGTTCGCTTTTTCGCTTCGTCCCCACTATCCGAGAACCTGGAACAGGCTGCTGTTGCTGGAATATTTGTACTCGTTTCGTTTTCGCGCGTTCCTCCAGGAGATATTGCGTGACGAGGAGAGATTGCGCGACGACCCAAAAGAACATCTGTGCGGCGTCTTTGTCCTGGGTGTAGCTAATTGTCGATTCTACTAATAACTGAAGTTGGATAATAACATGATATATCATGCGCGCGCTTTTTTATATTGATTCTTAATTTTACGAGGAATCGTAATTACTTAAATTGATTATCGGAAATATCTGCTGACCTTCCGATCACGTCCGAATATGTTCGGAAATCTTCGGAAGGGTTCGGATCATCTTCGGAAATCGTCCGAGGTCTTTGGGTCAAACAATGCGCTCCAAAATTAACGAAAAAAGAGTCTGAAGCGTTTGATAATTTTTTTGATATTTTTCATGAATTTCCAACTTTATTTTTATTTTCAATTTATTTTGAATTATCATTTTTTAATATATATTTTTTTATTAATGTTTTTGATTCACGATTTGTGTTACCCACACCCACACCCATGACCCACAACTTGCACCCACGACCCACGACCCATGACCATTACCATTAGCGGCTTGGGATTACCCAACAGTGTTACGTCACTGGTCATAAATAGTAACACAGCTAATCCGATTACATGTACTGCAACACGGTGTACATAGCAAAATGATCTGCGTGAAATTTGTATTGTTTTGAGTGCGCTTCAATCAGAACTGAGGTTCTGAGATCGAGAAGGTTGGATACCCCGTTTACAGTAATGGAAATGGTTCATGAGGTGACCGTTCTTTGCAAATTTGGAACGGTAAGTGTCATTACACAGCATTACATCTGTTCGTATTTAAAACGACATGTTGTTGACACTACGGATCTAAAACTGCAACTTCGCAAAAACCTTACAGAACCAAAGGTGATTTTTACGCTAGAAAATTAGTAACTTAATGAAACAGTAGAAGCTTTGAGATATACTCTGAGAATAAATTTCGATTGGAATGGTTTATTTTGTTTCATGTTGACATTCGCGCGAGTGGAAAACATGACACGACACTTGACCTTTTAATTATCACCTACTCTAGAATTCATTTTTATAGGAATATAGAGCAATACAGAACTCATTAGAACATCAGATTTTGTATTCAAACAAAAACTGTATCCTACTGTAGCAAAATAAGACATAATCAATAAATCTATTTGAAATGTGTTTTCTTGTGTTGCGTGACCATTTCAATTTTTGTAGTAAATACATGGAAAAATCCCAATGCGTTTACCTCTCTCAACGGGGGGCTTTTGAATTACCCAAGCTGGATTTTTGATATGTTACAGTACAATAATAGGGCTTTTCGCTAGTATAGCTTTTATTTTGAATTGCGATGTACCAGGGCAAGATTTTTGCCTACAAAGTTTCCTAAGTTTCAAGTGTTTACCGAAGTGCTGAAGATAGGAATCTTCGGGCTTTCAAAACGACATGTGAAAAACACATCTTCTTGCGATATTTTTATATTCCCGTGTTGCAATAAGGATACCCTACTTAGCTGCCAAATATAATTTCGATACCTTGAGCCGTCTTTCTTCCCGAGCGATTTGAATATGCACCAATTTTCGGCAAAATTTAATGGCGGCTTTCACGGGAACACGGCATTTCACGTTTTGCCGAATTTCTTGAAAACGAAAACTCTTTGGAAAGTTTGATTGCAATTTTCGAAAATAGTTCACCAAAGGGTTTCTCCTGACCAAGTATAAAGAAATCCGAAATTTCCGTTTGACGGCGAATTCGCGATAATTACAGTCAGCCGCTCTTAAGCTGTCTTACCGTTCTTGACTCAGGATTCGACATATTCGCGGGGAAAACAGTACAGTTAGTCACTTAGTCAGCTAATCGCTCCGTGCGTGATCGAGAGGACGTAGGACTTGCGATAATCGTAAACCAAGCGTCCTTCCCGCGCCGCTTACTCGATTTGGCGCAAAATTTAATGACGTCACCGAATGTTCCCAGGCCCTTACGTGTACTTTAGCGCTCGCCCAAGAGAGAAAGAGAACACCCACTGCAATATATCTGCTTTGTACGGAAATTATTCGGCGATAGATTTTTCAAACAAAAACCTGTTTTCGTTTTATGTTTAGAAAAAGAAATCGGCCTACCGTGAAAGGAAGAAAAAAAAAATAGAAAGAAAGCGTCTCGCGATTCGAACCTTCTACATACCAGATTACAATTCGCGCTTCTGGTCTCGCCACCTAACCGATTGCGCCATGTGAGTGGCCTCGTGAGATTTAGGTGTAAATTTATGTTTCAAAGGCTCAGCAATGCAAGGATCGAGTATTATAAAGGAAACTGCTGGCCACTCTTCGATCGCGGAACGCCTGCTACGTAGGCTACGTATGAATTCGAAAGTAACAGCATGTCAACAGATTAGCATACTCTTCACAAATCTCAGCAGCTTCGACAACGCGCTCTGATGGTTTTGACCGGCACCGATGTACCTCTCGTCTGGTGTAGCATTTAGGCCAGGTAAACGCTACTTTAGGAGTTAAACGAACTAAAAATCAGCTTGACTTTAAGCATGATTTCGCTCTTTATACCCACTACCGTAAAGAAAACCGCTGTTATAAGCAGAAAGCCGTGATTTAATTAGCAAATCACTGTAATCGGCTTGCGTCGCTTCGATGATTTCATTGTTCAGACAAACAAAAGATTTAGTTTGTAAAGAAAACCGCCAAGGAAAATGGAGTTATTTGCATACGAATTTTCTCGGAAACAAAGCAAAAATCAGGGGGGAAAAAATACAGGGCAATGTTTACCACACGAATACAAGCCTGTATGTGAAAAATCGGCAATTTCCTGAGCAATTTCAAATTTTCCCAAATTTGTTGGTTGTGCCCTTATTCCAGCTTGCCCTTCAATTATCTATACTTACTTTCTTTCTCTGAAGTAGAAGGTCCTGATTTTGTAGCTTTTAAACATCATATTTCCAGGGTAATTTCTCATTTGACAAGCATAGACCCAGAGAATTTGACCGTTGAAATCACAAGCGCCTATTTTACTGCCAGTGAGGCATCATGGGACAGATCAACTCGTTCCCAGGGTCTTCTCAACCAGGATTCAATCCAAGATGGATGCTTGTGTGGAGTGTGTGGTCAAGCGTTTTACTCATTTTAAAAGCCCGTAGTAGGCTAAAAAGTATCCAGGAATCATTTTCAAAAGTACATGGGGATTCCAAGACAATTTTCCTCCTATAGAATTAAACATTTATGGATTTTTATTGTGAGAAAGATGATGAAGTTTTAAAGTAGTTCGAACTGCACTCGTCTGTCTCGTATATTAATAACAGGCATCAAGTGAGCACATGAGCACACTTCTTCTTTCAACCTTAAGCATTCCAAAAGGTAAACTGTCTTATTTGTAACATATATTTTTCCAGTGTTCCAGTGTTAACACAATGAATGCTTCGAATCTGTGAGAAAAGTTGTTGTTAACGAAATGGCTAATCAGACAAAACTTTATGTAAACATCGAGTGAATCAAATTACTTGGAAGCATGTGTCATAAACAATCACAAGGAAAGCTGCTGGTTTTTAGTAATAAACGTTGTCAAAAGATATGTGATTGCTTAAGAAAATGGGAAAACTGTATGCGCCTGTAAAAGACTAAATAATAAGTTTTGATTCTTTACATACCCCCCCATCCACCACCAACAAAAAAAAGGAAAAATAAATTAAGGAAAATTGGTGCATATGGTAGTATCTAACAATGTTTTTTCTTCATTTTATTTAGACGATAATTACTGCAAAATTTTACTTCCAAATAAGAGGAAGGATCTACAAGATAAACATTGGAGTCAAGATTAATCCTGTCAAAGGATTCCGTTTTAACTTGAACCTGACTACTACCCAAAGAGTGGGTAGATGGTTAATTAATATTTCAAGAAGGTATGTATAAAATAAATCGTTTTTTAATAATGATAATATGATAATATGACAGGAGGCAATGTATTTGTTTTGCCTCCCTCCCCCGACAACTCCCCACCCTATTAGTCCAGTCATTTTGTGGGAAAAAATCGGTCAACCTCAAACTAATTGCAACAGAAGGTATGTCAACGGATTTAGACTCAGAAACTTATCCTTAATAACATATCAAAAGTCCAGAAAATCCCAATAGGGGAAGATGGTATAAAACGGGATTTACGAGAGGCACTGAGACTCATTTTTACTGCAGCATGGAAACGAGGCTGACTGAAGCATTTATTATAACTCGCATGTAAAGGTCTTAAAACTAAATAAAATACAATGAAATTTCAAACATATAGCAATTTTAAGGTTTTCTTACATAAAAAATTTATTTGGGAGAATATCGGTTATATCCTGAAATTTCCTTAACCGCGTTTAGTTGGCCGTTTTGTCTGGAGTGTCAGATTCCTTTTATTTTTTCTTGAAACTTGTTTAATTATATTACTTGTAATAAACTTTTGTATAGGTAGGTAACCAGAAATTAAGCATTTAAATAATTCAAGGATGTTTAATGTTTGTGCGATAAAAGGGGAAAAAGGAAAAAATACAATACAATACATTTATTTGCATTTCACTTAAAAAAAATGGTTCATAGCATTTTTATTGACAATCAAGGATCCTACCATGTATAAATTTAATTATTTAAAAATTTCGCAACAATTTCGTTTTCACAGAATGCTTCCTCCACCTCCTGCCGCTGCTATTCCTCCTGCTCCTCCTGCTGATGTTAATGATGCAGATGATGACGATGAGGACGGTGATGATGATAATTAAATAAAATAGAAAAACCTATTTCACTACGTATTTATTTGACCCTGAATTTCAAAATTTGTCGCTCGAAATAGTGTCTTCATTCGTACATCTTAAAATCGCACGTTACGCCCCTGTAGCTGTAACTTTCGACACCTCAACCTCCTCTTTTGAGGCAACCAGCGTGATGAGGATCTACTGAAGGCCTTGGTTATTTATGAAAGGGCCACAATGCAGTAGCATGTTTAAAACTCGGCCTTGTAGAGCCGGCATTTATTTTAACCCGGCGTTTATTAAACAGGGCTACTCTTTCACCTTTCTTGTGTAATACCAAGTTACATTTTAATTAAAAATATATAAAGTTCAATAAGTTACAAAAGAAAAAATTAACAGGAACGTTTTTGACAGTGACATTTCGTGGTTTAAATCGTATCGTAATGTTTCTTTTTCTTGATTTACGTGGCGTTTATTTTAACCCGGCTATTCAGTATTCTGGGACCGGAGTTTAATCGACAACTATGGTACAACACCACAAAACAAAAAACAATTATCATCATTTCAAACACCCACTTTTCATTTTCAGTTACTTTATGTTTATGGTATCTTTCCCATATACTCCAAACTACCATTCTCGAACGAAATAGCTTGTACCTTTCTAAAGGTTTTTATATTTTATCGTATTTTTGGTCTGAATTTTGAAATGCCCCACAGGAATATTGCAAATGCCCGACCCACTGGGCAAATTCAACATTTATTTTCTTGCGAGGATCGAGTAATTTAGAATGCTAAATTCAAATCAGAACTATTAATGATGGGAAATATAACTGCAACGCACCTCAGGAGAGCTATGAAACTTTTAATATAACAAACTTGAATCTTTAATCTAAGCAATCTAGATGAGAGTACAGTGAAAGTGAGGAGTTTGAAGACGCATGTAAACGTAAACGTTCAGAAGGTGAAAGAGAGTGTTACTAGCTTTCATATCTAGTCTAGGAGCCAGTTCCTAAAAAAATTCGATTCTTTGCACCCCCTACTATATTTGTCTGAAGAGCATAAAATGACAGGACAGTATCTAAGGAATAGGGAATGAAAATTTTTATTGATGGACCAGCGGGACATCCTCCAATATCAGGCATTTTCTACCAGGTACCATTTTGCCCCACTATGCTAATTATATGCAAACTTGAATTCTGCCAAAGAGTTTCAAATAATTGTGGAGTGTAGAATATGTGGCCAAAATGCTCCAAACTTGGACACATCATTAAACGTAAGTGAATCTTGTATTTAAGCATTTTTGGGGCTTTATACATAGCAACTGTTGCTAGGAGACGAAATTAATTCAGCACGTGAAGTTACATCAATTTACTAAGCACCAAATCGATAACAATTTCTGAAAAACGTGTCGACCAGAGTTGTGCAGCATTCTTTTAACACATTTTATCAACTAATATGTTTTTAATATGTTAGAAGCTCTTTGTAACTGCTTTGTAAACGTTTGGCCAAAGAACTCTTTCAAGAGGCACCACGGTCGTTTTCGCGTTCTCGTATTGGTCACACATGAAAACTCGAACTTCCTTAATGCTATAGTTCTTACAGATTCAGGGCTCTCATATGTATATACATGTATGACAAAAAGTCAGCAAATCTATAAGATTTATTGCCAAATTATGACATTTCATTCTCTTGCATCCTCTATGCCTAGGCTCAATCCACACAATACCAACAACATAAACTTCTAATCCTCCAAAAAAGAGCACGGTTTTATGATATTTTCTAATCTTCACCCGTCGTCATCACTGGTCTACTCTAACCGGAAAGTGTTTTGACAGGTTTCTTTGTTCATACGTAAGCAAGCTTCTGAGCAGGGTATGCAATTTTCCTTGCAGTACCATAAGTCGTCTATTCTGCATGCTGCAATGCTGCGTAAATAAATTTTACAGATGATCATCTCGAAAAGACTTGCCGTCATCATAAGGAAGAATGCGAAGAGATCCCAGAGGTTTTGAACCCAGAGGCTGAGAGAGAAGAAACGCCTGTGAGACGCTATCCGCAGAGGGAGAGATCTCGCCCTGTGAGATTCAAAGACTATGTTTGAGATAGCTAAGTTGTTGTTGTTTGATTTAATGGAGCGAAGACACTTCAGGATCAAGGACGTTTAGTTTGACAGTTTTTGAAAAACAGCTTGTATGGTTGTATCGTTTTCTTTTCGTATAGATTTTTGTTTATTTTAAGGAAAAGAGAGATGTAATGTTGTTACCATATTTGGACTAGATCGTATCGGGACAAGCCCGGATGTAAGCGTGCTCAGGAGGTCGGATACGAACGAGACCAGAGAGCAGATGTGTAATATCTAAGTCTCTCGTTTTGATCGATTAAAAGTATCAGTCAAAGAATCACTACACTAACTTTGACGCGCGTCAAAGCTTGTCAAAGGCGATGTCAAAGGTGTTGTTTACCTTTGACCACTGTGGCAAAGATAGTCGTCCATCTTTGACTCACCTTTGACGCGAATCAAAGATGAGACAAATCCAACTTTTCGTGCAGTGAGGTTCCTTCACTGTAATAAAAAGATCCGAATTGTCTTCATATCCGCTCCTTCCCAGATTTGAGATGACTATATACCGGGATGAGCGATTCGCTTTCCTTGTACCGCTGTGCGTTCTCGTTCGTATCGATCTAGACGTCCATTCAATGGAGAAGACCTTTCGATCTGCTAGAGAGCGTTTATATCAGAGAAGGTGAGTTGATATTGAGTTTTAAGATAGGAAAGCTAGAGCTTTCAGCTTACACGGACTATGTCAACGTTTTTGTCGACAGAAAAGAAAACCCATCTTTTTAAACCTCGCCAGTCCTGTCATGTGGTCTGCTAATGAATCCCAGGGTGTTGCCATTTAAATTAAAGCTTTTCAGTAATTAATTCTAATGGCCAGTGTGGGATGTTTTAGAATTTCGATGTGGTTTCGTGGCTCTTGGTAGTGAAAAGGTTACTTAGACAACCGACAACAGTAGCTAGCATACAAATCCAAGGTCCTGTGTAAAATTATGTCAAGTTCCCAGTTGATCGCAAAAAAAAACACAGATTATAAGCGCTAACTAGATCAAATTAGCGCTGTACAGTAATTACGACCGACTGTAATTTTGAGCATAACTTCAAAGTAAAATGTGCCTGCTTTCAAGCCAACTGTAATATTTGTGTAAAAACGTATGCCAATGTATTCCTTGAACTCAACAGACTAGAATTATTCAGTCTTGATTATCAGTCTTAAGAGTGACTCAGTTTTCTTTTCTTTTTGTTCATATCAACAGAGATCTGCATGGGATTGTAACACGAGGATTCAGAAATGAGTTTCGACCCATTTTCGGTAAGGCATTTTCAAGTTTATTTGCAAATGACAAGCACACCTTTCAAGCTCTTTAGAAATTCTATTCCCTGAAATGTTAGCCTTACAATAGGTAGACTGAAGCCGCTATTAAACCGAAGATACGAAGCAATCAAACAACTTCTTTTTTAAGTGTTTAATATTGTTATTTTTTCTAACCGTAGGCCTCCTATTTTTCCGACTCAACCAGTGCGAATACACGTGGACAAATAAATTCCTACCGGCTGGTGAGTAATGATAGTTGTTTAAGAACACACTCCTTTATTTTAGCTGTTATAATCATTATTATCATTATTCTCTTTTTATCGGAGTGCTGTCCCGCGGGCCCATCAATAAAATGGTCATTCCTTATTCCTTATATGTTTTCCTGTCATTTTATGCTATTCAGACAAATATAACAGGGGGTGCAACAAAATCCACTTTCTAGGTCTCTTTTCAGACTTGGCTCCTAGACTAATCATGCCAGTTGTTATTTTTCCAAAAACTCAAAATATTCCACAGTCAGGCTTGAGAAAGCAGTTTCTTCAAAAGATTTAACTCTGTCCTTTCTCAAGCTCGATACGGGATCGGCCTTCACCTGACTGACCTTAACATATATCGCTCACATTCAATAAGGAACTAACATATCTGGTATCTGTTAGTTCGATAAACAATAAACTATTTTATAATGAATATGTTTTCAAACATTTTGTGAAGAGTGCATATTGAAATATGAGTCTTATATAAAGTATAAGTCATTCTCATAACATGTGTTAGAGGTATGTTCCTATTAACAAAATATAGATTTAAGGCGCGCAAAACGATAAAACACGCTTTTCTATGTTTTATTAGGTAAATAAAACATGGTTTTTAATGTTTTAATTACCTGATAGAAGATGGTTTTCTATGTTCTATAAGAAAATGATGCTAATTGCTAAAAAAGTTTACAGAAATGCGAAGTCATTTAACGTCTCTGCCTCTTAAACAAACATCTCATTAACTGATAATTCAAACAAGATGACTGGCTCTCAAATGTATCTAATGGGAAATCAACAATGGTCAGCAAATTCTATGAAGTGTTCCAAAAATTTCAACATCTGATCAAAATTCTACGACAAAACATAATCAAAAACATCCAAATATCTTACAAATCTAACTACAACTTTGGAAATCAATCTATCTAAAAAAAATCGAGTTACAAAAAAGAGCAAAGACATCAAAACAACTTGAGTTTTTTTCAGTAAATTCATGTCACTATAAAACTGACAGGTATTCCAGATGGAAAAGACGTAATATAAATTGACTTCACGCGTTCGACGCCAGTACACAAACATTTTTTCAACCTGAGATGTTCTCCAACCAACATCAAATCATCGCGCATCTTCAGAAAAGCTTCCACATATCTAAAACCGTACACCACAGCTACAACTTCAAGAGGAACGCAGCAACTCTTAACAAGTCTATATTTTTAGAACATTTTACAAACCAACAAATCATTGAACTAATACATAGAGCATTTAGAGAGTTCATAAACACAACGCCAAATCCAGCAGAAGGTAAGTATCAATTTAATTATATTGTTAGAGAGCAAAATTTAGGTTTCCAATATTCAATAATAAACAGGACTGAAGATCCGATCCGGCTGTAATAGCTTTCACAGCTGGCGCACTTCAATCAGCGTTTGTGCTCATTCTATCCATCGATCACTTAAAAGCATCGGCTTTATTTCCACTGGCCTGATAATTTATTGTCTGGCAGTGAATAATATACTTTCTTCTATAAACACTTTTACTGACACTTACTTTAACAAATTTTATTACAAATGCGGTTTATTATTTTCGCCAAATGGGCCGCAACGCTTGCCAGTCTCTTAACTCTGTGTGCAGCTTGTTGAAAGAAATGGAATGCATCAATTAATGTCTCGCCAATAGGCACAATGAACTAAACAATGGTTGACTGAGGGCTAAGCTAGCCATGCTGCTGTCGTCTGTTTGTTTTCATCACAGGAATAGAAGTGGTATATAAAAGTATCATGGTGCAATCTCACCAATTTTTTTGTTTTTTGTTTTTTCAAATGTTGCAGCAGACTAGTCAAAGATTGCTTCAGGGCTTTAGGTTTATCTAAAGTCGCGAACGCGATAGATAAGACCAGTAGATAAGACTGCGTCCTGGTGTCATTTAGACCCCTGCAAGGCGATGCTGGGCTATTCAATTGCCTTTTGACCCTCCAACGGAGAAGACCTTTCGATCTGCTAGAGAGCGTTTATATCAGAGAAGGTGACTTGATATTGAGTTTTAAGATAGGAAAGCTACAGCTTTCAGCTTATATGGACTATGTCAACGTTTTTGTCGACGGAAAAGAAAACCCATCTTTTTAAACCTCGCCAGTCCTGTCATGTGGTCTGCTAATGAATCCCAGGGTGTTGCCATTTAAATTAAAGCTTTTCAGTAATTAATTCTAATGGCCAGTGTGGGATGTTTTAGAATTTCAATGTGGTTTCGTGGCTCTTGGTAGTGAAAAGGTTACTTAGACAACCGAAAAACAGTAGCTACAATCTCGGCCTAAAACCTTGAAAACACCTCTCTATTTTGGCACCCCATTCCCCTTTTCAATGTTGCTAGATCCGCTAAATTGTTTAACTCAATGGATAACAACATTGAGAGGGGTGCGGGTCCTACGTGTTTCAAGGATTTTTGTCCGAGATTGTGAGGTCAAAAACTACGTCTGGCAAACGTCAAATCCTAGCGTTGACATCAAAATAAAAATATCATGAATGGTGGCGTGACTGAATGATTTAAATAGAATTTTGATCACTTTCTAGCAAAATCTATGTTTAATCCATGTTAATTTGAAGTTATCGTCATTGTAGCTTTCGCGAACTTACTCGAATTGTAACGTTATCAAATTTTTAATCAAGGTAGAGCATATAAATAATACGAAAACACGTTGAAACATACATAGATTTCTAAGCAGGTAATTAACCATCAAATTATCGTAAGTTTCAAAAGCCTATTTAAAACTATGGTTTTCACCACAGTAACAACACCAGAAGAACGAGCACTCATTCGGTTTCTTCACAGTGAAAAGACGTTATCGCTCCGTGAAATTGGACGTAAAACTGGGAGATCTGCGGCTACAGTCATGAGAGTTATAAGAAATTATAATGTTGTTATCTATAAAGCAAGATGTGGGAAACAAGGTCGACCTTCAAAGCTCTCGAACCGTCAACAGAGGTTGATTTTCGCTCGCTTCACAAGTTAAGACGTAGAGAAGGAAACTTTACAGCCAAACGCTTAATGAAAGAGGCATGTATTCCAGAGAATGACGTATCAGTGCGTACAGTTCGGCGCTTACCTCGATGGTGTGTCCTTTGCGCACAAGACTAACCCATTAGATCAGGCAAGAGCCCCTACTGGAAGGATTTATAGGAAAAAATCAGAGGGACTTGATCAATTCTGCACTTCTAAGGGGAGTAAAGTAGGCTCGGGTGGAAAAGTAGTTAAATTCATTGTAGCCATTTCATATAACGAAGGAGTAGTTCTATGCAAAGACTATGAACACATGAAACGCAGCATTTTTTGCCTCTTTCATTGATAACAATTTTGAGGAAATCTTTCAGAAGGCAAATAAATGTGGTTCAAGGCTTTGGCTTCAAGATGGAGACCCTTCTCAAAATAGTGCCGCTGCTAGAAATGCAATGGAACGTGTAAATGCGGAATTATTAAAGATACCTGTTAGGAGCCCTGATTTGATAAACTATAACTAGTTTTACTATTCTACTGCTCGATTACAGTACCATCAAAATTATTGACAATATTTAATAATGTACATGTTTTCATGAAATATTGTAGTTGGAATGAAAATAATGTTTATTATTGTATAGTCACAGCTGGTAATTTAATAATCACATACTATATGTTTTCATTTAATAGTTTAATTATTTTGAAAAAAGAGTTATCGAATCACTGTGTTATAACCAAATGATGCTGTCATGATAGTAATTTGTTTTCAATCAATAAAAATCTAAAACTGGCTATAACATTACTGTCTTTTTTACTTCTCTTAAATAATTCACCAAGGAGTTCCACATTCTCCCACACTTTAACCCACTGATTAGTCTTAAACATCCAAAACTAGTACCTTTCAATATTATAAAAAGAAAAAAGTTGGCAATCACACCTTAACCCTTGTTCTGCAAAGGGTTTAGAAAAATTCCATTTTATTCCTTATAAAATTTAATGGAAGCTGAGCAAACAGTTGCATGGGGTTCATACTTTACCACAAATTGAAACCAAAAACAATTTGAATATGCTACTGACAACTATGACTATGAGGACACCATCTGATGTTTCTCTGATGTTAATGACGTTTCCTTAGAGTAAAGTTTGGAAGCCTTGGTGATACAGAAGCTTATAACATCAACTATTTTGATGATGATGTGTTTCCATCACAACAAGATGTCATAAGCAGTACCCCACAACATAATGATCCAGGAGCATCCAGACAAGCTGAGTCTCCTTAAGAAATGCAGAGGATAGAAACATTACCTGGTTCTATTCTTGATGTGGTGTCTGCTGGCTTCATGAAGCTAACACAGAGGCAACAGAAACAACTAATTGTACACTTGTTGCATAAGTGGCTTTTAGCCGATGTGCACCCAGAATTAAATAGTAATTACGTGCCACGTGATTTCTGGCACCTGCTTACAAGTGCCTTGAGAGTTCTTTATGTAAATGGCAAGAACAATGTTCTTTATCATGCTTCTCACTGCTTTGGGGAAATCTGCTCTGGGCAAACTGTCCATGCATGCCACTTACAAGGATGCCTTTCGGGTTGATTTTGTTTGGCAACAAGTGGCTGTCCTACATAATGGACCAATGTGGTCCTATATTGGCAGTGATGTGGAGAAGGTCCAACCATGCATATCAGCAGATTCAATTGTTTGAAAAAATTCACAGACAGACCCAAATGGCTGTTTAAATGCTTCTACGACTACAGACATTGTAGCAGGAGCATTTCAACAAACATTTGGGTCTGACTGTGAATTGTTGCAAACAGCAACATTCACTCCAGTGCAGTCATCTCCAGCCACTCATCTCAAAAATAACTTGGAGCCAAACACCATTGAATATTTACCTGTTTCCCCTGAAGAATCTGGAGTAAGCACAGAACCATTTCCTTTAAGTTCTTCAAGTGCACCCACATCTCATTTATGGGCTTCAATGGGTTGACTTAGTAAGGGCAGAAACTTTGCTTGATGCTTCTATAGGGAATTGTCCCACCTTTATGGGGAGGGAAGTTGTGGGCTTAATGTTCACAATGTGGGTGCCCACTTAGTGTTTTATGTGAGACGTTGGAGACCTGTATTTGCATGGAGTTGTTTTGGTTTTGAAGATTGGAATGCAGTCCTTTTACAGGCTGTTCATGGTACTGGGGATGTGACACGTCAAATTTTATGCCATGTCCATGCACGACTCCAGTTAAAGAGCTTTTTTGTTAAAATGCCCAAATGTGATGCTAAAGATTACATATCTAGATTGATAAAACCAACAAGGCAGTGGAAAAAAACAGAAAAATGCCAAAGATTGTACAATTTCTGGGACAGTTGTTAATTTACCTGATGTAACTGGGGAAGAGCTGCAATTAATTAAGAAAGAAACAAGGGGAAAAGACATGAATCAGCTTAGTAAAGCTCTTAGGGTTCAGTATGGGCTGGAAAAAACTGTATGGGAAAGATTACAAACAAATGAAAAAGAGGATTTGCTATGTTGTGCTAACAAAGAAGGGTGAAATAATAGCATTTAAATATTTTATTTATTGTAAGAAGTCCAAATGTGTATATGCCTTAGCTGTGCCTTTTATTCTTGACAATGAATGCTTCATTTGTCCACAATCTGGTCATCACATTTTGAGAATCAATGGAATGGATAGCACGGTATGTGAAATCCAGCAATTTTTTTTTGTATTAATGCCAAACATGCCTGTGGCGAAGGTGTCTGGTGGCGTCAGATCTTGTCTGGAGTGGAATTTTTTGATGGCCCCGACAAACCAAATACCAGACCCAGGGACCAAACCTTCACCACTTCAGATCAAGTAATCGTAAAACAGAAGAACAAACACCTTCATCAGTGCTGGGAGAGATGCCTGAATGATGATGCTGTTGTAATCCCACACAGGATCATCAGATTGTATGACCAAAAAGGTGACTGCACCAGAGTCATACAAACAAATGTTTTGCACAGAGAGGATGACGAAAGTGATGCAGACAGTACACCAGATCAGGAAGGTGATGAAGATGATGTGACAGATCTGGAACACCAAGAAGAATATCCTGACATGGCTGATGAGGGTGAAAGTGGAGAAGAGATTGATGAGGGTGAAAGAGGAGAAGAGATAACAGGGCTAGAAGAGCTATTCACATTTGTTGTCAAAGACCTATCCATTGACTACACTGATGATGAGGATGATTATGAAGTTTCAGAGCTACAAACTCTTGCAGCAGCACCAACAGAAACAATTACAAGGATGGCAAGTGAGCAGCCTCGAAACACCGATGACACCGGACCATTTACATGGGAGTCAGTTTGATCAACCAAGTAAAGATCTGCTCAACACTAAAAAAAAAATAGGAACTCTCATTCTCTTACCAAGTCCTACAGTCCACAAGTAAAAGAAATCAACACCAAGCTCTGCAAAAAATATAGTTAAGATAGTTGGGGAGTCAGATTGCCTGTACAAATTGGACACTGCAAGACAAAACCTGAAAGAACATCCCACAAATAACTTTTACAAAAGCAATTACCAAAGCCTTCTTACACCTGTGCAGACCCAAATACTAGCTCATCACACGTCCCTTAAAAAACAGCATAGAGAATGGGAAAAACAATACTACCTCAGCCTTGACTGCTCTGAACCAAGCTTAGATGAAGTAAAAAGAAACAATGAGCAGTATTCAATTTACAAAAATATCCTCTGGTGTGAAGAACTTTTAAAACACTAGAACATAACTGTTCATTTATGAACAGGCATAGCATCCTTGTGAATGACCTCTCCAGAGAATATATCCTAAACATCAGGCCCCAGTTGTTCAAAGGGTGGATAACGCTATCCACTGGATAAATCGCTATCCAGTGGATAAGTGTTAACAAAACAAACTACGCTATCCGTTGGATAGTGATTTATCTGGTGGATAGCATTATCCATCCTTTGAACAACCGGGCCCTGCGATATAAAATTTAATTATACATTAAAATTATATAACAGTAAGTTGATATAATTCAAAATTGTTACTCATAATCTGCTAGTAAGTGTAAAATCAAATCATAATAAAATTAATGTACAATAAGTTTGAACACAGATACAAAGAAATATATTTTAGCAAACATGTCAAAGAAAACTCACATAAGCTTACATAATGTAATTGTAAGTTAGAGAGTACAATATTTGCTTCTCAGTAAATTATAAATAACATATGTATTTTTATTGCACTTGCAAACTGTCCTGGATAGGATTTTCCAAGTTAAATAAGCTTAAGCTTATGTACATGTAGATGCAATACAAGCATGAAAACTCGATTATCCACTTTTATACAGTCATTTGCATTTTTTATGAATAAATTCATTACTCAAACAATTTTATTTCCATGTATTAAAAACTAAATCCCCACAATCTCGGACAAAAATCCTTGAAACACTTAGGACCCGCACCCCTCTCAATGTTGTTATCCGTTGAGTTAAACAATTTAGCGGATCTAGCAACATTGAAAAGGGGAACGGGGTGCCAAAATAGAGAAGTGTTTCAAGGTTTTAGGCCGAGATTGTCCGAGTGGCGGGAAAAAATAATGAGCATGCGCAATGAATAGAAAATGACACTTAGAAAAAAAACAATTTTTTTTATAGGTCAGGTCAATAAAAACAATAAAGTAATACTTCTGAAAACGTGTTAAAAGAGCAGTAAATATGCCTTTTATAAAATTATTATACAGATATGATGTGAGTTCGTTGGTCCATATTCAGCCTGTTTTCTCAGATCCCTGAGAACGAACAAAAGAACGTACCTCCATGTCCAAGATGTTTTGCAGATCTTATTTTGCAACAAGAAATAGATCAACAACACGCGCCGAGTCAATAGACGCTCAATTTAAGTACACTTTATGGAACATTTCATTCAGTTACTAATTGTTTTAAAATTCACGAAGAGCAAATCTTTTTTAAAAATTTATCCTGATTGTTATTTTGAAATTATGCACTGTACTGATGATTGTGCAATGCGTGTCTACTTAACTTGTGTAAACAATGGCGGTTAGCTAACGCAACGGTACACCACCATATTGTATTAGTTCACGCGTATTTGAAATATCGCTTGTCCTTGTGTTAACGGTGTATTTGTGCGATTTTTGAAACGGTAAACCATTTGTTATTGAAATAAGGTCTTGATAGGGGTAAATCTCTTAAGTCTGCACGGTCAACCGTTGACACTCAGACAAAATGATTAAAAAACGATTAATAACAAAGAAGCTACGTTTTGTTTAAATTTTATTTCAGTATTATATTCAGTGCTATTTAATTAAATATTAAAAATATTTCAGATGCAATAATAGTCTAAAATAATAAATCTGATTAAATAAATTGAGCAGCGGCACTATTTTGAGAAGGGTCTCCATCTTTAAGCCAAAGCCTTGAACCACATTTATTTCAGTGCCTTCTGAAAGATTTCCTCAAAATTGTTATCAATGAAAGAGACAAAAAATGCCGCGTTAATGTGTTCATAGTCTTTGCATAGAACTACTCCTTCATTATTGGCTACAATGAATTTAACTACTTTTCCACCCGAGCCTACTTTACTCCCCTTTGAAGTGCAGAATTGATCAAGTCCCTCTGATTTTTTACTATAAATCCTTCCAGTAGGGGTTCTTGCCTGATCTAATGGGTTAGTCTTGTGTGCAAAGGACACACCATGTTTTTGAAACTTACGATAATTTCAATGGTTAATTACCTGCTGAGAAATCTATGTATGTTTCAACGTGTTTTCGTATTATTTATATGCTCAGCTACCTTAATTAAAAATTTGATAACGTTACAATTCGAGTAAGTTCGCGAAAGCTACAATGACGATAATTTCAAGTTAATATGAATTAATACATAGATTTTGCTAGAAATTTATCGAAATTCTATTTAAATCATTCAGTCACGCCACCATTCATGATATTTTTCTTTTGATGTCAACGCTAGGATTTGACGTTTTCCAGACGTTGTTTTTGACCTCACACAATCTCGGACAAAAATCCTTGAAACACTTAGGACCCGCACCCCTCTCAATGTTGTTATCCGTTGAGTTAAACAATTTAGCGGATCTAGCAACATTGAAAAGGGGAACGGGGTGCCAAAATAGAGAAGTGTTTCAAGGTTTTAGGCCGAGATTGTAGCTGCAATACATTCTCTCGGGTTTTCGTGTGTTTCTATTGACCCAAAGTAAATTCTCCCAATGTAACTTCAAAAGAACAGACACGGCTACTAAGGACAAGTAACAACAGGATCATATTCAGGCAAAACAGTTCAAAAGGGGCAAATTTGCCATCTAAAGTCTCGGAAATGAATCATCTAATAAGGAAACGGCACTTTAAAAGAAGTAACACTAAAAGTTAATCATTTGGACAGCTGTGGAAGCATGATTTGGTTGCGGCCGTCACGGTATTTGTGTACGTAATAAGCTTAAAACTTCAAGCAATAAAAAGCAAGGCTTACCTGTATTGACTCAAGCCATCTGGATTTTTCCACTAGATGATCACCAAAAATAACAGGATCTAAGAAGTATGGAGTACTTCTTCCCGAAAAAATACATAAACATGGCCACTCATCGATAGATATCGTTTGGCAAGCCACGTGCCTTCGGCCGCCATTTTGTTTCGTTTTGCTACAGATTACCATTAGTTCCAAGGACTCTATCTGTTTCGGAGCGCCTATGCAACCCGGCCAAAAACAGAAATTGGCCCTTGCCTTAATTTTCCTGAGTGATTTTAGTTTGTTAACTCCGAAATTGTTATTCGTGTTTATGAACTGGCTGGCCAGCGGTTTTAATGTTGTTTTGTGATTTACTTTCACAGGGACGCTTGGTATCGCATTTTAGGCATCGCCGAGCAATCAAATACTTAAAGTTACGGAAACTTACGCAATGTTGATTCCGTGGTGAAGTCAGTTTAATCGGTAAACCCTGACAAAAAATAAATCGCGAGAAATGGAAGGCTCGAGTCATGATGCGTGACATTCGTTTTTCTTTTTCAATGTGGTCATTGTGCAAATTATTTAAGCTTATATAGGGCCGCCAACAGCGAAAAGCTTTTATATGTAAAATTTTATTGAGGCGGTGACAAAAAATCATAATGGATGAACTGAAAATACCGGAAAGCCAAAGTATTATGTACGATAGTCAGCCCTTGGGTGCATGCGCCTCCTCTCAATCACTATAAAGTTATAGCGTTCACGGTAAACTGAAAAAAAGTCAACTAACAATGTTTAGTTATCTTGAATCAAAAGATATCAGAAGGATGAAAAGTTCTGGAAGAGATAAGTATTTTTTTGTTTCTGTGCTGCCAATGTAATCCATATGGTATTTTGTGTGTAGTGCTGCAATGCATGCGTTATTATTCATCTCGAAGCCAACTGAAAAGAGTCAAAAGAGCTCACGAAATTCTGTTGAAGTTAGACCTTGATCTGTATATTCGCGAATGTGGTATCCGCGATTGTTATCCTCACTTGATATTTTTACTGAGCATTTATTTCTCTTTGTAACTAAGGATCCATCAACACCATAGACAGTTTGTTTTTACCCTTGGAAAGAAACTCTTCATTTCTTACATGTTTTATGAACGGCATCTATGATGGACAAAATTCATTTGTAACATATTTTATTGGTAATCTTAGTATTCTTACGTTATTAATTGAATGAAGTAACCTGACATTCTATGTATACACCTAATTTGAGAAAGGTTGTCGGAAAAAAGCGCACGTGACAATCCCGAATTAGGTAATCTGGGATATGATCAATGAATTTTAATAAGTCAAATAAATACATCAAGCCCACGATGCCTACATTTGTTGCTTTCTTTTATCACTCGCAAACATACGTCCATGGAACCAAGTCCAGGAACCATGAACTTAAAACTACCCACGATACCTTTCGGGATTGTAGCGTGCGCTTTTTTCCGACAACCTTTCTCGAAACAGCTGTATAACATCTATGAAGATCTTCATCCAATCCCACCCAATCAATCCCAATTAATAGTATTATATATTATCATTTACAGGTATCACACAAATTTCCCTATTTCCTTTGTCTGTAATCAACTTTTTTATTCCTTGTCCGTTAGAATGAGTCACATATGCATGGAGCATATTATAATTTATTGATTGCTCTCATATCTGTGGGGCTGAGAGGTGTTATAGTATTTAAAATAGGTATTGTTGCTGTTCTTATTAAAGCATTATTAACATTTTTTATATCGAAGTGATACAAATCTAAATCCGCAAGCATTTTATTTTCACCTAATACTGAAAGAGCAGTCAAATCTACATAAGCTTTATTAGCAGCTTGGAGATTAGTAGATGGGGTAGATACATTGTTTATATATTTAGAATTCATATCAAGGCTTCCAGTCATTACTCCTCCAGCAATATCTAACTTCTTATCAAGTTCACTATCAAGATAATTCTTTGTGGGGAGTGTAAATAGCTCAGATTTATCAACTTTTAATTTTAACTCATCGTCAACGTATTTTTTAGGGACGAGAGATTGATTATCGTATATGTTTGAATATGGTTTAGTATTTTTTATCAGTTGACCTTTCAGATCGAAAAATGTCTCAGTTGGGTCTCTCTTAATGAAATTGTTGTTGAGATAGCTCTTGTTAACGACTGATTCCAGATCTCTGACTTTGACATTGTATTCATCGTCTATTTTGGAATCTGGTAGTGTTTTCACATTCAGAATCGAATGATTTTTCATATCAAGGTCGCCATCAATATCATCTTTTTTATTCGATATTTGTGTTTGAAGCTCTTGTTTAACCTTATTGAGAGTGAGTAGATTAACTCTTTGCCGTTCTCTCAAAAACAGTGAAATTTGATACTATTGTTTGTTTATTTATTTTCTCAACAGTCATTTACAATTGTGTGGAAAGCTATATCTCTTTTGAAAGGGTAGTAAAAAACTTTCTGGAAAATATTGTTTTCCCAAAGAAACCCATAATATATTAATTAGTTAATTATTAACTAGCATAAATTAATATTAATAGCCGCAAAATTTGGACAAAAAGCAACTTATTTCAAAATGATGACTGGTTATAAGGAAAAGTTAAAAGCAAAAATGTTACTTGTTATATTGGCAACATATCCTGAAAATTTGGCTGAAAATGGTAAGTATAGAATAAATTAGTATTTTTTAGTTTGGTGTCAAATTTTAATTTATGCAGGAATTTGACCCCAAACATTGTGTCAACACTCCACTCGAAATTTATCTCTGTCGTTCCATAAGAACGTTTTGTCCTCTCCCTTTACTGAAATATGAATCCTAACATGTATTCAAAGCATCAAACAAGGTTTTCAAATGTAAAAAGCGAATCAAAATATGATTTCAGTTGCATTTGCGTTCGTTCGATCGATCGATGCAATATTTCGTAACACTTATCTTGGTTCGTCGCTCAATTTTCAAGCTCCAGATGCAATTAAATTTCCTCACTGCTTGGCATCCCTTCTGGATCACTTTTCTCGTCCAAAACTCTTGTTAAAACGTCCTCAACAACGCCTGTAACGGATTGCGAACGCTTCACAAATTGCGGCCATGTGTTACATCAGAAGGCCTTTCTGAAAAGCCGTCATATAAGACCAACTAGGGTATACCTGTTCAAACTTGCTGGGAGAATGGGTCAGAGTATTCCCAGTCCACCTTGAAAACATGTGGGAAATCGGGTAAAAGATGATTTTTTGCGAATTTTTTTACCTATCGTTCCGAATCGAACGATGGTCTTCGTGCATCAACGGCAATGAGTTAACACCATCTTGATCGCCAACGGGATTCCCCATAGATTTCACTAGACGATTCCTCATGACGATATCACCGCAGCCAATTATGCCATTTCCGCTCATATTGAGATGTCCTGTCATATGATTAGTACCATTTAAAAGCAATGTTTGTGCTCTCATCGTCATATAATTGATTCCGTCTTGAGCATTTGTTGGATCAGCTAGATTGCTGATTTTTTTATGTTGCATGTCGTAATTACTATCTGAATCCAGTTTGAACCCTATTCCTGGTGGTCCTGTTTTTATGATATCACTACTATCAGTGGTGGTAGTAGAACTGCCATGTTCATTAAAAATACCCATTATATTATATCTTTATATTAAATATTTCCATAAAAATCGTTTGATTAATTTCATAGGTTTATCGACATATAAAAATGAGTATGGTTTTTTGGTAGCCTTAATGTATTTTTCCTTATCAACACTAAGCTCTCTAGATATCAGATTTCTTTCATTAGTAGATGGAAAATCATAAACGCAATAATGCGAGCAATTCAATCTAATGTCTTTTGGCGTTTTATAAAAACTTTGACTAAGATAAATTATTGAACAGTTTTTATGCCGTCCTTGAATAAAATAATCTACTAAATCCTTTTGATTTTTCTCACATACATAGTCATCAAAAATAACAACTCTTTGTAAATCTTGATTTTCTAATTTATTTACGGGGATAATTTGATCATTACTAGAAACTAAAACATCATAACCAACTTGTTTACTAATTTTATTCATTGTCTCCACCATGTTTTTATATTTATCCTGTTCAAGATTTTTCCCATATAAATGAATTTGATCGTAGTAAACAAGCGGTTTCGTAATCATATGATATAAAAGATTAGTTTTACCGCTACCGCTATTTCCGCAAATTAGCATACGAAATGTGTTCTTTGGCATGTATGAATACAACTGTTTGAAATTATCTTGTTGACTATTACCAGAATCGTAATTTGGTATATCCATATATATTATTACGTTATATATTAATGATAAGTTCAGATAAGTTAAGATAAGTTGAGATAAGTTGAGATAAGTTAAGATAACTTTATATAATGTAATAATATATGGATATAGAACGATATAAGAGACTCACTATTCCTAAAATTGAAGCAGGAAAAATAACCAAAATTGTTCGTGATGTTATTAAGGTTGAGAAAACATCAAAGCAGGATGTCTATGAACAAAAAAAAGAAGAAGTTAAACCGATTACTGAGAAATTAGAAAAAGAAATCGATGAAATAAGTAAGTTGAGAGAAGAAGCAAAAGAAATGCAAATAGTCCCATATTATCAGCAAATTCAAAAATTATCATTGCCAGGGCCTGGCGGTGAACAAACAAAAATGGTTTCAGATATGAATAAAGGTTTTACAGAAGAAGACTTTGTAATTATGCAAAAACATCAATTAGATTTACCATCAACTGTTCTGATTAATACCATGAAAGATTCAACTACTGCACAGACCATATTAGAGAAATCGGGTGAGTTAAATCGCAAACTAGGTCTAGATAAAGCCCATGTGTCTACAACAAAAAAAGCAAGAAAGAATAATAAAGATGAAATAGACGAATACACCAGAGACATTGATACTATTCGAAAATATACAAAACGTATAGGTCTAATCGAAGAGGGTACAAAAACTTTGAAAGTCGGAAAGGGTATATATACACAACAAAAACGAAATGCATACAAAATCAACCCAGAAAATGGCACATATGGTAATTTAATCATTGATATGCCTGAATTATATAGACAACTCAAACTAATTGCTTACAAAGATGGTAAAAAAGTATATGATAAACGAGTTGATTTTGATACACTTGATCTACTCACAAAGAGGTTCAATAGTAAAAAGAAATATAGTCCTTTATCAAAAATAGTATTTGACGACTTGAATAGAATCAGTGAAATTCCAATACATAGAACAAGTAAAAAATACAAAAAGATAGGTAGTGGAGTTGTTTATTATAATAACCCACAGGATTTATTTTCACGTCTGGAGCTGCTAGGAGGGTCATTATTGGCAGGAAATAATGGTGTAAGAGATGAATTCACAGAAATTGTGCATACATTAAACAAATTAGGTGTTCTAAATAACAATCAACTTAATGATCTTTTAAAAGAATATATACTCAAATAATATACTCTAATATATATATAATGAATGAAAGAGCAATTCATATCTCATCAATCAACAGAATCAAAGTAGGACGAAGTAAAACTGAAGATTTTGTTGTTAAATTCAATCCAATTTTAAAATTAAACCCAGATATGCAACATGAACTAGCTGTAGATCGTCTGACAATGACATATAGTTGGCATAATATTTCGTCGGTCTATGGAAATGATTCTATCAAATATTCTACAGATGGAGGCCAGTCATGGGAAACAGTTACTTTTGTTGCTGGGATGTATAGTTACGACGACATTAACGATTATTTACATCAATACATGACTAAACAAAACCACAAAACTGGAGATGACTATAACATTTCAATAACATTTATATTGTCGTTGTATAGAGTGATTATAGAGATTGAAAATAATTATCAGTTAGATCTTAGAGGTAATGTATTTGGCGAGTTAATTGGATTCGAACAGAAGATTATTACAAAAACGGAGTATGGATTAATGCTCCCAAATATTACGAATTCGATTGACTCGTTATATATAAATACCGATGCTATTACAGACAGTATTGTGGACGGAAAAAACAGTAATACATTGTGTGTTATCCCAACTGATAATTTAACAAGAAGCTTTCCATTTAGTTTTGAACCGAGGCGTGCTCTCTTTAGTCCTGTAGCTTCTAATAATATCAGTCAAATGAGATTTTATGTTTCGGATGCTTTAGATAGACCTGTGATTTTGAATGACATCGACTGGTATATAACATTGATTCTTAGATCAACACCTATTTAATCTAACCAAAGAATATAGAATGACAAGACAATGTGAATACAAAAAACATTACGACCCAGAAATGGATCGATATGTGAAAACACATATATACGGTGAGGGTATATCAGATGTAATGAAATCAATTGCCAGTAAAATATTTGGTAAGACAGTAAAAAAAACATTGAAAGCTGGGATTCAAAAAGGTGCTGAAAAAGCATTCGAAAACGCAGCTACTAAAGCAGGTGATTTTGCAGCAAAGAAAGCAGGTGATAAAATAGTTCAGCTCTTAAGTAGAAATAATATAGAAACACCATTAATAACACTACCAACACAATCATCACCATTAACTGATTATGAGATAAATGAAAGAGTTAATCAACTACTTTCAGGTGGGAAACTTCGTAAGATGAAAATTATGTAATTTAATTATATATGTATAGAAATCCTAAATATGTTGAAAGATACGAAGATGTTGTTTTTGACCTGGAAACAGCTTTGAATACGACTGTTGCTAATAATGCTAGACAGAAAAAGGACGGCTACAGATTCGTTGTTGACAATTCGGGGGAGGTTACACCATTTGATTGGTATAATGCCCGGATATCGCTAGATTTCAAGGTGACAAAAACAGCTGGTGGGAATCTCGCTGTTGATGATCATAATGGAATAGTCAACGGGAGTCATAGTTTGATCAAGAATTTTGATATTAAGTTGAACGGTAAGAAGGTATACGACTGCAACGAGAGTAACCATGTTGTGAACATCAAAAACTTGCTTGAATATAGTTCATCTTATGCAAAAAGTACTGCTTCAAATGAATTTTTCTATCTTGATACTAACAGAAATGCACAAGAAGACAAGACAAATGCGGCTTATAATAAAGGCTTTGCAAGCAGAAAAGCTCTTCTGGGTGTGTCTAGGGTTGTTCATACTGAAGTATCGCTAAATAGATATTCGTTTTTTGAAAGTCTTATGGGTGAGCTATTGCCGAACACCCGAGTGGAATTGAATTTAGAAATTGAGAGCGATGGTAACTTGATTTGGCAAGGTGCTGATGATTGTAGAGTCATAATCACTAGAATGCAGCTGTTTGTTCCTAGAATAACTTTTAATTCGGAGGGTCAAAGCTTATATATGAGTGAATTTTTAAAAACTCGAAATTGGACTTATCTTCGCGAAAATGTGGAAAGATCCAACAGTTCGCAACAGAGAACTGGTAATTTTAAAATAACCTCTGGGATAACACGACCTCGTCATGTTTTCGTGTTCATTATAAATGACGCAAACGTAGACGTACAAACAGCAAATCCGTATCTGTATAACACCTTTTCAGTTAGTACAGACCCTCGAACTCTTTTGAATTCTTATCTTGTTGTAGGGAATGGAAACGAGTATCCGGAGATTCATTACACACCTTCTTCGGATCCATCACGTGTATACAGAGATGTTTTGAAATATGTTCATGCTAACAACGAATACGGAGAAGGGACACTTTTGAATCGAACAAATTTTGGTTCTATATTTCCATTCCTATACTTTGACCTCACGAAACAGAAAGTTGATGTCCGAGATGGTACTACAAAATTGGCGTTCAGATATGAGCTTTCGGGAACAACCGCTACACCCTATTCTATTTATGCGATTACCCTGTATGAACAGGACGTTGAGCTAGAGCAGAAGAATGGTAAGCTATTGCTTAGATCTTAAATATATTCAACTGATGTTTTTAAACTAGGTATGTTATAACAAGGATACCGAAAATTATTAATTAAATATGTTAGATAAAACCTGAAATTTATCTAACATATATTATATATAAGATATGACTACATATTATTCTCATGGAGTCACTCTATCAGAAGGACAGAGATTACGACTTGCAAAAGCTTATCAAAATAATTCAGCAATCACAATTAGATTATCAAGAAATGAATTGAATGGATCTGATGAATTGATGCTTACTAGAACTCAGATAAATAAAATCGCGAAATCACATAAAAATGGAACAGGAGTTGATATCAAAATATCAAAGACACAGATAAGAAAAGCAGTTAAACATGGTGGGAGTTTATGGACATCTTTATTTTCATTGGGAACGAAATTATTGCCTTATGCCACAAAGGCAGTTCCAGCCTTAGCAACTGGTGCAATGAGTGCATTGGGTAGTTTGGGGATTGACAAGATTTTTGGAAAGGGACAAACGGGTGGTTTTCTTATTCCACAAAATAAGGTGGATCAACTGATTAAATACAAGGACTTATTAAATGTGACACAAAAGAAACAAATATTAGATGCTCTTCAAACTGGTGGCCAGTTAGTTATTAAACCTACTAAAACACAGCATGGAGGGTTTCTCGGCACTCTTCTTGCCTCTATCGGGATCCCTCTGCTGGTAAATGCTTTAACCGGAAAAGGATTGCAGGTTGATAGTAATCGTTCAAGAAGATCGTTACCCGTTTATGTGCCTCCTCCTCCTTCCCCAAAATCAAAAGGTGGCTTGATTAATCCATATGCACGACCTCCACCATTCTTTGGAACATGGGACAACCCAATAGGGATGGGGATTTAAAAAAAGCTCCAAAAAAAAAGGTAAAAAAAGGGAAAGGGCTTCTTCTAGGCAAAAACAGCCCATTCAACAGAATCCCATTACTCGGAGCACTCCTATAAAATTCATAAACAAAGCATTATCAAACATTGATTTAATAAACTGGTTGAAACAACTCAAGATTAAACATTTTAGGGGTATTTTCAGTCGTGATAATTTACCTAATAAAATAAAGAGAGAATGTGGGATTATCAATTTGGATTCACAAATAGGCCCAGGATCTCACTGGGTTTGTTATAGAAATATTGATAAAAAATTTGTTGAATACTTTGATCCATTCGGTTTAACTATGCCACATGAGGTCAAAACGTATTTATCAACAAGTGGAAAACACCTCGTATTTTCGGGAGATGAAATACAGGAAAGAGATTCAATTTTATGTGGATATTGGTGTTTGTACTATCTAAATGAACGTCAAAGAGGTGTATCATTATTGGAAACCATACATAATTCAAATTTTGATCCAATAGATCATAGTGTTAATCATAGATTTCTTATCAACTATTTCACAAATATTATGTAACTTATTATTATAATGGTGAAATCATATTGTGTTAAACAGAAGAAACAAACTGAGTGTGTGGAACCATCTGGATATAAAAAAGCTAAGAATGGTAGATTGATGTTCTATTGCACCTGTGCTGAATGTGGCATAAAGAAGACTAAGTTCGTTAAACAATCAAAAAACTAGTTATGCCCTCTCAAGAAGGGGGCGATTTGGCGTCAGAGCTCTTCAAAGGAGCTCTGAAAATGGGATCTTTAGTTGGACGCCAAGCTTTGAGCCGAGCTGTAAAATCTGATTTTGTAAAATCTGAGATCAAAAAGGTTGGGCATAACTATTTGGATCAAGCTCTGGATTCGTTCACGAGCGATATTTCAAAGAAAATATCACCGATTGGTAAAGGAATAGCATATGATATGAGTATGTACACTGATACAAGTGATCCTACTAATCCACTTTATGATAGAAGCAAATATGGTCAAGGGGTTGATATTCATAAATTGATTGGTAAACTTCCAAGACCAAAAGGAGGCTGGACACCAGGTTCGTATAAATATATGGGACCTTATAATCCTTTATCTGATCAATTATCATATGATAAAGATACAGGGGAAGTTATTGAATGGCATGTTCAACCTAAAAATAAACTAGATAAAATATCAGCTTACCATGATATTTGCTACGATCGAGGTGGAAATAAAGGAGATTGTGATAAAACAATGGTTAAAGCGATTGATCAGATACCATGGAAAGATAAACCTTGGGGTTCAACAGCTGTTCGCAATTTAATAAATACAAAGCAAAAACTGGGATTGGGTTTAAAAAAGAAGCCAAAAAACGGAAAACGGCGTTGAGTAATAATGATTGGGCTCAACAATTAGCCGATGAACTTCATAAACCAATCAAAAGGCATTTCAAAACAAGAAGAGTTATTGTAAATGGAATAGATGAAATATGGTCAAGTGATTTGGTTGAAATGCAACAATTCAGCAAATGGAATAAAGGTTATAGATATCTTCTTATGACGATCGATGTGTTTTCAAAATATGGATGGATTGAGCCATTGAAGGATAAAAAAGGCGAGACAGTTACTGAAGCATTTAAAACAATATTCAAAGAAGGAAGACAACCAAAGTTTTTATGGACGGATAAAGGTTCGGAGTTTTATAACAAACATATGCAATCATTACTGGATAAACATAAAATTAAATTATATTCCACTGAGAATGAAGAGAAGTCATCAGTTGTTGAAAGGTGGAACCGCACAATGAAAAACAGGATGTGGAAACAGTTTACAGCTAAAAATACAACACAATATTTAGATATGTTACCTCAGTTGGTAAAAGAATACAATAGTACAAAGCATTCAAGCATTAAAATGACACCTGTTGATGCATCTAAGAAGAAAAATGAAGGAGTTGTATATTTCAATTTATATGGTGAAATGGAGCCGTTATCATCTAAACCGAAATTCAAAGTTGGTGATAAGGTTCGAATATCAAAGTATAAAAGGAAGGTATTTGACAAGGGCTATACTCCAAACTGGACAGAAGAAGTATTTACAGTTGACAAAATCCAATACACAAATCCAATCACATATAAATTGAAGGATTTGAATAATGAACCAATAGAAGGATCATTTTATGAACCTGAATTATTGAAAGCGAAACAAGATATATTCCGCATTGAGAAAGTCATTCGGAGAGATTATAAGAAGAAACAAGCTTTAGTAAAGTGGAAGGGGTATAGCGATGATTTTAATAGTTGGATACCACTGAAAGATGTCAAAAATATATAAAACAATGTAATATTTATATATATAATGAATATGCAAAACTTTAAAAATTATTCATCTGAAATATTAAGTGAAATCATGAAATATGAACATGAGATAACTCTTTTAAATGAGACCGTTGATAATTATCATTCGAAAATCAAGAAATTGTCTCATAAAAGAAAGCTGATTAATTTGTACATCAAGAAGATAGAAGAAATGGATGAAGATATTACATTAAAAGATCTTCTGTTTTGTATCGTAAATGAAATAGCACAAGATAAGCATACAGAAACAGATTTGTTTTTGAACACAAGGGTTGATAATATGCGATATATCAAAACATTCAGATGAACACATTTAAACGCATAACAAATACATAAAGAAATATTATATATAGTATAGTATAGATGGAAAATAACCCTATCAAAAGATGCAGAGGAAGACCTCCTGTTTATAAAACGAATGAAGAAAAAAGAGAAGCTATTAAAGAATCCAAAAATCGTTATTTGCTCAACAAAGAATGGTACTGTGATATTTGTAACACGGGCCGTAATTACAAATTAGCCGGAAAACACTGTCACCTTAACACGAACAAGCATATACTAAATGTTCACATTATGGAAGACAAAAATTAAATTCTATAGTTTAAAAGATCCACGTTTGGATCATTTGAATTCTTACACATACTTAAACGCATATCGAATAACACTTAAAAAAATAAACCTATACTATAGTATAATGAAAATATCAGGAATATCTAACCTTATGAATATGAATAAGAGTGATCTCTTAAAACTATCCAAAATCGAGCTTGTCGAAATGCTGATGAAGCAGGAGAAGCCTGTTCCAGCTCCGAGGACTTTGAAACCCCAAATTGTGATAGTGGATGATACCAAACCCATCGAGCCAGAGAAGAAACATACGGCTTATAACCTCGATAACCTATTTGAGGATAAACCATTTCCAGACTTTGTCATCAAGAACGATCCATTTGAAAGAACAATGATTAAATTAAATAACAAAAGGAGAGATATTAATGAACAATCATTTAATATCGACAGCAAGTATCAAAATCTGAGGTCTAATCAGATGGTAGATGAAACACACAAAATACAAAAATACCCGATGATAGCAGCAACATTGGATGATTTCTGCAAAGGTGAAATTAAGTTATCTACGGACAAAAAGAGAGCTAAATTGAGTTTCGTTGAACTTTTTGAAGCCAGATTAGATGATATCCCGGGAGAGAGAGAGAGAGAGTTTCTGTTTCCGTGGATGTTAAAATCGCGTATGAAGAAGATAAAGTATTGTCAACAAAGACGGTGAACGTCGGACCATATGTAGTAGAGAAGCCGGTGAATTTAAATGAACACGATATCTACAAGTTTGCTATGTATGTTCTTCTTGAAAACGGTTTCTCGGTATTATCAGGTGAGAGTATCGTTGGTATCAGTTTCAAGATCTTAAAACTCAAGAAAAAGCAATTCAAGCATGTCAAAATGGGTAAACTGAAGCTCGAATCGTACCTATTAAACAAACAACGACCTATTAAGAGCCATGGTGTTAACACATGCGTAGTAGACTACATATGGGACCAGGTTCGATGTCAGAGGGGGTTTAAGACATATACTTATGACAAGTTGAAGAACGAAATATACGAATTCATTCCTGAAGGCGATATGATAAGTACCGATGAATTGATTAATTGGGCTAGTGAGTGTCACAACAACGTATCAATCCACGCTTTCGACACCAGGTACAAAAAGTTCGTTTCACATAGTAAAAACGGCTCAAATATATGTCTCGTATATATCGTAAAAGACTCTCATTGCTTCCCGATCACAAATGAAAAACTCAAGATTGTGGCAAGTAAGGCAAACCAAGGCGGATGTGATGACCTGCTAAAACACATGTCTGATCTACAATGGACTAGACGTCATGAGAACGTCGCCAAAATCAAATCAGTTGAGGAGATGTGTAGTCTAGATAAGGAGAATCATATAGTAGTTCTTCCCGAAAACACGAGGATGAAAGAGGCCATAGATAGATATATCAAGAATGAAAATTTCTATGTTGAATATTTACACTGGAACAATAACGGTATACTTGATGGATTTCTCGATCACAAAAAGAATATGTTTTTACTAAACGAAGAGTATAACACCCGAAAAACAATATGTGATAAACTATACAACACATATAAAACTCACGACTTCAAATGGACAAATCAAAGTTATACAAGCATTGCAACGAGCTTATTCAAGCAGTTAAACGGTTACATCCCCGAATCATCTTATAATGTCAACACGAGACAGATGCTGGACGATTATTATCCGAGAGCGTTGCAATGGTGTACAACAGACGATATACCCGAAGAAGACGTAGTGTCGATCGATATCGCAAAATGCTACCCGAGCATCCTATTAAACAACAATCACGAAATACCTATTTACAGTATCCATAATGTTGAACCGTTTAACTGCAAGAACGATTTGAGACTATGTGGAGAATTCTACATTGAAGAAACCGTTCTCGATATATATAGCAACCAATAAAAATAGAAGCCGGTTTTTACAGCAGAAATCTGGTCTCATACCTGGTCGATACCTTACATATGCCCCTGAGTCAAATCAAACATAAGATTGTTACCAAGAGAGCTCTGAAACCAGATACTTTTAGCGATTTCATAAAATACATCTTTGATAACATATCAGAGAGCGAGGCAAAGAAAGTAGCAAATAGTTTTATCGGTGATCTCGGTCGAAAATACGATAGGGTAAATCATGGTTTCACTTGCATAGACCACGAAACAGCTATGGCTTGTTGGACGTCTGGTATGGCTGAGGGTAAGAATGTAACAGTTGATCATCACAATGGAACTTATCTTATACGAGAGCAGAAAGTAAATCGAACATTCTCAGATCATACCAGCGTTAACAGATTTGTCGTATCAGAAGCTATTCTCAAATGTCTTCAGTTGATTGAGGCTTGTCACGGCGAGGATAGCGTATTGTACGGATATAACACCGATGGAATATATATCAGTGACCCCAAAACAACATTCAGAAATAAGAAGGACATTAAATTCAAGACTTCTAAGATCGGTAGAGCTTATGTTACAGACAGTAAATTATCATACTTTGAAAAACATTATAGAGAAAATATGGATATATCGGACTATAAGGTTGAAACTGGCAAAGGTGTAATATTCAACGGCCAAGCCGGTTCAGGTAAAACAGAGAGACTATGTAAAATGGTACAAAAGGCGGAAAATCCTCTTGTTTTATCATTTACTAATAAGGCTGTTGAGAACGTCAAGGATCGGTTACACACAAAAGGTTTTAATAATGACGAGACTAATAAAATATGTCATACATTCGATTCCTACTTTTGTGAATGGAAGGATAGAAACATTGATAGTCTCAAGAACAAGACCGTTTTTATTGAAGAGTTTAGTATGGTTCCGAACAAATGGATGACATTGATATATAAAGCCTATACAATGTTCAATGTAACCGTATATTTGTTTGGCGACCCGAACCAATGCTCGCCCGTAGAAGGTGGTAGTCAAATTAATCATGATTACATGTTATCAAAAACGGTACGTGAAATGTGCCCCGAGGTTAAAACTCTTGAATATATAGAGAAATCGTGCAGATATGATAAACAGACTCACGAGATGTTAAAAAACGTTCTTAAACACGGCAAGATATCTACATTTTTCCAACCTATTGATAAGAAACTCTATAAAAATATCTGTTATTTGAACTCGACAAGAATACAGGTCAACGAGGAATGCTGTAATCATTTCACAAATGGGAAGAGAGAGAGGGTGGAATTCACATATAATAACAAGAAGGAGACTTATAATGTGTGCCATAACATGCCCATTCTAGCTACTCAAAATATCAAGGATAAAAAAATATTCAATACTATGGAATTTGTTCTTGAAGAAATACAAGATAAATGGTTCAAGGTTAACAACGAATGGTACGATATAAAGGAGTTTTCAGAATCATTCATTCCGAGCTTCTGTTTGACCGTTTACAAATATCAGGGAGGCACCATCAACGAACCATATAATATATATGACGTCAATAAGATGGATAAGAAACAGCTTTACACCGCTCTAAGCAGAACAACTAAGTTAGAGTTCATACATTTGAACAATAAAGATGTCAATAACAAATACTTTAATAGAAAGCAACCGATATTAGAACTCGTAAATAGTAAATTCAACAGTCTTTATAAGAATGGTAAGATATACATGGTTACTTTCGACAATAGAAAGATATATGTTGGATCAACATGTGAAGAGCTAAAAACACGCCTCCGATGGCATCTATCGAACATAAAGAGCCAGGTATTTAAACACAAGACCAAGAATCCGAAGATAGAGCTGATTGTCAATGCACCGAGCAGCGACAAGAAGAGTTTGGAAAAAGTTGAAAATGGATACATTCAGGAATATGCTGAGAAATATGACAAACTACTATTAAACATTAAGGCTAATCCCTTGAAAACCAAGAAGATAGAGTATACAGTCAACATCGAGAATAAAAAACAACTCGAGGATAGAATAGCCAAACTCGATACCAAGCTAAAAATAAAAGACGACATAAAAAATAAATGTTGGTTTTTCGATAGTATTATTGACGGAAAAAGACATAAAACAATGGCAAGATATGAGAAAACAACAAAAGCAGACGCATTAACAAGATCCAATCAAAGAAACAAGATAAAATCAACGAACTAACCATTTACTTCGAGTAAATATATTTTATTAAACTTACTATTCTTTCTTAAACTCATCATTCTTTCATTAAACAATATCATTCTTTCTTAAACTCATCATTCTTTCATTAAACAATATCATTCTTTACTTTTTTAATATATTATTCTTTTCAGGGATCCTTTAAAATGATTATCATAATAAACCATCCGAGAAAGTCACGCAATGGAAAAATGCATTTGTACCCCATATGAGCGCAAACACATATATCAAAAAATGGATTTTGCATTTATACCCCCCATGAGCGCAAACACATATATCAAAAAATGGATTTTGCATTTATACCCCCCATGAGCGCAAACATATCAAAAAATGGATTTTCGCTTATGAGAATATGAGTGTGAGATATTGCCATGACAGTCCAAGTAGTGAAGGGAAGTGCGCGAAAAGTGGATGGCGAGTGATGGCGCGTACTGGGACAAGTCTAATTACTGCTAGTTCTTTTTAATTTTAAGAAACAACAAAAATCCTTTTTTTTCTTGTTTTTCATGTCTTATGAAATAATTATATATTTTTCTTTTCGTTCTAAGAAATGATGAACGAAATGTATGTTATTATTGTATCTTGAATGGAGCAAGTTTTCATTAATCTTATATTTTTTATATTAGGACAGAACAAAAAGAGGATGAAGACAAGGATGACCATAGTTAGTCACTATGGTTGTCCTTGTGTTAAGGACTGTACATATACGTAAGTGATTTATTTCTAATATTCTTATTATTTGGTTGATATATTTATTTATTGATAGCATGTTATATTGAATAACTTTTATTTTTATTTTTCTATTGTATATTTTTCTAAGATCCAACTTTAATGGAACATGAATGAAATATTGTGAATGAAATGGTATCTTTTGTCATTTAATCGTCTTTAGGGGCATTGAAAGGACTTTTCTCTTTATACCGCAGATAATCATGATGGGTGGGTCTTTAAAGTGAGACCCGAAGGCGTGAACCTCTAGGATGGTTTAGTCTTGACACCTAGAAAATGTTTAATTCTAGAGGTTTAAGAAATTTTTTTTATCAAAAAGTCTCTTACTGAATAAGGTTAAGAGGGAATCCAAACCTTCTTTCGTCAATGTTTTCTATTTACGATGAAGTTTAAATTAACTTGTTTTCTCTTACAGGTTGTGTTGGCTGATACAAAGAGAATGCCAAGTTGTTGCTGTTTGCATAGTCTCCTACGCAGCCGTTATTTGTGTCGTCACGCAACGCTTCTCCCCACTAACGGCTGCTGAAACCAGGTTTGAGCAGCTGTTAGTGGGGAGAAGAGTTGCGTGACGACACAAATAACTGCTGAGTAGGAGACTTCTGTTTCCATGGAAGGAACAAGGATTGATGATCCAGTGTTGTGAATAAAGAAATCCTGACTGCCACAAAAACAAAACAAAAAACATTATTGATTGGAATTGTATGGGAATTATTTGTTTTATTCCTTAATTATCTGGCTTCTGTCATCAACAATAATATTGCTGCTGTATGTATAGGTTTATAACGACAAATTTCAAAATTAAACAATAATAATTTGTTTTTAACCAAACTATTTAATTAAACCCTCCTTTTAACTGCTGTTGATGTCTATTCCAACGTAACTAATCGAACCAAATCGAACATTCGATTAATTGAACTGAATCGAACTTAATCGAACCTAATCACGTGAGTAGGTTTGATTAAGTTCGGTAATCAAACTGAATCGAACTCTCACAAAACATTTGGAGTAATCGAACACAATCGAACTTTTAATTAGGTTTGATTAGGTTCGATTGAGTTCGATTAAGTTCGATGGCACGATCAAATGGTCAACGTTGGATGGCATTCTATTGAAAATTGATTTGACATTTTGTTTGGCCGTTAATTAAGAGTAAGCTGATAAAAAATAAATTATGAAATGGAACTACAGTGAAGTGAGATTAATTTCCTATTGTCTGTTGAACGTAATTCTAAGTTGTTCTCACATGCTGAGAGAGACTGTTCAAATATCTGGTATATTTGAGTCATTTTTAGCCGTTTTTTCGATTGTGTTCGATTTGGTTTGATTCGGTTTGATTCTGTTCAATTTGGATAAGAAATCGAACGTAATCGAACTCTCACACAAATTTTTTGTTCGATTTGGTTCGATTACCGAACTAATCGAACTGAATTGTTCGATTAGGTTCGATTAAGTTTAATTACCGAATGGTTCGATTTATAGTTACGTCGGGTGTCTATATAAAATTATATGAGTACTATATAGTACGTGTTAACTTGTTGTCAGTGTAAACTCGGCACACTAGATTAAAGACCAACTGAAACATCAAGCTTCTGTTCATAATTTATTGTACTCACTGAAATTGTAGGTTTTTCTTATGTACAGTTATGTAAGATTTTCGTTCCATTTTGAAGGACTTTATATCTACAGTCGTCATTTTCCAAGATTACTTGCTGCCATATCCCACTTGGGATTGAAAATACTGTATGATGGTTGTGAATTGTTTTCCACTTAGCTTTTTAAATATATTGTTCCCTGTAGTGACTGTATATACTTCAAGGCTTTCTTCGGGTGTGACGAAAGCTCAGACCTCGAAAGCTCAGACCTCAGACCTCGAAACCTCAGACCTCGAAAACTCAGACCTCGAAACCTCAGACCTCGAAAACTCAGACCTCGAGACCTCAGACCTCGAAAACTCGAAATGTGTATGTACTAATGTGCAGAATGTGTTCCCTTGTGTTTCAACAGATAAGCTTACGTCACCTATAAAATGTTGTTGGCGAACACAATATGCCAGACATGTCCTCTCCGGCAGCTCTACTGAGAGGACATGAGTAAACGGTTACTGTATCCGGAATCAATGGACGTGCGGGACATATTTTTTAAGAGCAATAACTGTTATGGCTCTGTTATTGCATTTTCGCATTTTGTAATACAAATTGATATGTTGCCCTTGTATTAGGTTCTTTCTTAGTTATCGTTCTTTTTTCTCTGGAATATTGTAGTGTTTCTGTTGGTACTGTTTAGGCAATGTCGACTGTAAACGACAAAGCTACATGTACATGTAATAAACGTATTATTCCTTTCACTCCTTTCAGAAAAAGAGTTGGTTAACCGCAATCTTGTTTGGGAATTTGTTATTTATTACTCCCGCCAGCAGGCTTATAGGGAGTTCCTTTTTCTGAACCTCTTTAACTTATTGCATGATTCCGGATTTCCAATCCGTACCAGACAGAGGTCTATATTTATAACAACGAACAATAATAAAAAAGCCACGTTTTGTTTTTGTTATCTATACGAATAGAAGGACTGTTCACAATTAAGTTGTGCGTTAGCAACCGAGAATCGATACGAAGATTGGGCATTGTGTTTATGATCACTTTCTTCGACCCCCTCCCCGGCCTCCTCAAATATTTGTTTCACTCCGCATATTGTGTTCGCCAACAACTTGTTGAAACACAAGGGTACATACACACTAGTACATACACATTTCGCAAAGTACCATCTCGAGGTCCGAGTTTTCGAGGTCTGAGTTTTCGAGGTCTGAGTTTTCGAGGTCTGAGTTTTCGAGGTCTGAGGTCTGAGCTTAAGAACACAAGACTTAAGAAAACACGACCTTCAAATATAATGTTTTACTCTTGTTTGTTTACGTAATTTTGTAATTGCTGCAATTTTTTATTACAGTTGAACCTCCACTAATGACCACCTCTCTATAACGGCCACCTCTCTACAACAGCCAGGATGTTTCGTCCCGACCGTGCGCCGATCCATACACTTTACTCTTATTGAAATCTCCCTACAATGGCCACCTCTCTACAATGGCCAGACAATTCTGCACCAGGGTGGCCGTTGTGGAGAGGTTCTTCAACTGTACACATTTTACGTATATCCAGTCACTGCGACACATGCATGGCACCTCCCTCGCCCCAGATTTCGCGCACCCGCTTATTCAAGATGGCGGCTAAAAGATCAAACGTGGCCGCAAAGAAATAGAGGGACTGTTCACAGTCTAGTTGTTCGTAAGCAACCGAGAATCGATACAAAGATTGGGCATTGTGTTAATGATCAGTGCAGCGTGATCAGTGACTTTCTTGGACCCCCCTGGCCTCCTCAAATATTTGTTTCCCTCTCCGCATATTGTGTTCGCTGAGGTGAGGTAAGCTTATCTGTTGGGTACCCACTAGTACATACACAATTCGAGTTTTCGAGGTCTGAGGTTTCGAGTGTGTTACCACTGCTCTGAGATGTATCGCGGGTTCATAAAGGCCTTAAAGATGCTTTAGTAACAATGTAACAGTCTGTATTTGTCAGATTAGTCACAGGATGTTTGCGCAATAGTTGAAATATTTGTGTTCTATACTGTATGTTGTAATAAAGATAGTAATAAAGATAGTAATATCCATTCAAATTTTATCATTTTCAAATCCCCAAAAAAACGGTTAAAAAGTCAATTACATCTTAAATTAAGCGACAATGTACTACAGAGAGTGGAAGAAAGTAAATTTCTAGGAATTGTAATTGATCAACACTTAACGTGGAAGAGCCATATTGACTATATCACTAAAAAGATTATAAGATCTACAGGCTTGCTTTGTAGAATTCGTTTTTACGTCAATCAATCGCTTTTAAAAATGTTATACAATAGTTTAATTTACCCGTACCTCCATTATGGAAATATTGTCTGGGCAAATAACTATCCCACAAGGCTTGATAAATTATTTAAGCTACAAAAGAAGGTATTAAGAATTATAACTTTTTCTTCATACACAGCACCATCTCTTCCGCTTTTTACTCAATTGAGTCTTTTAAACGTTTACCAAATAAATGATTTTCTAATTGGCTCCTTCAGCTTCAGTCTAAATAACAAAGTACTACCATTCTATTTCAATGACTTCTGTATAGAAAACGCACAAGTCCATAAATATAATACTAGAGAATCAAAGAATTTACATAAGATTTTTAACAGAACAAATTATGGAAAATTCTCTACAAGAAACAAGATAATTGATATCTGGAATAGAATACCTGTGAACATCAAACGCTCGGCATCTATGAAAATATTCAAAAGGAAAATGAAACAATTTCTCCTTTTTCAGAGTAATGATAGTTAAGTAAACAAATATAATTAAAAAGGGTAAGATTGATATTTGTAATTATATGTAAACAATATCTTATTATTTGTAATTTTATTCGTATTATGCCTATCTCACTGATACCAATTGAATGAATTTTAATAGATCTTAAGTTAACTCACAGGGAGACTACTTTGTAAAAGCCCGTGAGGGTTTCTTTAGTCTTCCTCCCAAAGCTATTTTATTGTAACACTTATCCAATATGTATTTGTATTAATTGACGGGAAATAAACATTCATTCTTTTGTACTGTATTGTCGCAATCACAATGTCTGATATTGCCCCCTTGCAGTCATTCTTAGAATGGAAAATATCCAAAAAGCCCTTCATTAGCATATGCTGCTAAGGCAGTCACCAGGAATGTCTTGTTTGCTGTGGACATTCTATATCCTGTATTAAAAGCATGGCATAGTTTTCTTATGAAAGAGCCGAGCCAAAAGGTGAAGCCATCTGCAAGTGATCAGGGACCATCAACAGCAGCAATTAACCTGGAAGAAGCTGAGCCATATTCCTACACTGATCTTCTGGAATTCTCTATACCTGGTAATTGTTTTTGTCTAAGTGAAGACCCATCAGTTAGGCATGAAATTCACAGGAGTCTCCAGAAAATAGCAGGAGCTGTTAGCAGCGAGTATGACAAGACAAAGGGGGATAAAAGAAAATCCTTGAACAACAAATCAAAAAAATCCATATCTTTGAAGGGCAAACAGTGTCTCCAACAGAATTGAAAAGGGAAGTTGACCTTATGAAAGATGAATTTGAAGAGTGGAAAACAAAATACAACAATTTTGAGTTGGAACTTAAAAACCTTTATGAAGAAATGCAGAAAGAACTCGAGAAGGACAAAACAATTGAAAATCTGCAATCAATAAACCAAGATCTTCTTAATTATATTGATATGCTTGAGAAAAATGAAAATGTCTCATATAAAGGGAAAGACATTTCTGAAGTAAAAAAGAAGTCAAGGACACTTAAGACATTTTCATCAAAAGCTCAAAATGCCTTATGGTTTGCCAAATCATTTGGCCTTGAATTCAAGAGCATGGTTGTAGCTGAAACAAAGACTGGCGAGTTGCACACTGTGGAGTCAACAGCACAAGCACAAGCAGACGGCCACGAAGAAAGTCATGGATTTGATGCCCTTTCAGATGAGGAAAAGCAAATGTGAAAAGGATTCTTTTTCTTTTAGATACGTTTTGTGTAGGAGATTGTTTTTAATATGAGCTATGGTCATGGATGGCTTGCCAAAGTCTTACCTGGTAAAGCAAAGGAGGGATCAGTTGAATAACATTTGCCATGTGACATCTACTCCTGGTACGGTAGAAGGAGCACAAATGTCATTAAATGATCTCCTCCGAGAAAGGATAAGAGAGCATTTGGCAAGCCACCCTGATGACCATGATAATACTATAACAATCAAAATATCTGGAGATGGTGCCAGAATGACCAGGAATTCTAGCTTTATTTTGTAACGTTTTGCTCTTTTACAAGCAGGGGATGATGTCATGGCAGTTGTCAAAGGGAAGGAAGACTACACAACACTGCAGACAAGTTTTGCTGATGTTTTCCTTGACATTAATAATTTAATCCATACGAAACAATTCAAAGTGGATGATAAAACAATAGATTTAGAATTTTTTGGGGTAGGGGATTATAAATTTATTTTGCTAATGATAGGTTTTAAGGGGGCAACATCATATTATGCATGTGTCTGGTGCAAGGTCCACAAGGATGACCGCTGGAAGATGGACCAATGATAAATTGCCTCCTGTGGTGAGGAGACGAGAGCCTGTATGGCTGATATGAATTGCTTCATGTAGCAAAGAGCTAAGAGTTTGCGTGGGTGTGATACATTGCCTGCTGTGGTGAAGAGATAATGCCTGTCTGGCTGAAATAAATTGTTTCTTGCGGTAAAACGTTAAGAGCCTGCGAAATTGAGATAAATTGTTAATCTATTTGTCATGAAAAGAGATAGGGCTATGAGGTTGAATAAATTGTCTATTGCGGTTTAAACACAAAGACAATTAGACTGACTAAATTGCCAGTTGCCGCGGCTGAGGGTTAACTGATGTTATTGGAAAGCCAGACTTTATCTAGGAAGATGACATACTTGGCCTCTTGTAGTTAAAGAGGATTGCTGGTGAGAATGGGATGCATCAACTGTTTTAGAACAACTGAACGAAAAAAACAAAACAATAATATGTAAAGGGATAGGATGCTTATTATTGAAATGAGTGAATTGATTTGGATGGAATTATAATAATGGAATAGTCAATTCCACTGATCACGACAGGTGAACCGTAGTGTTAAGGTTTCGTATACATGATATTGCTCAATTTCGTGATCTTTGCTCCATTACTAGGAGGCTCAGGATATCAATGTAGTCCGAAAGGATAAAGGAACTGGAAGATTCCAAGAAAGCAACTGTTGATTCTTCTCTGAGGGACCAAAGGCTCCTGACAAAGGCTCCTACATTTAGTAAAGATTAGGCTTTGGACTATCTACTCAATCTCAGGATGGTAGCTAGAGAGACAAACCAACCTAGTAAGAAAATGGCCAATGAGATAAATTATTATTTTTTTTTTAATCAAGATAGTTTTTTACGCATTTATATATATCTTCATACCGCAATGTCAAAAGTTTGTGCCCACCGGACCCACTTGAAAGACAATCTAATTGCCATCTTCAAGAGTGACTATTCAAGTGAGGTGACATCTTTCAAAGTCATCAATGAACGAGGTGAAGTAGACATAGGAGATGGTTTGGGGGTGACAAGAGACGTCATTGCCACTTTTTGGCAACAGTTCTTTGCGTCAGCTTCTGTTGGCGACAAGGAAAAGGTGCCTTGCTTCAACATGACTACCAAAAAAGTGAATGGGAAGGCATTGTAAGAATATTGGTATATGGCTTTAAAGAGGCAGAGTACTTTCTGGTTGCCCTTTCAAACGCATTCCTGGTGTCGTGCATCTTTAGAGAGGAAAGTATAAGGAATGAATATCTTGCGTCATTTGGATTGACATAACAACAGATGAGCGGGAAATACAAAAAGGTGATTTTGTTGAGAATGACGACAAGTACTTGACTTCTTAGGAAACTACAAAACTTTCAAGCACTGTTTATTCCCCTTAAGTGAGTTTCTCGCGTACGCGATCGAGTGTACGAGTCTAGTGAATTTTGATTGGTTCGTTCTGAGCATGCACATGCAAGTGATGCTGGACTCTCTCTTCTCCCGCTGGGTTCAGACCCTATATAGGGCGGGGTAAAGAGAGAGTTCAGGGACTGGACTAATCATATCCCAGATTACCTTTCGGGATTGTCGCCTGCGCTTTCTTCCTTCAACTTTTTTTGAAACAGCTGTATCTTTTATTCTTGCGGGAGATTCCAAGCAGGTCCGTTCTATTGTTATGGGAGTTTGAGCGGAGGGAAAGATAGAACCCAATAAAAACGTTAGAATATTGGATTTTACGAGCACTTTGAATCATCATTTTTCTTTGAAACTTGGCAGAAAGCTTCTTTAATTAACAAAACATTCCAAGCCATATTTGAAATTTGTGATGAAGGTGTTCTAAACTGTCGCAAAAACGGATATTTTATATCATTTTCAAATTTTCATTCGTGAACAGGGGCGTAGCCAGCCATTAAGCCATTAAGCCCGGGCTTAACAGGAATGTCCGTGAGAAAAGAAAAATACAACCAACATAAACCAAAAAACAAACCGAACTGAACATTGCGCTCGCACGATTTCTACACTATTACAAGATGGCGCACCGCCCTAGAAATTTCACAAATAGCAATCAATGATCAATTCCTTACCAGATTTACTCTAATAAAATATATTAGTATATACCAACTCGGCGACCTTGGCATTTCAAGCAATCTGATTGGTCCGCTATCTTGGGATATTCAACACTATCCACCTCCTAGGAGGTGAATAGTGCCGGGAATTCTGGGAAACCTTTTGGCAGAGAATTTATTGAGAAGAAAATTAAAATGGCCGGCCTAAATTATCGTTCGACTTGTGTTTCAGAAGTAGAAACCTTGAAATTGTACATCGGAAAATACACGAAGGCTACAAAGTTTGTTCTAAAACATTTCCAAGGTAAATAAGCTATATTTATTTTGATTCTAGTTACATAATCAAAGTGGCCATGAGCCACTGAACTCGGAAAATTATGTTGAAGTTAATATTTGAAACACAAGTTGCCTTAATAACGTGATATCATTCTTATCTCTGTATGTGAAACACGCAGAACTCAAATTACGTTTTCAATTTATCAAAATCGTTCGAACATCTAAACAGATCTACAAATGAGAAACATTGCCACTAAAACACTACTAAAACAAATCACTTGATGGGTAAATCGTGTCACGTCCACGTCAACAACCTCGGCGACGAGCTATTTGCAGGGTTAAAAAACAGCAACCGGCCACGCTTAATCCAGCACTTCAACACTTCGGCGAAAGTCAGTACTCAGAACTCACTTGAGCCTGCTGTGATAGTCAAATAACTCAGCGGCTCAATACAAACCCAGTTGATAAATGACTTTTTCCTAAAGAATTTCTGTTGTGTCAACGTGGCGCAGTGGATATAAGCACCGCTTGGAAGTCTAGAGGTCGTGGGTTCGACGCCTAGAAGGTTCCTTTTTTTCTTTTTTTTTCCCTTTACTTTTTTAACGCATGTATTTATATTTTTTTGGGTGGTTGAGTATTTCTATTTCGAATCCAAACAAGGTGTTTGTTTATTGAAGGATGAAATAAATAATGAAATGTAAGGCAGCTTCTCGCCCTCGATTTTATACTGCTGGAACTTAGATTTCTCGAACCCTCGATTTCTCGAAAACCCCGATAACTCGAGCCAAAAGTCGTTTCCTTTGGATTTGTTTCACTGTAATTTTACCCCCGATATTTCGAACTTCCTGATTTCTCAAAACAATTTTCGTTCCGCGTGGAGAGTTCCACTGCACTCGCTGTATCACCACTGTATATTATGCGCAATATATGCGCAAGCGTTATGCACTAGTCAGCGGGTTTACAAAATGTTTAACAGGAAGCGAAGGAGCGAAGGAGTGAAATTAGCCTCCCACAGCTACAACTCGGAAATGGCTTTGAGCCATTTTCCGAGTTAAAAAGCATGTTCACAAACTGTTAGGTAGTAAACGTTTATTAAATACGTCGCGCTACTCGTGGATTGCAAATCTTGTACATCTCTATTCACATAAAACGAGCATCAAACAATGAAAGAAGAAGAACAATTAGTGTATCTTTGAGGACTGGTCGACTGGAAGGTCAGTTTTAAAGCTGTTCGTCGAAATTAAATAAATGTCATACTCTTGAGTCGAACTCCTGAAGTGCTCTTTGCTCCCTGTCTGTTGTAAATATCCACTCCTCATGCATCAACTGCCATTCACAATAAAATTGCTGGTACTAGCCAGGCAGCTAATCCTATTCTAAATGAGCAATGAATTTCCATTGGAGAAAACTTCAATTTGTCTTCTCAATCCAGCACTTACACATTTGAATTCTGGCGACTCGTTCATTTGCACCTTCATTACTTTCCACTTGAAGTGAAGCCTTTAACGAAACTGTCGAACTGCCCCCAGGTTTGTTTCAAAGTTTTGACAGCATTATCAAGCAATTATCTCTCAGCAATTCATCACAAACTGATTAAAAGAACTGTAAGTACTCCGAGCAACGATCCGAGAGTCAACAGATGTGCATGAGTATCTTGAATTTGCATAAATTGAAATGGCCTGATGCGAGTTCACTCATGCATGGTGATTGTCACGCAATGAGCATCACACTCTTGCTTTTTTTAAACAAAACTTTGACACTTTTTTTGCGTGAGTTAGGATGGAGGTCGCCTCGTTGGTATATACTAAAACAATCATTCGCCTCAGGCTCAGTGAATATTCACCAATATTCACTTCGCCTTCGGCGAATAATTGTTAACTATTCTCTGCATTAGTTATAACAAGTTAATTCCAGGGTATACCTGGTTGATTGTTAGTGGGAATTATGTCATCGCCTGCATCCGACACGTGGTTGAATGTTTTAATTAACATTATCCATAAATTTGTTCTCATTGGCAGATGCTGATAACCATCCTTACGGTGATGGCCATAGTGGCCGAATGGCTGGTAGGGGAATATCTCCCCTACCCAATCCAGGAAACAGCGTAAGTTGACGAATGTGAGTCTTGATAATTAGAATAAATGGTAAATGACAGGCCTACACGGACTCCCCTTGTGACTTGTTGTTGCGACCCATTTGAGCCTTGAATCAAATGTTTATTATTGTATACTCACAGCTGGTAATTTAATAATCACATACTATATGTTTTCATTTAATAGTTTAATTATTTTGATAAAGAGTTATTGAATCACTGTGTTATAACCAAATGATGCTGTCATGATAGTAATTTGTTTTCAATCAATACAAATCTAAAACTGGCTATAACATTACTGTCTTTTTTACTTCTCTTAAATAATTCACCAAGGAGTTCCACATTCTCCCACACTTTAACCCACTGATTAGTCTTAAACATCCAAAACTAGTACCTTTCAATATTATAAAAAGAAAAAAGTTGGCAATCACACCTTTACCCTTGTTCTGCAAAGGGTTTAAAAAAATTCCATTTTATTCCTTATAAAATTTAATGGAAGCTGAGCAAACAGTTGCATGGGGTTCATACTTTACCACAAATTGAAACCAAAAACAATTTTGAATATGCTACTGACAACTATGACTATGAGGACACCATCTGATGTTTCTCTGATGTTAATGACGTTTCCTTAGAGTAAAGTTTGAAAGCCTTGGTGATGCAGAAGAAGCTTATAACATCAACTATTTTGATGATGATGTGTTTCCATCACAACAAGATGTCATAAGCAGTACCCCACAACATAATGATCCAGGAGCATCCAGACAAGCTGAGTCTCCTTAAGAAATGCAGAGGATAGTTCATTACCTGGTTCTATTCTTGATGTGGTGTCTGCTATACTTTTACTATAGTTTGCAAAACGCTTGAGTTTTGGACGAGAAAAACATACTCCTCTCAATTTTTTCGTTAGTTTCAATTTTGAAGTCAAACCTATGCAAAAAGTGTCTTGGCTGGGCAGACCAACCTGGGCCAGCCAGGGCCAGTAAATAAAGGTAAACTGGCCTGGCCTGGACTTGGCATGCCCACCCAGACCGGCCATGTTTACTTTTCTTGGTGCTTCCACTGGCCAAAGCTGGCCTGGACCGGCCCAAGCCAGCCGACATAACAAATTTGCCAGGGATACTGACCTAGACTAGACAGGATTGACTATTTCTGGCTTACATGTAGGTCAGAGTGGTCAGACATGGTTTAAGCTTTATTAATTTCTTGGTCAATTTGGGAATGTTGTTTACAGATGTTTTGTCACATCCCAGTAATATTTAATCCAAAGCACAGACCAAGACCAAGAATTTGAATAAATGGTAAATTTAAGTTGTGTAATCAAAGGCACTATGTGCCAACTCGTGAATGGAAAAGTAAAGAAATTAATTAACATAGAAATATGCAGTAGTACCGGGTAAATGTAAGTTGACAGTCTCGTCCTCGATGTTTTTGAGAATCGAGTTTCGAGTTTTGAGTCTCGATTTATTCCTCGAAACAGAACAATAAGATTCCGCGCGGCATTCACACAAGCCGGTGTATTTCGTATTCACGTCCAAATCAGTGTTGGTCGGGAGGTAAACTCAAACGAAAAGTCTTTAATCGTACTCATCGGATATTCGATAATCCCCGGGCGATAATCGCCAACTTTATGGGCCGAATATTTTTAAAAACAAGGTTTACACAGGGTTTAACAAAACCATGGCCTAATACGATTTTAAACTGACTGGCCAACTTAAATGTATATATTTAAGCTCATAACCGTACAGTAAACGTTAACCCTGTTTAGAAGGTGTATATAAACACAGACTAAAAAAACATTTAGCGACTTAGACTGACCTGCTTATAAGCTGATTTAGACCTCATTAACTAACTTTTTAGACGTCGTTTAAATATTCGGCCAATATGTTCGAACTGGTTTGAGTTTTATTTTAAAGCATGTTGCTGTTCGTGAAATAAAATATTTCAATCATTTCAAAACATTCTGATCTTGTTTGTGTAGTCTGTGCTTCGCACGCACAATATAAAATTAATTGTATATGTAAACATTCATTCGTCTTCAGTTCTGTCATACACGAAACTCTTGGAAAGAAAAATACTTCAGTTATCTATGAAGTTGTAATTCTTGGACTAAAATTAGCTACAGTTAAATTATCAAAAATGGGTTTGCTCTCCTATTAAAAAAACATATGAAAATGACAGGTAAATCTTAGTTTTTTGTCCCCCGTCACGCAATGCTTCCTCACACAGTCGTTCCGATAATAATATTTTACAATTATTTCAACCATTCACGCAACTAAAATAACATACATGCATATGATAACATCGTCCATCGCGCTGACTAGCTAAGAGGTATTTAAGACTTAAATAAAAAAAATAACTCACAAACGATGCGAGTCCATTCGCCAGCGCCAAGGAAATATGGGGGGTGAGCCAAAAAAACACTGTCGAGCGTCTAAATAGATCCATGAATAGAAAAGATGAACATAGCCACTGAAACCAGTCCTTTGGTGAGTAAATCAAGCCACTTCCAACTCAAAACAACAGCAACTCGGTGTCCTCGGTGAATCTCATTTGAGCCCGCGATAGTCGTTCATTCGTTCAGCGGAGCAAAAGTACAGGGCCTCTGTCACTCCCGTGGGTGTCCCCCGTGAGTCAAAAAAGGAATCTTGCGTATTGAAGGTCGCGAGATCGAATCCCGGTGGAGGCACGTTTTTTTCTTTTTTCTTTTTCCCCGCAAGTATGAGAAACACAGGTACTAATATCAGTTCGCTTTAAATATATACGCTGGAAAAAAAGCATTGAAGGGTTTTTATAGTTCAGACGCAAGCAAAAGAAAATCATAGAATTCCATAGCGGTACAAAAGAAAATATAGAATGATTCAGATAAATTATATTTTATTCATACGCTTGGTATAAAGAAGATACAACATTTAACATACTTAAGTGTGTTCCTAAGTCTTGAAGTCCGCAGCTTGGTTTTTAAAAGTTTCGACAGCTTGAGTCTTCATCAGAGCTTGAATCGATCGAAGAACTTCAAACGTGACTCACTTTTAATATTCTAAATGTCTCCTCTTTGGGCGGTCGAGTATTATTTAGGGTTATTTCATTCAATTTCGAACTCCAAAAAGGTGTCTAATTGTAATTGTAGGAGTGAAAATACCGTGTTGAAAAATAGAAGAGATCCGCGCCAGACGCCATTTTGTTTACTGATAATGCATAAATTACCGCACTACGCATACATTATTGTTTACAACTTGTGGCCATCGACCGAGGGATCGAGCGAGTGAAATTTGTCCGCTACACGCTATAACTTCGTTCATGCTAAGCATTCACTCGTTAAAAAGGATAGTCACTGCTGTCACAACGTTTAATTTCCATTTATTTTTTCTAATAATTATTGATGCCTTCGAGTTTCACACCTACTTGGTAAAAGCACACACTATCCCTGTATTACATGATTCCTGAGTAATTTTTCTATAAGTGCCAAGAATGTGGAGCAGACAGTAAAACTTCAGGCAATGTTAGGGAACTTGACAAGGGCCATTCTTCAAGAAAACCGAGCAACAAGGGATCCCGAAGTGGTTGTTATTGATCAGGAATCAAAGGATTCGTTTGTAGAAATCTCGTCACAATCACTTGAATTTCCAAGTATTTTTAACCCTCGGCAACAATCTACTCCAGTGAATAAGGATCAGAGAAAAGGAGACATCAGTTCTGATCAATACCACAATCTGCACTCACTGATCAAAGATCAAGCAGAAAAAATGAAGACTGGAAACAGAAATGATCAGACTCAAAGCAGAGATAAGAAAGCTCAAGGTACATGTTATGTACTTAACTTTAATTTTTAAGAAAGTCAAAAATTGTGTGTGGTTTTATGACCAAACAAAGGTTACTTTACTTCTTGAGAAAAGCCAGGAGGCAATTAAAGTAATAATTATTTTTTAACTTGGATATTTGAAGTCTTTACTGTACAGTAAAGGCGCGGATCCAGGAAAAAACTTGACTGGTTTACTAGAGTCTGAGTGCCGAATCTATGGAAGTCCAGAGGCATTTCCCCCGCCAAAGGTTTTAGATTAATTTTTCACTTTCTAAAATGACATTACCCGCGATTTTGAGTCATTTGGAAAATTTTACCGATTTCCGTAAAATGGTGGAAACTGGTCTGGATCCGCCCCTGGAGTATGTCCTGTTTTATGTTGCAATTAAGTGTGAACTACATGTAAATGTAGATGTATACCATTGATAGGATCGCTATTTCGCAAACAGCTGTCGGTAAAGTTTACTTGCTCCAGTAAACTTAACTTCAGGACGGCTGTAAAAATGCAGCACTCTGATTGGTTAAACGTGGGTAAAGTTTACCCTCACGAGTAACACATTTTAGTGCATATGTTTCTGACTGATAGGCAATGTTTTTTGACAACTGTTAAAACTAATTTAAGCACTTACAACTGAGGATGTGTTCCAAATGGCTCAGTTACCGCCTGTCAAGATTTTATCCTTATCATGATAAAGATGTGATAAAAAGTTGCCTTGCATGTTGTACGACTGATCAAGGGCCCTGTACTGCCAAAGGCATTTTATGGGTATTATAAGGAGTCATGTCCAGATACATTTGGTGTTTCTCATAGATGCTTTGATTTTTTAGCCCATACAAAGTATCAGCCATATCCTGGAAATAAATTTGATTAATAGCGATAACTTTGTGGATCGTTTCATTGAGCTTGTTCCTTCAAAGGATCTGTGGGGTGCGGAGGATGATGAAGAGGTTGATGATAACGGTGCTGGCAATGATGACGATAATTGTCTTGCTGACAGTGATCGTGATTTTCCTGCAGATAGCGGTGCTGGTAATGGTGATTGTCCTGATGATTGTCCTGTGGATAGCGCGAGCGGTGCTGGTGATGGATCCGGAGGTGCAAGAAAAAGGTAAAAAGGTTGGCCACGGAATTATCCGGCCCACAGATTGCATTGAAGAAAATAGAGGCTGAGGAGAAGGTGCAGATGATAAAGGTGATAAAATGGCCCTACAAATTTGTAGATTTATTACAACGGATGCGACAGGTTCTAGGAGAAATAGCCGGAGGTGAAAAAGACCCCCAAAACAATGAAAACTTGTGCCATCAGCAAGCTTGTACGCAACAATGGTTTGCTCTTTGGCTACGTATAAAACAATCCTTCAATCTACCCTCAGGCATAAAAATGCAATATTTTTAATTTTGAGTCTATATACTGACCTGTTGAAAATAGTTCTAGGTCAAGATAAAATTAGGATCAACTTCAGAGGCCTATAACTGCTAGTATATGTATTTCTAAACAAAGCAAAAAATATCAAGGCTATTTCGACTAATTCCATGTGTCTCGCAAAACGGCTGTCATGCAAAAACACAACAGTTTGACATTGCTTTAAAAAATTGCTTTAAAATGAACTGTCGTTCAAAATGGTTTTAGGGATGAAAATGTGGTAGGAGTGCTTTTCCCTGTAAAGCGTGATTTTACTCGTTAACTTGTTCAGTTCAGCTAATGATGTTGGCTCAACAAGGGAATGTTGATCATCGACACACATGACGAGGTCGGAACCTGGAAGGTAGAAGCGTTGAAAGAGTACCTCCGAAAACAAGAAAGAAAGGAGGAGTTGGTTGCTTGTGTTTTTGCAGCAGCAGAGCAAAATCTGCCAGTATGTATCAAAGCCACTGATCATGTTATTCAGACGCAACGAGAAAGAGAAAGCCTTGTTGCCACTCCTGAGAGCAATTTGCCCGATCCATCTACTCTCCAAGATGGCTGGATAGTGGAACTTAATGGAATGACTAAATGGCCACCTATACTGTTGAGTGATATTGCTCTATACATCATGAAGGAACATCCAGGAAATGATATTTCCTTGCAGAAGCGTCTACTAAATGAATACAGGGAAGGAAAGGTGTATCATGAAAATTAGGGCACAAAACAACAATCAGTGAGTCCGGACACTCCGAAAAAATACAGCTGCTCCACAATTATTGTTATATCTACATCAAAACTCTTTAAAGTTCAAAGTTTTTTGGGTTGATAATCTTAAGGAACAAAGTGTGGAAATATTGTCAGACCTGACATACAAGCCATGTAATAAACTCAAAATGTTTGCGCAAACACATAAGACACATTGCTTATTACATTGCTTAATACAACTTATCTCAATTTGGTAATTATTTATCCCAAAAAGGTCTAACCAAATGCAACTGCAGAGACATCATGGATTTAAAGTACATGAAGCACTTGCTTTCATCGGTGAAAAGGGAAAAGAACAGGCCCTGAAGAGATTTATGACTCTGCCAGAAAGAGGGCAGTTGTCAGGATGCTTGCACGTGTAAAGGCACCTTTTTCATCTGATGCTGAACTACATAGATGAAGATATATACATATAAACATTCCGCAGTAAAGTTCAGTGCTTTTAGGGAGGTGGAATGGATCACATTTGGAAGAGACAAGGTATAGCTCCAGCTGCTAAATTCTGTGCAATGGAAATGTTGGAAGATAAATAAACTGAACTAAAATTTATTTAGCCTCTGAATTCCATGAATTTACAAATTAGTTTTCACGAAAGCTGAGTAAAATTACTAAAACACTAAATAGGTATAATAACTAACTAAATTAGTACGGTTTACAAATTATCGGGATAAGCTATCATTAAGATGTAAACAAAAGCCAAAATCTTCCATTCTTGTTTTAACAGTGACTTAAGAATGAGCTTCCCTTAAGAAGTGATGGCAGAGATTAAGAGAGATGAGCTTGAGAGACGCAGAATGGAGCTAGAGTTTGCCATAGAAAAACATGCTGCTGAGGCAGAGGAGAGGCAAGCATATACAATTCGCACGCGAATTTTGCGCTCACTACCCGAGTGGAGTTTTAACCCTTTAACCCCCAAGAGTGCCACATGGCACTCTTATGTAAATGCATTATATTCCCAAGAGTGCCATATGGCTCTCTGAAACCTTTATATTTCTGGCCAATCAAAAAGCTTGTACTATGGGGTAATATCAGTTATATTGTATTCCAACCAATAGGAGGAGAATATATATTTATGTTAATGACAGAATTGTCACATGGTGTGACTCAAGTTTCATGAGTAAACCTCACTTGAAATTTGCTCTCAGTTTCCGCAATGGCGGAGCTATTTAGCGATTCGGATCATTCAGACTTTGAAGGTTTTGAAGTTAGTGGTTCTCAGCAAATTGTTCAAGAAACACAAGATAATGAAGATGCAGGTTTCTGACATTTCTATTTCATCTGTGTCGACCGTCAACACGGCAGATTTGTCTGATTTTTCTGATGAAGAACGGGAAGACGCGCAAGAACCAGAAACTCAATGGAGTACTTTACACCATCCAGTAAACGTTGCTCCCTTTTCACCGAGAACTGGTCCAGTTTCTGGGGTACCAGAGGATGAAACTGCAGTATATTTTTTCAGCTTACTCTTTCGAGACGAATTGATCAATCTTGTTGTCGACGAAACGAACAGATACGCACAACAACAGATTGTTCAAAAAGCGGACAGCAGTTGGTTTCCGACTAACGCAGACAAAATCAAAGCCTACATCGCTCTTCACATTGTCTTTGGGATAAAAAAACTGCCGGAAAATAAACTCTACTGGAGCAATGATCCTGTGGTAGATGTTCCTTATGTTCAGAGAGCTTTTTTCAAGAAATCGTTTTGACAAATTAACGCAATATTTTCACATCAACAACGATAAAGCAAAACCATGCGGCCACGCTGACCATGACAAGTTGTTTAAAATTTGCCTGTGCTCGATAGTATCGATGAACAATTTCGAAGTGAACACAATCCATCTAAAAAACCTTGCTGTTGATGAAGGAATGGTGAAATTCAAAGGGCAATTGACCATGAAGCAGTACATGCCTCTCAGACCCGTTAAACGTGGTATCTGTTTCATCAACACACCATTTTGGAGCACAAAAACAACAACTTTAATTAATGCTAATTGATGCATACATGATGGCCTGGGGCGAGGCGCATAATAAATCTCGTAACATCTTCCCTTGCAACAAAACGACAAGTTTATAATAATTTAGCAACAAGTTCAATGTCCATTTGAGAAAGTACTTCGGTCTAAAACTCGTAACAACAACGTCAGGAAACATTCATGAAGAGTAATGTCCATATCAGAAATGTCCATAAATCAAAAGTTCTTAATATAGTCTCTGGAACTAGGATGATCAATGTCTATAGCGAATGTCCAGGATCACACAGTTCTTAACAAACAAAGTCTCTGTAACGTTCCGGTAGTCTAACCGTCCGAGTTCTGGTCTGTCGCAGTGGCTCCACTACATCGGGTTCATCCAGGACTGATAAACCAGGTTCTTTAGGGGTTGGAGGTAATGGAGGGGCTCTCAGTCCCATTTCTGGTTCCGGTGTATCTGGAGTGCTCAGTTCCACTGTATCAGGCTCTTCCTGGACTGGTTCCAGAGTGTTTCTTAGAAAACTTCCTGTTCCGTCTGTATTCATGCCCACTAACATCAACAATGTAGGATCGTGGAGCAAACTTGTTTGCACACATGTACCCAGTCGCCATTTGTTCTCTCTCTGTGATGGTGATGGTTTTACTCGCACAGACTGCCCAATTTTCAACTCTGGCAGCTTCTTTGAGCCTCTGTCAAAGTAGTGCTTTGCTTTCTGACGCCGCACCTTGATTTTTTTCTGCTACTCCTTTTACAACTTGTGGTCGCAGTAGTCGGTTTGCGGTTGGCAGAAGAGTGCGTGTGCGACGAGACATCAAGCGTTGCGCCGGGCTGCTACCCATGTTCTCTGTTGGGGTGTTTCGCCAATCCAGGATTGCTTTTCAGACATCTTGTCCGCTTCTCTTAGCTTTCTTTATTTCTTTATATCTCCTTGGCAATTTTGACAGCTGATTCTACCTTGCCATTTGACGGCTGATTCTACCTTGCCATTTGACTGACTATGATACGGCGAGGTTGTAATGTGTTCAAACTCCCAGTCGCGGGCAAAGTTTGTGAATTGTTCACTCGCAAACTGTCCACCGTTGTTGCTTATTACAGCTTCTGGTACTCCATACCGGATGAAGAGTGCTTTGCTCCGTTCTATGACTGTCTCTGATGTCATGTTTGGCAAAGTGTCAACCTCCCAGAAATCGGAGTAGAAATCAACTGTGATGAGGTAGTCTTCACCATCCAGGGTGAAAATGTCCATCGCTACACGGCTCCATGGGTATTCTGGGATCTCGTGAGTCATCAGAGGTTCCTTACACTGTGACTGTTGGTACTCATTACATGCACTGCACTGTCCGACCATGTCCCGTACTTCATTGCTCATGTTTGGCCAGTAAAGGACATCTCGGGCCTTACGCAAGCATGATTCGGCTCCCAAGTGGCTTGAATGTATGCGGACCAACATCTCTGGACGCATGGACTTGGGGATAATAATTCTTGATCCCTTGAACAGAACTCCATTTTGGGCTGTCAGCTCATCACGGTATGCCCAGTATTCTCTAACGATCACTGGCACTTCCTCCTTGGTCTCTGGCCAGCCTGATAGGATGGTGGACTTCAAGACTTGCAGGGCTGTGTCTTGTACTGTCTGCTGCTGTATCTGCTTGAGCCTGCTGTCTGACTTTCAGGAAGTCCGTTTGGTTGATGCTTTCAATCTCCTCCTCAAATTCGGTCTGCCCACAGATGTTGAAGATCTGGTCACCAGGTGTAGCGTCACTTGTTGGCATCTGTGGGAGAGCTGCCCTGGAGAGTGTATCGGCTAAATACATTTCTTTGCCTCTTTTGTAAGTCACATTCAAATTGTATTTCTGCAAGCGCAGCAACATGCGTTGTAGTCGTTGGGTGCAGTGAGCAGAGACTTCCTAAAGATGATTTCCAGTGGCTTATGATCTGTTCTGACATTAAACACTCACTCTGCCATGAATGTACTGGTCAAAACGCTCACATGAGAATACTATGGCCAAGCATTCCTTTTCTATCTGGGCATAACGGCGTTCTGTGCTTGACAACGACCTTGAGGCGAAGGCCACCGGCTGTCCATTCTGAAGCAGTGCTGCCCAGAGGCCAACTTCACTGGCGTCACATTGTATGGTCACCTCTTCGTTGACATCGTAGTACCGGAGTATAGGCTGGGCCGTCACTAACTTCTTGATGCTTTCCATGGCTTCATCATGCTGTGATTGCCAACACCACACACTGTCTTTGTCGGTAAGATGGCGAAGTGGCTCACTTACGCCTGAAATGTGAGGCAGAAACTTGGATAAATAATTGACGAAGCCGAGGAAATGCTGTACGGCTTTTATTCCATCCGGGTTTGGCATGTCGATAACCGCTTGAACTTTCTGAGGATCAGGGCGAAGGCCATTGGAGGTGAGCAAGTGTCCCATATAGGGTACCTCAGTCAAGCGCAGTTTCAGTTTCTGCTTGTTTAGCTTCAGGTTACACAGTCGAGCTCTTTCCAGCACACCAATTAAGTTGCGGTCGTGATCTATGGATCAGGAGATACAAAAAACAAGCAGACCTAGACCAGAATATCATCAGCAATCACTTCCACTCCAGGCAGACCTTCCAGTACCTCGTGCTGCCGCCTCTGGAACTCTTCGGGCGCTGTAGATATGCGGAATCGGCCAAAGGGGGTCCAGAAGGTTGTAAGGTAGCTGCTTTCTTCTTGGAGCTTCACTTGCCAGAAGCCATCCTTTGCATCTAAGACTGAAAACACCTTGGCATTTGATAGGCGTGGCAGCACCTCTTCGATAGTGGGCATAGGGTAGTGAGAACGCTTCAGGGCCTGGTTGAGGTCCTTGGGATCAATACATATCCACAATTTGCCTGAAGGTTTTCGAACTGCCACCATGCTGCTGATCCAATCAGAGGGTTTGGTAACTTTAGCCAGCACCTGCTTCTGCTCTAGTTCTTCAATCTTCTTTTTCAATTCTGACTTCAGGGGCACAGCTACTCTGCGAGGTTGGTGCTGCACTGGTTTGATGTTCTTGTCGATCTCGATGCAGTATTCACCTGGTAGACATCCTAATCCTGAGAACACATCACCATAGTTTGCTACTATGTACTCGGGAGTTAAAGAGCTTGTTGGTACTCATGCTTCAACTGGGTTTCTTTGTGGCCCCGCATCCTTAACAGCGTGAACTCTCTCATCCAGATTAACTGTTAACAGACCGAGTTCCTCACATGTTGTTGCTGACAGCAAGGGCTTCTGATCAACATCAACCACTTGGAAGTCTAGCAGTTGCTCTTTTCCCTGTCGACTGCAATGTAAAGTACATGTTCCTTTTGGTAATATTACTGACCCATCGCACAAACGTAGGTTGGCATTTGATTTCTGCAGCTTAGGGTCTCCATCTTGAGTAATCCTGCAGTAGTCAGCATAGCTAATGAGGTTGCATGTAGAGCCACAGTCCATCTGGCACGGTATGTCACATGGAGTCTTTCCATTGACACTCAACCGAGCCCACGGTGTGTTCCATGTTGTAAACTGACTCATCTGATGATGGGTTGTTTGCAGACTTTGGCGAAGTGATGCATCTTCTTGCAGTTTGTACAAGTTACACCATATGCTGGGCAGTGCTTTCCCTGTTTTGGATGTTTTTCACCACAATATGTACAAACGTGGGGCGTTTCTTTTCTTGCGTATTCTGACCCATGATGCTTTGGGGGCGTGCCTTTCGGTTTCTTTCCTTTCTTGTCATTCTTGACATATTTTACTTCCGATACCTTCTCGTTGTTCAAATTTCGTAGCTGTAAACTTGTGATTTCGCTGTTTCTACACATGTCGGTCTCCTTTTGTAGGGTTAGCTTGGGTTCTCAAAGCATTCTGGCCCGTGCACTCGCGTCTATGGTACCTAACACCAACCGATCTCGAATCAAGTCGTTCTCGAGAGTACCAAACTCGCATGTTGATGCCAACTGCCGAAGTTTCGTGATGTACTGTGCAAATGTTTCACCTTGGCTCTGTTCACAAGTGTTGAACTTGTAGCGCTCGTAAATGACATTTTGGGTTGGTTTGAAATGCGCCTATAGCGCTTGCAAAATTGGGTCGATCTTTTTCCTGTCACCATTCGCCATTTCGATGTGTTTAAATACTCGGAAACACTCTTTGCCCATGACAGATAGCAGCGTAGCGACTTGGATTGCTTCATCTTTTTTATCCAGACCGACAGCAACCTCGTAATTCTGGGATCGGAAAAACGACCAGTTGTGCGCGAGGTCCCCCTTCATGTCTATCGGTGCTGGAGTCGGGAAGTTGCTCGCGGCCATCATATAATCCTTTTGAATCCTCGATTCACAGAACCATCCAGGCTTTGCAGCTTGCTTTACTGTATACTGGATGTCCAGGGATGTGTTTTCCGGCGTGTGGGTCGGTCACGAAACCGCGGAGGCTTTCTTACTCAACGAGAGACGTACGCAATTCTGACACCATGTTTCATCAACACAAAAACAACAGCTTTAATTAATGCTAATTTATGCATACATGATGGCCTGGGGCGAGGCGCATAATAAATCTCGTAACAGTATCAAAGTGTGGCAAATTGCAGATTCCTCCAACGGGTATGTGTGCAGTTTTCAAGTCTATACTGGAAAGAGACAAGATGGCGCCGCTGAACACGGTTTAGGATATCGTGTAGTGCGATAACTCGGACTTTCACAGGTAAAAACCATCATTTATTTTGTGACAATTTTTTTACGTCTGTTCAACTGGCAGAGGATTTTCTCAAGGACAAAATTTGCCTTTGTGGTACTATTCGGGCCAACAGGAAAGGGTTTCCGAAGGAACTGGCAGCAAATGTGCCAAATGTGAAGCGGCTGAAACAAGGAGAGTGTCTTTACAAAAGGAAGGATAACATCGTGGCTACAGCTTGGAAGGATAAACGTCTGGTTCATTTCCTTAGCAGTCAGTCAAATCCCGTCGGAACTGACACAGTTCGCCGCAAGCAGAGAGACGGCACTTTCATCGAAGTTCAGAGTACGCCATGTGTGAAGTCGTACAACGCCAATATGGGTGGCGTTGACTTGAGCGACCAACTTTGTGGTTATTAAGCAGTGGGGAGAAAATCTAGAAAGTGGTGGCGGTATCTTTTCTGGTTTGCTATAGATGTAAGCATAGTACATGCCCATATTCTAGAAACCCTTGCGAATAACCACCTGAGCCGGTCGCAGTTGGATTTTTGTCTTGAACTTGCCAAAGACTTGATAGGGAACTTTACGCCTGTCAATTACCACAGTGACTTTATGTATTTTTTACACTGCAAGATAAAAATATTAATAATACATTATTTGAAACAAAATATCTTAGGCTCTGTTTAAACGTCGCATTTGTTATGTACGTAATCTAGTACCTAAATTTAAAAAGTTCAATATTTGATTCAAACGTCGGATTTAATTGTATTGAATTTAAACTTCAGTCAAATATTTGATTGGCTCAGTCGACGACTGAAGTCGCATTTAATAAAATCTGTTGAATTTAATTGATCCAAACGCCGCATTTTACATTAACTTAAATTGGCAATTAGATTGGCGAATGTAAAATGTGACATTTAAACTAGGCCTTAAAATGCAATTGACGCTTGACAGTTGAACTTTTTGTGTGTGTTCTATCTCTTATAAACAACAATAAAATATATTTCATTGATTGTGAGCTCCCCGAGAAGGGATTTTTCAGTAGAAAATAACATTGCAACCCAAAAAGAAAATTTACAGATGTTAAAGATTTCTTAAAACTTTGCTGATAAATTAATGCATCCATTCTCAGTTCATTCTCGGCTAACCCGAGCACCAAAGTTAAGCCAAATACTTGCATAATTCTTTCAGGCAACTTTTTTAACCGAAAATGTCTGCCTTCAGACAAGAAAAAATGTTTCTATTCAAATAGAAAACATTTTCCTTTTCTTAATGTTTCATAAAAGGAATTCAGAAAATTAGTTTGTGAGCGGTCCATCTTGGCGGTCCGTAAATTTGCAAAACTTTGACCACTCTGGAAACCAATCAGAATGCTTAATTGTTTTCATTGTGGATCAGTTTGCCATATAATAATAGCCTTATTATAATATTTATGTCTAATAAATAAAACAAAAAAATATGAAAAAAAAAAATTTGTGATATTCAATAGACATTTTTTGTCTGCCAATTTACCATCACTAAAATAGCTAAGTTAATTTTTGCAGTGGAAAAATATATATATTGTCATGACAGTGATATTAGAAGACTTCTGCTAAGAGAAGGGAACTGGACAAAATAAGTTGGGCACAGATTTCACTGTTAGATTTCTCCACTTTTTGTACTAGCTTATCTAGCGGACACACATATAAGCTTAAGCTTAAATAGGCTTACAATACTGGAAAGGAATTTTTTCGTTCCCCAATAATACAGTGTACAGAAACAATGTTGGAAAGTAAAGAAGAACAAGATAATACTCGCTGTCTGACATTTGCAGACAAAAACATCAAAGTGATCACTTTCATATAAGCGCAAGTTTTTAAAAGCTATAATTAAAGTGAAGAGCTAGAGCAAAAATGAATTAAGCTTAAGCTATAAGCTTATTGAAAAATAATTGTAATAAACCTTTTCGTGTTGCCACACACATGTCCCGACGATCGATTAACCAATGACAGTAGGACGTATTCATATGCAGTCTGAATAATCGAAAAAAATATAATCACACATCTGGAAACGAAATAAAATGTGTCAAGACAAATATAATTTTCTTGCTTCAACATGGCACCGGCATTTTTAAAAGCTTACTCGCCTTATACGACCTACTTTCATTCCCCGCGCACACGGGAAAGCCAAGCATGCATTCGTCACGACAAACGAACAGGATTGATGAAACTCATTACTTACAGATTGAAGACAGTGTATAAAAGAGGCCACATCTGCTGATAAACCATGGAACGTCATCTCACGGTCCTGCATTTGACGTGGTTTGAGTAAAGTTTATATCCGAAGCTCAAATCAGTAACATTTTCCCCTGCAGTCGGGCAATGGGGAATCATGGGTAATTGGCGGGCAAACTCAGATTTTTTTTTAAATTTGAAACTGTACGAGTCAAATATTCAGGACATTGTCTGTAAGATATCTGGCAAAATAATTCTCGGAAAACATTTGGAGTCCATAGGATTTCCAGAAATTAAACGATCGTTCCATATTAATCTCAAATTTCTCTAGCTTATCTAAGCCTTGACAAAATGTAGTGTTATCTTGACTTCAGTTCAGTGCTCCATTTATATAAAGTATGTTTTTAGTAATGTTTGTGTGTTCAATTTTGACATTTGGAAACAATTGCTAGCAAAAATTCATTCACACTTGAGGTCAAAATACATACGAAAGCTGTCAACACTGACTTCGTAATTACGCGGCATCATGCGTCATTTTTCGACGAAGTCTGTTTACATTCAGAAATTTTGGAAAAATGTAATAAAATTAATACGATATCGTAACTTTTTTTTCCTGCTCTTGACTTGTTATTGAAGTTAACTGAAATTATAATAACATAAAACAGCAACAACAAAGACAAGTGGTAAAAACAACTGATCATCTCAACAGAAAAATCAGTGTTATACAATTTTCGTGAGACGTGATGAAAATATAAAAATAATAATCTTAATGGAACATTCGTGATTTTACTCGTTTCAATACTGGTGATTATTAATACGGCACCATCATGTTCATTGCTGAACACCAAAATCATGGCTTCTCGTTTATGCAATGACTTAACGCATCCTATCTACCAATTTGATTTTGAGAATCCTTGGAAGTATTTCAGACACAGCGCTCCGCACAAGTCTTCGGTTGAATGGGGCAGGAGAAAAACGCATTCGAAATTACGGAAAATATACCTCAAGAAAAACAGCAAGCCGACTAGAAGGAAAACGGCGCATATGGTGAAATCGCCACCGTCAGTCTTGTCTGCTGCAAGCAAGGATGTCTGCTGAAACGTGGAATATATGCCTCATGACAAGTCATCCGCGAAGAACGAGCCAAAGTTTTTGCAAAAAATTACAATGAGCAAAATTATGTTCTCAAAGCTGATAGAGGTCAAGCTATGTCCAAGTGGCATAAGAAAAATTTGCTACAAGATTCCTAGCCTAGGAGAGGTGTGCAAAGGAGCCTTTTTGAAATGTTATGGAATAAGTGAACAAAAGATCAAAGTTCTGTTGCAGAAAATCGACCCGTGTGGAGTCTGCGTGCAGCCTGATAAGAGAGGCCAGCATAAAAACAATCCAAGGAAGTTGTTACCGGAGGCAAGAAGACAAGTGCTTGATTACATTAGATCACATAAAGCTAGCGAATCTCACTACAGAAGATCACAAACAAATAAACAATATTTCGAGTCCAGTATATCGATGAGAAAAATGTGGCTAGAATTTGTTAGAAGAAACCCTCGCTTCAGCTCAAACCGTTTAAGGCTGAAGAATAAAGGACCTGTGATAAGCTATTCAACTTTTAGGAACATTTTTAACGAAAACTTTGGAGAAATATTCAGTTTTCGAAAGCCAAGAGAAGACACCTGTCAATTCTGTGACAGCAACAAAAAGAAAGCAGACAATGCCAGCGGGGAGGAACTACGACGACTATTGATCGAAAAGCAGACACATTTACGTGAAAGTGAAGTCAGATTCGCCTTTCTAAAATATGATACGGAAGTTCTCTCAACAAAACCAACAAGAACAACCATGAACCGATACACCTAATACTCAGTTGTTACTTCTTACATGTATAGCGAGTACTATAAACGAATATTTCTAGAATAAGCCCAAATAAGCTACATATCTGCCTTTAAAATATAGTTTATCCCTGTGGCTTTTTACAATATGACTTTAACAGCAAAAGGACTTATTTACGTGTTCAAATAAGTCAACCAGCTCAATGTTAATTATTTGCTTAATACAATTAAAGAAAGAATAAGTGTCACTTCAGGTGAAAAAATCCAATAAACATATCTCCCGTCCTCAAAACAATAATTAATGTCTTATATGTTTCTCTTACCGAACACGTTGACCAACACGATACACTGAACGCCATAAAAGATGAATGATTTGTAACTATCAACTGGCGACAGGTTCCTTCACTGTAATAAAAAGATCCGAATTGTCTTCATATCCGCTCCTTCCCAGATTTGAAATGACTATATACCGGGATGAGCGATTCGCTTTCTTTGTACCGCCGTGCGTTCTCGTTCGTATAGATCTAGACGTCCATTCATCACGTTGTAAGCCGTAAACATTCTTCAGAGCCATCACACATGTACTGCCATAAATCTGAACGTTATGAATAAATTCCCGCTTATCTGCTGATATTCTACATCTCCTCACCGGCCATGGATCCATCGAAGCCTTGGTACGGCAGCCAACATACACTGCGGAGATCAGCTACAGTACGTCCTGCAATGTGTCCAATAGATTCTCCTTGTGACTTTTGCAGCAAGGGATATTGCTCATTACGAGATCGTGTGAATACACCGGAGAAAGCATTAGCTTAGAGGAAGCATCAAGAAGGGAGGAACGTTATGCTGAACGGCAACGGCCATGCACATTAATGGCACTGGAGTCTAATGGAAAACAAGTGGTGTAAGTTAAAGTAAACTATTCTCTACCTGACCCTATTTTGCATCTGTAAAACGAAGGATGTTCTATCTGTTCTGTAATGGAAAATATCATCATGATATATTTAGAATGCCTCTTACTCTTCTTTAATAATTTTTTCTTGTTATAGTTAAATTTCTTATAAACCACTTTTTACCGTAAGACATGTTAAGATTAAAGGGATAAATTTGCATAGCATTTCATGTTGATATTTATCACCAATTTGTATCACTCAGTTATTAGGATTCTCTTTAAATTCCATATAATAATTTGTTACTGTTTAAGACCTAACACCTCGCGTATAAGCACAGCTGCTGCATGATTGCTGCATGATTAGAAATTTGTTTGCATTTTCTATTGTAGGATAGACCCTTATGGCGGAGATGACCAGCGTCCAATGATCTGGGGTGGAATGATCAACCACTCCAGGAACAATGCCAACTTGAGACCGGTGGTAGTAGATAGGAATACCAGCCACCCAAGAGTTTTTTTGTAGCTATACATGACATAGCGGAGAAGATAGAGTTGTTGTGGAATTATAACGACCCAGACTGGGAATTCCATAATAATAGCCAAACTCTGCCGCTTACATAATAAATAAATAATGTAGAAAATAAAAGGAAATGAGAAAATCTTTCTCGACAAAGGTCATCTGACAGATGTAAGTTTTCTCTTCCCTTACTTTTCTGATAGCAGAACATATTTTCTAAGTTTTACAATTTGATCGTTATAAGCAGCTAACAAAGCTACATGTAGGTTGGTCAACACATGTTTTTTTTATTTAAAGAGTTGTCCGTGTTGTGTGATTATGTTGACTATGTTTGAGTCGGATGATATCGGATTCTTGTGAATATTAATTACGTGAGTGGAATAAATTAAGTTAACACGGTAACTTATTTATTTATTTTTATTGAAGTTGAAGATTTCTGCTTTACAACATACAATAACTAAATATCGTACAGTGAAGACGACGCTACCGTTGCCACTCGACAATGTTTTTGATTAATTTTTTTGACATCTTTTTGACAACTTTTTGAGGAAGTTACAAATGACGTCATCACCACCGTCCATCAAACATCACCTTAGACCTACAATTGAACAATATTAATCATAAGCCAGACTAATAAAACCTCCAATCCCTGGTCAGCTAACATCGACTATCTCCCCTCCCCTCCTGAGCCTGGACTCCACGGGTCGGTCAGTCCTTGGACTGGCCTACCTAGCACATGTGTCCAAAACAGTCACCCCCTCCCCTCCCCTGAAATTTTGCCGACACCATAGGCTTTCAGGTGTGTGTACTAACCTGAACACGTTTATTTAAGAGAACCCTAAGATAATAAACTATATAAAAACGAGCAACAAACAAACAATCAATCAAATAATTAACTCCATTATTTATCCTACATGTACATTTAGGAAATGACAGACAGTTCCTTGAGGAAGTAGTGCGAGCAGTGGAGGACGCGCGTCAGGCTGCACAAGCTGTACGCGCCCAAAGGTGAATGGATACTAATACATTATCATTGATAATAGTAATCACACTGGACAGATAAGAACCTTCAATAAGCTGAGCACATTACTATTTAGCAGTCGTAAAATATAACAAAAACTCAATTGTGTCACAGGGAAATTCTACAGAGGGATCGTCAGCTTAGACGCGAACAAGACGAAGCCCTTAAAATATCGGTAAGTAAATCGAAGAACGACGCTTAATTTAGAAGTCAGTGACTCTTGTCGCGCGAGATTTTTCGTTTAATAAATCATGTCGCGAGAATGAAATCAATCAGAATCAAAAGTGTCTGTCACACCAATGTAGTTTCTTTAGTCCCCGATACGTGTAACTGTTGTGCCACTGGTCCCCGAGAAAACGCTGGGATTTCATGCCTTGCAAGAGGAGTCGTTAATTAAAAGAATACTTGTTAGACTAAATCCAGTGTTGCATTAAGCCTTATTTTGAGCCTCTTTCTTGATATTTCACTTCATTTTTGACATAGGTATAATTTAGTACACAAACTCCACAGTTGTACAAAGAACGTAGTTCATTTCAGTGGCATCGGATGTTTCTTTGCATACTTTTAGTGAGTTGTTGACTTATAACCTTATCTACAGCTAAAATTCTTCGAACAAATGCCGCACTGTCGTTGATTGGTGTGGCGCTTGTTCGAGGGCGGCGCTTATCAGTATTTTTGCTCTAATATGCACGCTTTTCGTGGACGATGCTTTTTCGACTAAATTAGGTAATCAATCTTAACCCATTGACTACTAGAGATTTAGCGCGCGCCACCCCTGAATTCCCTGGAGCTTTTCGGGATTTGAGCGAAATGTGCGAGTTGAAAAAATAAACCATATGCGCAGTAAATACAGACAAATGATTAGTTTCTTTAGTACACTTTTATTCCAACTAGACAAGTTGAAAGACCAATTTATAACTACAAATTTTATAAATTGATCTCATTACAAAACTTGAAAACACAACGATAACATTTTCTTCACTACTGCACGCCATTTTAGAAACTCGCAAAAGCACAGAGACTTTGTACAAAAAGACAATAATATCTCAAAATCCTCTGGTAAAAAGTCGGTTTTTATCTTGGTCAACTTATACTTTCATTAATTCAACGGTTTTTTGTATTACAGAGGTATTTTCTTGCCGCAAAAAGCGGTAATTCGAGATGAAAACATATTACTGATTGCGAGTATTTATAAACAACCACGGCCTAAATCGCTTTCGAAACTAAAGAATTTCTACGGCTAAATAACGCTTAGAATTTCTCCTTTTTCTCATTGGTATTATCAATAAAACCATTCAGAATTATTTTCTGAAATACTGTGGTCATTTCTCAAAATACTCGAACAAAATAGTCTCCCACAAAGCGAATAAGCTTAAATAAACAAAGGCGACGAAACTCGCCGTAAAATTTGCAGATCAAATATCACCGCGTTGCTAGACTCAAGATTTGTTTTTCATTCAGTTCACTTTGAAAACCTAAAATTCCACGTTAAAGATGAACAAATGAAAGAAATTTGAAAGAAACTTTGTTTGATATTAATTTTCATTCAAACTGAAAACCGATAAACGTGTAAAAAAGCATAAAATCCAACACATGAAATCTGGAGCCGCCGTGTTGAATTCGCTGTCAATTTCGATTCTTTGTCAGTTTATACGGGAAGCAAAAGTTTTTGATTTTTAACGATGACTTTTGTAGTCATTTAATACATCGATCGCTTTAAATATCCTTCCACTAATTCCATCCACATTCAAAGAAATAAAGTACAATACCATTTCGCTTTTAGAAGTCTTGAGAAGATCCATAATTAGTCTGTGAATATTTGTTTGAAGCGGCCGCTCGATGTCTTCGCAATTCCCGGCCGCCGAAGGAGAGTATAAATTCTTCTCCAGCAAGGTTTCTTCAGTCTGTACTCGGTGATCATCCGTTTTGAAGCCATTTAGAAATTAATTGGTGTTTCTCCTTTTCATTTTCAGCTTCAAAGAGATAATTTTCCGTGTTAAGAAATGAAAACAAGGCCCTGAAAGTTTGTACATTCGTGCCGAGACATACAAGGCGCGCCATACTTTTCTTGTTCATTTGATCCGTGCGACATCAAGACGAAAAACCTTCTTTCTAGTACCCCTAGAGTTCTCTAAAAATATGTGCAAAAGACGGATTTTGATTGGTTTATTTGTCCTCTAAAACAATAGAACAATAGGGGAACCAGAAAACTCTCCAGGGAGGGAGGGTAAGTGCGAATCCAGACGCCATTTTTGACGGGCGGTTACGGGCGTTTGAGGGAAATTCGGGGTCGTGGCGCACGGGCGGTTACGGGCGTTTGAGGTGTCAATGGGTTAATAAAAGATAGTGTGATCAGATTATTTTGTGCAGTGGGTATCAGCAGTCGCCTCTATTACCTCAAGAACTTGTCTCCGTCTTCTACAATGCAAGGCCGTGTTTCTCTGAAGGAAGTGTATTATCAATTTAGGCAAGGTTCTGGCAATCCAAAGCTTCAGATGATGACAAGACGTTGAAAGTATAATACTCCATGCAATTTGTACACAATACAATGGGCCTTGTTTCTGTATTTCCGAGTTTCGAACCATGTGGGTGGGTTTTTTTAGAGGGGGGGGGGGGGGGGGGGAGGGAAGGAAGGTACTGTGGGGAGAGGGGTAGGAAATGGAGATGGGAGAATTAAATTTTTCTTGCAGTATTAAAAATTCTGAAATCTAGATTTTGTGGTTGCTAATTCGTCTAAGTGTCTCAAATGAAGTTAAGTATTTTTCCTTTTTTTCTGTTATTTTGGGTTTTTTTGGTTTTGTATTTTTCCAAACCCCTCCCCCTCCCCTTTCCATAAAAAATGGTCCATTCCTTATATGGGGAGAAACCAGTGATACATGATCCTCTTTTTCGTTTCTTTAGCGTTTTGGATAGAAGTCAGACCAAGTCAGGTTGTAGTCAGGTTGTTGAGTAGAAATTAACTTTCGAGCCGGTAAGTTCTTTTATTGTTCTTATTGTATTACAATTTATTCTTGTTTGTGTCTGTTTATTGTGATATCAAGTATTACCGTTTCAAGGATGGATAAGTTGCATTTGTAAACGCAGATATCGATACGCGACGCCACGCTGCGCGGGTCGATGCATGATGTGATGACATGTCCGGAACTTTTATAAAATTAACATGACAATTCAGGACTCCAAATTAAAATTGATCTAGACTATTTATAGCATTGTGTTATGTACATTCCGTGCGAATTTGATGTTTGATGTCTAGTTTTCATTCTGTGATGTTCATGATCTTCCATGATTTACAATTAGTGTTTTTCAAACGCTCAGCCGTGAAACACTTAATATATACACATTTATATATTCTAATATACTCTGTCACCTTTCTTTGTATTTAAACTCGAAAACTATAACTGTCATTTTTTACTTGATAATGGAGTCATGATGGCTTCGAAACGTCGTAATCTTATTTCGCTAATTTTCATTATTAATGATAATTATAGTATCAATATTAAAAACAAGGATGGAGGTTGAGAGCGCGGAACAAATTTTCGCGAATTTGGATCAGTTCAGATTTACCGCAAGTTCCTGTCCGGTATTTTACGTATGGTATTTTTTAATCAATTTACTGTAATTGAAATTCAGTAACCTAAGTGTAGTAAATTTTCGCGGAATTTTTTTTGCAGGAGTTTATTTATTCGGTATTTCTAATTTTCACGGATGGTTGGAAAATCCTCGAAATTCGCTAAAATTATATCCCGCGAAAATTTCATGCCAAACGGGAACCTCAATGTCATGGACAATATCACTTATTAACAATTAGTTGATCATCGACGCGTTGGAAACCAGAGAACGCATCAAGGAGTATGCATCTTTTGTCAAGTGCAAGTGGATATTTCGCCATGAGCTCGGAACGCGTGTTCGACTACGTGAAGATCGATGATTCTATTCCAAGGGAATTCCAGTGCGAGATTTGGTAAGCTAAGAAAAAATGTACTTATCTGTTGATCTCAATGAGTAAATTAATCTCCTTGGGGTTTGTTTCTCTTTCAGTACCAATCCAATGATAAATGCGCAGATGGCGACGCCATGTGGGCATACATTCTGCGGCAACTGCGAAGCGAAATTTAAAAAAAGAGGCACAAAGTCATGCCAGATGTGCCGGCAGCCGGTAACAGCCTACTGCCGGAATATATTTGCAAACCATATGATGGGCAAAACGCACGGAGAATGTAGAGGGTGCAGATCTAAATTTTCGCTCGACAAAGCCAAAGATCACGTACAAAACTGCCAGGATATCGAGCTGGAATGTATGCTATGCTCAGAAAAAATGGCGCGCAAAGAGGAACAGGCGCACAAGCAACTCTGCCCCAAGGAAGATGTGACTTGTGAATGCGGATTGACATTAAGACGCGAAGAAAAGAGAGGACACAAAAGTAGTGGTTGTCGCTTCACTGATGTACTTTGCCCCCTAATGTGCAGAACATCAGTGAAGAGGTATGTTGTGCATTTGATACCTCACTAGCTTTTCTACAGTTGAGAACTGTCATATCGTCACGCAAGTCATGTCAAATTTAGTTCTGAAAGAACTACAAATACAATAATATAATAATACAATACTAACAATACTTTATTGAAGGTAGAAACGTGGAAACATGCATGGAAACGTTTCGGTCTTTCCATCGGCAAGTTGCATTGGGCGAGGAAATAGTCAAAGTGCCCGTTTTCATTCCACTGTGCCTAATATCCCTAGCATGCACAGCTTCTTCCCACTCCTGAGTGGAAAGGATGGGAGCGTTGCGTGACGATCATGAATCACGGTTGCAAAAGCGAGCAGATTATATACGCTGGAATAAATATGAGAAGTTGAAGGGAAAACGCAAATCGTCTTTCTATTATTAAGTGACTGGGGTAGGGGATGTTGAAGTTTGCAACTAATCAGCGCATTTCTCTAGGAAATGTGCGCAGGCCTCCGATTGGTAATAATAGCACAAACGCATGGGTTATCATTACCTATTTGTCTAGAAAGTGTTTTCGCAATAGGGATTGTTCTTAGTCTACGAGTTAGTTCGTTCCTTCTGGTGTTTAAATGTGTATTTAACTATTTTAAGGTACCTGATGCCTTCCCATAGTTTGGCATGTGGCCGAGTAGTTCAGAGTTGCCAAATCGAGGGGTGCGGTCAAACGTACAGGCGAGACGAAGAGGGCAGGCACGTGGAAGATGCCCTGAATCACCACTGGTCCCTTTCACAAAGAGAAAGGGAAGCAATGATGTGGCAAGTAGAGAGGGTAAGGCTCGTTAATCTAATACGACAATACCAATATTGAAAGGGAGCCATCGGATTCGTACCGCGAAGGAAGGCATGGAGCAATCACAAAGCTTAAGGATCAAGACTAAAAAAAAGACTAAGCACTGTTTTCCTATATGTGTTAAAAGGATAATGCTGCATTTGTTAAAGCTGAATATAACTTGAGCTAAATCAGCCCAGCCTATCCATGAATTTTATTTGTTCCGAAAATATATCGATTGAATAACTGGACGACTATTTCATACGATAAGATATCCGAGATACTAAGTCCGTTCTGATTGGTCAAAAACCTATGGAATAATAAACTGAAAAACTATCAGAAAACTAGAGTAAACGGGAGAGAATTGACAACAGAAGAACTCAATCTAGTAATATTATATTTTGAACAATTATAGAGTACACAGCTTACTTAGATAGAAAGGAAGGCACTTATATAATTATACCGACAAAGGGACATGTACTTTCCTTCGCAGCCGTTATTTGGCTCGTCACGCAACGCTCCCTCCCCACTTGAGACTAAGGGACATGCGTTTCCAAGTAATAATTTCTCGTGGTGTCACCATGGCTTCATTGCGCCAGTAAAGTCAAAAAGTGTGTTGTGATTTTGTTTCTTGTCAACATTATTTGCAGAGTCAAATAGGTGTGGCCGCTAAACGGGGCAGCCAGAAAGCCGTGTTGAAGTGGAACATCCCCCCAGGCGCTGTACAGCAACACCAAGATCTGTGCTCCCCATTATTTAACAAATTCGCCCGCAAATGGAGGATGCATTTTCGGAAACAGGAGGTGTCTCTGGAGTACAGCCAGGGACTCTATCAAATTGTAGCCTTTGTCAGGTACACTAATGTTATACAGTCGTATAAGTTTCACTTTTCATAAAAAAACAGTGCAGAACAAGCAGCACTTGGGGTTTCTGAATTATGTGTTTTGTTTGCATTCCTTTTTGTTTACTTGCTAGTTTGTTAGTTTTGAAATTTCTGTGGGTAGACTGAATTCGGGGAAGGTATCATGATACGTGAATTTTGCCGCAAAATGCGAAAAAATATTTTTTCGCTGTTGGAAATGTAAAGACTGAGATAAATAGTTTGCAAAAAGAATTGGGAGAAAATCTTTTTTACTTTTTAAGATAAAGATATTTTTGAATTTCATTAACTAACTACGCGTTGACAAGTGTAATGTGAATGTGAAATAGTTTGGTGTAATATTTCATCTCAGCGAAAGAGACGCCGGTACGCGAACCGTTTTTGATCTGTTTCCACAAATTGGCTTTCATTCTGAACGAAAACTCAAGAAAAGTTCTTGCCCATTTTCGTCTTAGAATTAGCTGAAAAGGCTTGAGGGTAAAGTGGTTATGCGTGATTTCGTGTTTGGGACCCCCTTACCACCCTGAGTTCATTGTCGAATGAGCAAGCGCTTTTGCTTTGAGGATACGTCAGGCTATTATTTTAACCAAGAAGCATGGTTAACGGTCCCATAGATGTCAAATAAACTTAACATATCTGAACGTATGAACTACTAAAACTATAAAACTACTAAAACTGAAAACCATGGTTGCAGTTTGGCTTTCAGTTTCTGCTCTATCATGTCGTTGTCTACGTAGTATCAGCCTTGCTTACTTTATTTAATATTTAATAAATAGCGTATTCGGCTGAAGAGGGAGAGATTAAGCGCAGGGCTAGTAGTGACTAATATTTCAAAACACTGACCTGACTATTATTTTCTTCCAGATTTATTGTTCAATTCGAAAGTGGAAAGCAACGGGCCTATTATGATGATGTTAGGGTTGCCTTGAAAGAAGGAGAGTGTATCTCTTTTTCGTTAACAGCTCAAGAGTCCGCCACATACATTATCGCACACATCGAGGTCGCTGAGCCGGAAAAATTCTTCATGAGTTTTTAGTTACTCAGCTTCCTGGGACAACTCACCGGTTAACAATTCAAATTAAAAATCGCTTTCAAACGGTAAACTATTAACAAAAAGCCGTTCTTCAAAAACAATATCCTCCCAAAGCCAATCAAAGGCACTATGTGCCAACTCGTGAATGGAAAAGTAAATAAATTAATTAACATAGAAATATGCAGTAGTACCGGGTAAATGTAGAACCGGGTAAATGTAAGTTGACAGTCTCGTCCTCGATGTTTTTGAGAATCGATCGAGTTTCGAGTTTTGAGTCTGACTCGAATAGGGATTTCGAGGAAACGATTTATTTCTCGAAACAGAACAATAGATTCCGCGCGGCATTCACGCAAGCCGGTGTATTTCGTATTCACTCCAAATCAGTGTTGGTCGGGGGGAAACTCAAACGAAAAGTCTTTAATCACTGATATTCGATAATCGCCAACTTTATGGGCCGAATATTTTTAAAAACAAGGTTTACACAGGGTTTAACAAAACCATGGCCTAATACTTTTTAGACGTCGTTTAAATATTCGGCCAATATGTTCGAACTGGTTTGAGTTTTATTTTAAAGCAAGTTGCTGTTCGTGAAATAAAATATTTCAATCATTTCAAAACATTCTGATCTTGTTTGTGTAGTCTGTGCTTCGCACGCACAATATAAAATGAATTTTATATGTAAACATTCATTCGTCTTCAGTTCTGTCATACACGAAACTCTTGGACAGAAAAATACTACAGTTATCTATGAAGTTGCAATTCTTGGACTAAAATTAGCTACAGTCAAATTATCAAAAATGGGTTTGCTCTCCTATTAAAAAAAACATATTGAGATACTATGAAAATAAAAGGTAAACCTGATTTTTTTGTCCTCCGTCACGCAACGCTTCCTCGTTCCGATAATAATATTTTAAAATTATTTCAACCATTGCGTATGATAACATCGTCCATCGCGCTGACTAAGAGTCCATTCGAGTCCATTCGCCGACGTCAAGGAAATATGGAGATTGAGCAAAAAACACTGTCGAGCGTCTAAATAGATCCATGAATAGAAAAGATGAACATAGCCACTGAAACCAGTCATTTGGTGAGTAAATCAAGCCACTTCCAGCTCAAGACAACAGCAACTCGGTGTCTCGGTGAATCTCATTTGAGCCCGCGATAGTCGTCCATTCAATCAGCGGAGCAAAAGCACAGGGCTCCTGTCGCTCCCGTGTGTGTCCCCCGTGAGTCAAAAAAGGAATCTTGCATCATCTTTTAGGTATCGAAGGTCGCGAGATCGAATCCCGGCGGAGAAAACGTTTTCCCCCCCCCCCCCCCGCAAGTATGAGAAACACAGGTACTAATATCAGTTCGCTTTAAATATATACGCTGGAAAAAAGCATTGAAGGGTTTTTATAGTTCAGACGCAAACAAAAGAAAATATCATATAATTCCCATAGTGGTACAAAGAAAATATAGAATGATTCAGATAAATTACATTTTATTCATACACTTGGTATAAAGAAGATACAACATTTAACATACTTAAGTGTTTTCCTAAGTCTTGAAGTCAGCAGCTTGGTTTTTAAAAGTTTCGACAGCTTGAGCCTTGATCAGAGCTTGAATCGATTGAAGAACTTCAAACGTGACTCACTTTTAATATTCTAAATGTCTCCTCTTGGGCGGTCGAGTATTATTTAGGGTTATTTCTTTCAATTTCGAACTCCAAAAAGGTGTCTAATTGTAATTGTAGGAGTGAAAATACCGTGTTGAAAAATAGAAGAGATCCGCGCCAGACGCCATTTTGTTTACTGATAATGCATAAATTACCGTACTACGCATACATTAAAGTTTACAACCTAGTGGCCATCGACCGAGGGATAGAGGGATCGAGGGATCGAGGGATCGAGCGAGTGAAATTTGTCCGCTATACGCTATAACTTCGTTCATGCAAAGCATTCACTCGTTAAAAATGAAAAAAATGAAAAAATAGTATGAATACGATATGTTTTTTGTTATGGAAATAAAGTTGTCTCAGGTAGGTGAGTTATCCCTACCCGAGGGTAACCATGGCACTAACTCTTTAACATACTGGAATTGATGCTCCACTTTCTTCATATTTTCCAGTTTGTATGCGTAATGCATGACATCCTAACCTAAGCCTTGTAATGCTTATTAATGAACAAATGAATGCACGGATGGACAAATGAATGAAGGAATTAAAACATGGTGTTCTCTTTTCTTCTAGTGTCCTGGAAACAGATATGAAAATGGCAAGAGTTCCAAAGGAAGACCCCTGGTGAGCGAAATAATACCTAGACTTTATTACCTATCAGAAGCCTTGTTTAAGAGTGGAAATGCACACTTCATGAGATTTGAAGATGTATCTTGTGCATCATCTATCACAAACTTTTAACAAACAACAAGTACATATTGAGCCCTGACCAGGGTAACTGTCTTGTGTCGGTTTATACATGTATTAATTGTGATTTCAGTCGCTTTATGCAACTAGCACTGAGCAGAACACTCTCAATCTGTAGCAGTTTCTTCAAAACAACTTCAGTTTGCGTTTCCACTATCAGCTTATCAGCTTATCGGAAGCTCGATAATAACAAAACTTTAACCGGGAGCATTTATCTCAGGAATGGTTTACAGAATGCCCTGTATGAAAATTTACAGTTTACAGAAAACAAAAAATTAATAAAAATAACATTTCAATACAAATTACAAATGATTGTAACAGAAAAAAACACTTAAAATTATGTTCATTTAACTTTTGCTTGAATAATACTACAAAAAGTGATTTTTCGTTTAAAAGTGAGACTTCAAAATTATTCCAAGCATGGTAAGTCAATTTTTGTTTTCCCAGTTTGTCCTAATTCTACAACCACCTCTGAATCTTTTTCGGGATATACCGTAAAACTCCATGTATAAGCCGCACCCGTAGATAAGCCGCACCCCAATTTGGAAGCTCAATTTTGGGAAACAAGAACCCCTAAAGGGATTTCAAGCGGCTGTTTTGTTTTTGAGGTAATGTTTGATCTCTTTTTTTTTCTTTCTGTTTTTCAATTTCTCTCTGAACAGTGTTTTGTTTTTGTTCATTTTTATCTTCCACAGTGTAACGTCTACGTTCAGAATATGATAAAGTTGATTGTTATGTAAGTCGTTAAAATTAAAAAATAACAATCTTATATACTAATCAAGTGAAATGTTTTTTTTTCAGTGGTAGTAGGAACTCGTTTTTCGTCAAAATGTTGTTCTTGTTTTCTGTTGAAGGTTTTCGAACTTTTCTATTATTCAAAGAAAATTTGTCGAGTCGAGAATCTCCGTGGAGCAAAACAACACGCTTTCCAGCTGTTCGAGTTAATTGGCTCATCGCTTTCTAACTGAATAATAACAATGATCGTTTTCTTTTTTATATCTGTTGATTTTGTAATCTTTTTCGACATCAGGAAAGTATGAATCCAAACTAGAAATTCCTTGGTGGAGGAGTGGTTCAAACCAAAAAAACATCCGTTGGTGAGGTATTGATATTTTCTGGAACCACACAATAATGATTCAAACCTTTTGTAATGTCTAGTCATTGGTTTAATACCGCTGTGACTAAAAAATATACACAATAATCTCATGATATTTACAAGTATATAAAGCAATCAAAATTGCATTTATATGTATGCTGGCTGTAGGAATATGTTGTTTACACTTACATGTAGAATAAGGTTTAATATATTGTACGCGGGCGATCGTCATAAAATTATTATAATTTTAGCTGTTGAGTTGATGCTGGAGTTGTGAAATTAGTGTAGGATATATGCACAGTAGTTTTCAGTTCCAAAAATTCAAAGGTTGATATGTAAGCTCCTCAAAAACAGTCATCCATGGAAAACCAACAATAAATCATCTTCACAGACTGCAAGATCTCAAAAGATTGTGAATGACGTTTTGTAGAACAAGAAATTGCTGTTGAAACATTCGGGATTGTATTTAATTAAAAGTTGTTTTGTTGAATCCAGCTTAATCCTTTGCTTCTGATTAGACAATCTACACAAAAAAATGTGAATTAATTAAAATTGGTCACACTTTTGTGCTCCTTGCTGTAATATTTAACACTTTTTTAATAAAAAAAATAATATACAGAAAACAGTAACTCAAACTTAACTTAACTCGTAACTCGGTAAATAGCTTATCTCAATCAAACTTACATAATTTGCATGTTGTTTTCATTTAACTGCTGCAAGCTTTTTGTTACTGTGTTCTGTTGTGTTCTCTCTATTACGCACAGTTGGTCGATGCTCACGATTAGAGAACACAAATGTGACTCTTGCTTATAAGCAGTATTTTGTTTCAAAGAGTTGATTTACATGTATAAGGTTTTGTATGGGTATGGGACGGTTTATTTTAGCTGGTATAAATTGAAATGTTTTGTGAATGAAGTTGACTTATGTTGCTGGCGCCAAGACCGTTCTTTTCTGTTACCAGTCCTTCGCGACTAGTGTATATATTTTGAGCTGTAATAGACGCTGCAAGAACTGCCCAGCTGGTCATGTGATCAGGATGAGCATGAACAGCCTTCTGGGATGCTACGAGACCTGACCGAGTTCTGTTGGTTGCGCTTTTAAGGTTGGGTTTACTGATGTGATTACGTAAGGCTCCTGAACCCATAATACCGGCGGGGTGGAATGCGGGGTTGTGCTGTTGAAGAACAAATGGATCAAGGTTCTATTAAACAATGCAATGTTTCCCATATCTTCCATGTTCTTAAAAGTAGAGTGAAGTTACAATTGTTTGAAACAAGGCAATAATGCATCTAAATCAATTCTCAAGAAATCAGCTCCTCCTTCTAAAGTGCGGGAGTTGCAGAGAATTGAATTGTACGGTAGTTTTCTTCAACACTCATCGATTATTGTCAGGTGTGGGCCAAACGAGAGAAAAACTCTCGACGGCTCTCAAGAAAAGTTTGAGCTGTTTCAAATTCTTTGGGAGCGCACGCGAGTCGCCGAGAGCGTGTGAGAGTTTCACGTCAAATGAGAGAAAACTCTCGACGGCTCTCAAGAAAAGTTTGAGCAGGTTCAAATTCGACGAGAGCGCACGCGAGTCGCCGAGAGCGCGTTAGAGTTTCAGGCCAAACGAGAGAAAACTCTCTACGGCTCTCAAGAAAAGTTTGAGCAGTTTCAAATTTGATGAGAGCGCATGCGAGTTGCCGAGAGGGCGTGAGAGTTTCAGGCCAAACGGAAGACGTCCCAACGTTCTCAGAAGATGCCACGGAAAATTTTAATGACCTCCAAGAACCCCAAAGGGTGCAAGGAAATAGTGTGTGTACCAAATTAAAGCATAATGACAGTCCAAAAAAATCTTGTAACAGAATAAGAAGAACTTCAATTTCGTTTGGAAGGGTCTTAAAGATAAATAGTGCATGTGATGAAAATCTTACCGATTGATTTCTTTCATGATATGACTTCGTCCAAGTTTCTGATTTCCCTGTAACAAGACAGTAACAGCTACATTAGGTCAAATAGTATGTCCTAATGGTCACCATTAGCACGTTGTACTTCGGCTCGAGTGGTCTGGGTTCGAGTGCTAGCCGGGGTCACTGTGTTGTGTTCTTGGGCAAGACACTTTTACGCTAACAGTGTCTCTCTCCACCCAGTAGTATAAATTGGGTACCATATCAATTAATGGGAAAATAGCTCAAAATCAATGATTCTATTTTGTTCCCACCTTAGGAGAATGAATTGATGTCTTTCTCTTGTGGGCGAATTCTCGTGATATTGGCCTTTTAGGCTTGTAGGCAGACCTTTTTTATATATAGCAAATTATATTTTTAGTAGCATTACAGGGGCATCAGTAACAACTTCAGTTGTGAAAACAAGGAATATGAAGAAATCAACCTTGATCCCAGTCCTTAATAAAGAGACAGGAGAGAGAATTTCATGACAGAATAAAAACAAACTTTTAAGATGACACTAACCTTTCAAATTCTTTCTCAGCTTGTAAAAAGAGTTTTTGACGTTCAAGCAGGAGGCCATACATATTATAAGCACCAGCATTGCTCTTCATACGATCTGTTGAACATTTAAAAAATAAATTAATAATAATAATCATTTTTCAATTCATTTATGACACATTGCTGGAATTGCGTTTTAGTGAATTAGCTTACAGGCACATTAAAATTTAACAATTCCTCTTTAACTCATTGCCGTTAATTCAAAAACAGTGAAATTTGATACTAGTGATTGTTTATTTATTTTCTCAACAGCCATTTACAATTGCATGGAAAGCTATATCTCTTTTGAAAGGGTAGTAAATAAACTTTCTGGAAAATATTTTTTTCCCAAAGAAACCCATAATATATTAATTAGTTAATTATTAACTAGCATAAATTAATATTAATAGCCGCAAAATTTGGACAAAAAAGCAACTTATTTCAAAATGATGACTGGTTATAAGGAAAAGTTAAAAGCAAAAATGTTACTTGTTATATTGGCAACATATCCTGAAAATTTGGCTGAAAATGGTAAGTATAGAATAAATTAGTATTTTTTAGTTTGGTATCAAATTTCTAATTTATGCAGGAATTTGACCCGAAACATTGTGTCAACACTCCACTCGAAATTTATCTCTGTCGTTCCATAAGAACGTTTTGTCCTCTCCCTTTACTGAAATATGAATCCTAACATGTATTCAAAGCATCAAACAAGGTTTTCAAATGTAAAAGCGAATCAAAATATAATTTCAGTTGCATTTGCGTTCGTTCGATCGATCGATGTAATATTTCGTAACACTTATCTTGGTTCGTCGCTCAATTTTCGAGCTCCAGATGCAATTAAATTTCCTCACTGCTTGGCATCCCTTCTGGATCACTTTCCTCGTCCAAAACTCTTGCTAAAACGTCCTCAACAACGCCTGTAACGGATTGCGAACGCTTCACAAATTGCGGCCATGTGTTACATCAGAAGGCTTTTCTGAAAAAGCCGTCATATAAGACCAACTAGGGTATACCTGTTCAAACTTGCTGGGAGAATGGGTTAGAGTATTCCCAGTCCACCTTGAAAAAATGTGGGAAATCGGCCAAAAGACAATTTTTTACGAATTTTTTTCCTTATCGTTCCGAATCGAACGATATTCTTCGTGCATCAACGGCAATGAGTTAAGAGGGATTGTGTCTGCAAGATAATTGTTTTTTATCTTTAAGCGGTGGGATTCTGGAGATCACTGTTTGTCCTTAAAATGAGTCAGTACATGTAAGTGAGTCACGTGAGACAGAAATCCTTTAATGCTTTAATGAAGTACTCCTAATAAACAACTTACGCTATACTAGGAGGTGTAGTTAACTATAAACTCTAGCTAAACTCTATGTACAATTTATTTAAAATATTTACTTAAAATGTTAACAGCAATTAATAAATAAAAGTAAATAAATAACTCGATTAATCAATACACAATTTGTAAGTGATATACTGAGTCATTGGAAATAAGTTATTGATCAAAAGTAATAGTAATACAAAGGCTAACCGACAAGCTACCTACACTGTAAGCTAACTTACCCTAACCTGAATGATACATGTATCTAGGTTAACTTTAGTGCTATTTAGGCTAAAAAGAATAACTCACATGGTTTTCTTTTTGTCAAGACTCCCTCAAAAATCTTAGTTGTGGAAACATCCAACAATTATAGCTCGTCAAAATGACTTCAAACTGTCCCGAGATGAAGGCAAACAAGAACAAAAGCATCATCAGGATAGGTCAATTTTCTCTTCAAAAAGGAGTATTCTCTGATTGATCTACAACATAGAACATAGAACAAGCCAGGTTAAAATAAATCTTTAGAACTTACCTGTTTAGTTCAATTGTTGACGCGTGAAATGAATCGAAGTGAAGGTTTTAGATGCAGCAATGTCGATTTCACATCTCATCGTCTTTCCCGGATCAGATCAAGATGAGTTTTCTATTAACTATCTGATCAAGAACAGGAAGAATCGCCATTGAAAAGACACAAAGTTTGTCTTTCCTTCAGGCGGGTTCATTTGCTCAACGCTGACCGTCAATAGCGGCGACTAGCAGAGTCCAGTCTCTGAGGAGTGATTTTCCCGCGCGCGATGCGAACTCTAGTCTAAAGTGATTCTGTCTATAAGATATTTAGAGGTAAACTATACTCATCTTTACTCTTCTTTACGGACAGACATTACTCGAAACGTAAACAAACTTAAAGATGCGTATAGAATCTGTTGACGCGATACGTAAACAAGCGTAAAGATGCGTATAGAATACCTTTACGCGACACGTAAACAAGCGTAAAGTTTCGTATAGAATACCTTTACGCGCATGTAAACAAGCGTAAAAATGCGTATCGGAATACCTTTACGCTATACGTAAACAAGCGTAAAGATGCGTATAGAATACCTTTACGCGACATTTATAATAGTATATGCGCTACATGTTAGTTGTATATGCGCTGAATGGTTTAGAATTCCATGTCGTTTTGCGTCACACTTATACTCACGCGGGTCGTATGTAGTTTGAATTTATTGCGTAAACTTTACTTTTGGGAGAAAGGCTACACACCCGAACAGTTGTTTTCTTCATATAATTCTTCTTCCAAAGTATTCATCCTCGTACTCTAGGAGCACGACAGATGTGTTGTATACTTTCAAGAAAATCTACTGAAGATCATGAACGTGTCGTATTCGACCATATTCTATACGAATATTCGAGGTGTACGTCACGTATTGTGCGCTCGCTGAATACTATATGATACTATGGAGTCATGTTCACGTATTCCAGACTAGAATACGTTAGGATATTTTTGATTTTGCTCTGTTGGAGGTTCAGCTTCGTGTGAAATTTGTCTCTATTTAGGTCCCTGCTGCACTTGGCGAATTTTTGTTTGTTTTTGAAAAATATCTGTCATTTGTTCCGTTTCACAAGTGCCAAATGTGATTTTTTTCCTACCAAAATTTTGTCAAGCTTTACCAAACTTCAAAATTTTGTCAAGCGTCAAAACTGACAGATTCGTCAATTCACACACCTTAATCTCAATGTTACAGTGATGATTATTAGCTTGCCTTGGTCCGTACAACTAGTACCGATCCCAAATTTTATCTTCTAACAGCACCTAGTGAGGTTTGAGTAGCACAATTTTCTTCATAAACAGTGAACAGTTCACTGTACGATAGGGTACAAATATTGCGTTAAAAAGTGTCAGTGACAGTCGGGAAAAGCGTCAAGAAACATGCAAGTCGTTTAAAATTCAGTCCGAGAAGAAGAAATATCTAGTTAATCAGTTTGTGTATTATAACACGAAGTCCGGAGAGTAAAAACTTTAGAAAGTACTGGTTTTAAAAGATTGTCGAGGAGTTGAATGTAAAATTTCACATCAACAACAGAGGGTTTCTGTTTCTATTTTATTGATATGTTGTTGTTGTCGAATAATTTCTCATGAGTTTTGTTTTCAAGTGCGTACGCGTTTATCAAAATGACAATTTGTCGGAGACAAAATTTGTAGTATATTTTGATAGCGCCAAACAAATTTTGTCAGCCTAGTGCGGCCTGGTCCTTACCAAACTTCAAACTCTCCGGAAGGACTAAATTTTTCATTTATCAAAACTGACAGATTCGTCAATTTACACACATTAATATCACAGTATCAAGGTTACAGCGATGATTATTCTCTTCCGTACAACTAGTACCGATCGACAATTTTACCTGCTAATTGCACCTAGTGATGGTTGAGTAGCAAAATTTACTTCATAAACAGTGAACAGTGCACAGTGCGATCGGGTACAAGTTTTACTCTAAAAAGTGATTGTGACTGAATAGTGGAAAGAAACATGCAAGTCGTTTAAAATTTCAGTTCAAGAATAAGAAATATCTAGTTAATCAGTTTGTGTATCATACCACGAAGTCAGGAGAGTAAAAACTTTAGAAAGTACTTGTTTTAAAATATTTTTGAGGAGTTGAATGCTAAATTTCACAGCAACAACAGATGTTTTTGTTTTCTTCGTGATTGATATTTTGTGCTTCGCGAATAATTTGTCATGATTTTGGTTTTCAAGTACGTACGAGTTTATCTAAATGAAAATTTGGCGTTGACAAAATTTGTAGTATCTTTTGGTTGCGACAAACAAATTTAGTGCTGCCGGGGCCTTAGTATTTTGAAAAATTATTGTAATTTCTTTTATTGCAAGATGTGAAATAAATCTTCTGGTACTAGTGTACAGGGTTGTAAATAACAGTAGGTTATTGGACATGACAATGGCTAAGTAAAATTTTACAATGTTCGATGCTATCCTTGTCTGTGATAAAGCTCTCTTTGTGTTTTTGGAGAGTAGGAGATAGACAAGGGTGAAAAAGATCTTCCAGTTTATATCCAAAAATAGCTGAACGAGCGCGTCGTTTGATATGTCGTGAACAAACCATTATCTTTTCAGTGTTAAGATGTTATACTTTTTGCTTTGTCAGAATTCATTTGTCTAGTTACTATGTAATACAATAATCAATATACAGTCGTTACCTGCAGTTTTTCGTTTCCTTGGTTCTTTCATATGTAGTTTGAAAGCATCAGCGTTGGCCAGATTTTTTCTTGTACACCTCAGGTCTTTATAAACAAGATGTGTTATTGTTGCATTGAAGTGAAGATAACCATTTGTTCTAAATGTTCGGCTCTTGTTCAGTTTGTGTGCGACGCTTTAATGGTTAATTCTCTCTTTTCGTCTTCGATGATTCGTTCAAATCAAGGACTTCAATGCAGTATTTGAGACTGTCACTGTTCAGAAAATACAGGGTCCACGTCGAGAATTTGTCTTTCAATACAATGAGTCTTGTTTTCGTTTCAGGACCTCGTGGGTTTTTTTTTAAGGGGGCGGGGGGGGGGGGGGGTTGGGGAGGGGGGGGGAGAAGAAGGTAGTGTCGGTGAAGGGTAGGAAAGGGAAATTTCAGAATTACATTTTCTTGAAGTTTTTAAATTTTTTATATCTAGATTTTGTTGCTGCTAATTCGACTAAGTTTTTAAAAAGAAGTTATTTTTTTTTTTCTGTTATTATTTTTTTAATTTGTATTTTTCCAGTCCCTCCCCCTCATCTTTTCATTAAAAATGGGCCATCCCTTATATGGAGAGAAACAGTGATATATGATCCTGTTTGTTGTATTTTTACTTTCCTCCTTACCTGCTTACGTTGTTTCAATCTAGCCGGTAAGTTCTTATTATTCGTATTATAATTTATTCTTGTTTGTGTCTGTTTATTTTGTTATCGAGTATTACCATTTCAAGGATGGATTTGTTTCATTTGTAAACTTAGATATCGATATGGGACGACACACTGCGAGGGTCGATTTCTTGACGCTAGATCGCGCGCACTATGACCGCATGTACATGTAACTTATGACATAATGTCATCATTCTTTTGAAAATTAACATGACAATTCAGCTCTCCAAATTAATCTAGACTGTGTATAGTATAGTGTTATTTACATACCATGTAAATTTGATGTTTGATGTCTTGTTTTCATTCTGCGAATCATAATCGTGACGTCAAATAGTCCAACCTAACTTGGCGGGAAGGGCTGTGTTATTTAAACACAGTTGCTGTTTTGTTGTTCCTTCGTTCAATGTTTTTAGTCCACAATCGGCGGTCTCTTATGTAGCTCCAAATTGTTGTAACAGGTCGCAAAGGGACAGAAGAGGAATTATATTTCATTGTTTGCAGTTAATTGAAAAGATCTTCCAAGAAATGGCTAGTCGGCCGCGATAAGAGATTCTTTCCAAAACCCGATAACATTTATGTTTCTTCCGACCACTTTACGCCATGACTGCTTTGAGATTGATTTTAAGTCAGATCAATTTGTTAGTGGTAACACTATAAAAGAAAGCAGAAACCTGATGGTGTTCCGACAATTTTTAAACACGAAAAGTCGGTTCGCTAGCGAAAGAAACAAAGACATTAAAGAACGACAAGATGAACAAGAGGTTAGTTTGTCAGTATTCCGTAATTATTCAATTTAATTAAGGCGCTGTGACACTAAAAATGTTTCGTTCAACTTGTCGTGAAATTTTGTTAAGCCGTCGCGCGACAAATTGAAAGAAGCGCTGCTTAGTGTAACACCGAAATGCTGCGTTGCCGTGATCGCTTCGAAAAGTTACTAGAACTTGATTCTGCTTCCTCGAACAGGACTATTAATTTAGGAGGTCGAGGGCGCCGGCGGGCGTTACACGTTAACGGCAAGCAATGAAATAGAATTCCTCTTCTATCCTTTTGCGACCTGTTATAACAGTTTGGAGCTGCACAAGAGGCCGCATTGTGGACTCAAAACATCGAACTAAGGCACACCAAAACAGCAACTGTGTTTAAGTCACACAGCGCTTCCCGCCAATTCAGGTTGGACTATTTGATGTCACGATTATGAGGCCAGGTTGCTGAGTAGTCTTCCAAATTTCGGCGGTCAAGTTGATACTTCGAAGTCAAATTTCGCGAGGTTATGAGGGTCTTTGTAACTTCAAACTACGGTCAGTAATTCATCTTCATATATACTTTTTAATGGCAGTGAGAAAACAAATGCGCTTTCTGGAGTGACCTTCTCCTTTAAGAAATGTTCTCGTCAGTCGTTCAGTAGTTCAACTCCGGTTGAGACAGGGTTAATAATGGGATAATTCCAAAGTTTAATATTAAATCGCATCACGTATAATATGAAAACTATATCAAATCAACCAATTTCACGATAAAACTCCTTCAGGCAATATATATTTTTTCCAGCGGATTTCAGGTGTACGCCAGTGCATACGTGCTTGCCGATTTTTATTCTATTCCCCTGTTTTTCCTGGCTGAATCGACAACACACGGCTAAAACGGCTTCCGAAATATTTTCATCCTGACTGAATAATTGAAACGTTAAAAATTCAATATGTCAAAAAGTTCAAGCTATGAGCCGTGAAAATGGAGTCTGAAGTTGGTTCCACGAGCGCTATTTTGCGAAGTTAATAATTAGAGTTACGCAATTCTAGCTGATATGTTCCCTTGTTTAAAGAAATTTCACATCAATTAATATTTCGACTTACGATCTTATGGCAACAGTTTTAAGCGAAATTGTAGAAAATGAGAGTGATATTTATTTTTTCTATGTTTTCAAAATGCATTGTAGGTCATTTTTTTAATCCATTTCTTTGATTATTCTTTCTTCAGATTTCGAGAATTCATTTTGATATCTGACCTTTGCGAAGTTAGTGTAAGCGGATTACAAGTGTTTACAAGTGTTTACAACTGATTACAAGGATTACAACTTGTGACAAGTTGAGAGGATTAATAAATAACAGAATAATGAATCGTATATGAGTCGCCGTTACTGTTTTTCTTGGGTTTTCTTTTGTATTCTTTATCGCGATCTTATAGGAAAGACCGCTAGCCACATTTTTTTCTCCATCATTAATCTCACACCCAGACTTTCTCGCTTTGCTAGGGTTTTTTTTTACTATATGTGATTCTTTGGTATTGGTATTTCATCCTTTCTGTGCATAATTTTGCGTGCACATACAGAGCATAAAAGGATTTCTTTCAGGCTATGCTCTCCTGGGAAATAAATGGTTGTTTTCTCCTAAACAAGAACGATGTTCCCACAAATATTTGAACCATAATCCGAAACTCGCTTGAATCACAACTTTCCCTTTCTTTCATATAACCAGACAAACACAATGTGAAGTCGATAGATTGACGTACAACTGTTCCTTTTTTTCCGATTACGTTAGCAACAGTCTGAGAATGTGAATTTATTTTCCATAGTTTTTCTTGAACTTTTTTTCGCAACATGATCATGACATTTGTCTTGTCACAGTATGCGCCATCACTTGCCATCCAGCACGCTCGCTCTTCCATTCTCTCTCTCACACGTGTTTTTTGTGTCATAAATCTTTTGAAATCCCTCCTCCAACCTCGATTCCAGGCTCTGTCTCCTTTTCCTCCCTTGTCGTTGAGTAGAGAGACCCTGGTTGCGGCTGGTCACGTGACCACCCAAATTCTGGGTGGTAAAAAAAATATATTTGGAGGGAGGGTGGTAGAGTGTTAGAGTTGTTTGCTGTGACAAATCTACCATGCTAGGGTGAGAGCGTTGACTCTGAGTCCGAACTCGCAGATGCAGCAGGTCTTACAACTCACAAGAAAAGCAAGTACCAAAAAAGTTTGTACATAAGCTTACATCCTGCATGCGGTTATTCAAGCTTCTACAGGCTTTACCAGGCCGTTTGCGAAGATCACTGCAATAATCTTTTCTCGGAAACGCTTGCGTAATTCTCAGAACTACATAACTACGTCGGACGTTTTACAACGGAATTTTGTCAACGGAAGAAAGCCGATCATTTCGGTATGTGAACAGCTTTAAGGTAATGAGTTTAAGTGATCGTTAAATTGTATTAACTGCAAAAACTGCTGATGGAAAAAAATTCCTTCGTACAGTCCGTTTGACATTCGTTCCGTTCAAGGTTGTTGATTTTCAAGGAACCGCCGGTCGAGCGGTTGTTGTTGTAGATTTTTTGACAAAAGAAAACTATATTACGGTCAAACTAACGACAGAATCAGTTAGAGAAAATAGTAAGCTACTCTTTTATCCTAAAATTTGGACTATTTCGCTCCTGATTTCGCTACAAATGAATTTGTAAATAAATGCCGTTGTGTTTTAATTTACCGGAGTGAACGAGCTCGGCAAACTCAAACATATAATATAACTTATATTTGTTGTTTTCAAACTTGGTTGACTCCAAGGTGTCTGGTTCATAACCTCGTTTAGCTTTACGATCATGAACCTGTCTACTTATATTCTGATTATACACTTAGAATTTGTGTTCGCAAGGCGAATTTTCCATTCTTGGAATCCCGTGTTGTAATATAAATTCAGCTCTAAATTTCGCGCCGCTGCTTTTGTGGCTCGAACATACCGTCACGTATACATGTTCATGTCATGAATTGGTACATAATAAAAACAAACGTTCCATACAAATAGCCTGTTTCACTTTTAATATAATCTCGCCGTATAAACCAGCAGAAAGCAAGGCTGTTCTATTTTGAACCAAGCTCGATTTGCCCCTTCGTTCCCCTGGTTAGTAATTATTGTTCACCTTGACAAAACGGCCTCAAAGACCCATCCTCCCTGCGGTATTGTTGTAACCGCATAGTCACGTGACCAGCCGCAACCAGGGTCTCTCTACTCAACGACAAGGGAGGAAAAGGAGAGAGAGCTGGAATCGAGGTTGTCCCTCCTCATGCTGTCAGCAGTGTGCGCGTGTCGAATTTTAATATAGACCGAAGTACAACTTGTTTTAATTTTTTTTCTATTACGTTCGCCACAGTTAGAGAATGTGAATGTTTTTTCCAAAGTTGTTATTTAATTTTTTTTCTCTACATAATCGTACTATAAGGCTTGTTTCAGTACGGCCCTCTCCTACACGTGTTTTTTGACTCGACAAATCTTTAAACCTTCCCTCTGCCTCTCAGCAATTTGCATGTGTTGGTTTTCTTCCGATTGATGGAAAACAAAAATGTCTCCCTACATTTTATCGTAATCACCAAGCGCAGTGAATTGATTTTTATGGGTACTGCACTTGCGCAAGTGCCCATTATTGTCGTCGTCGAAGCATTCTTAACATTCCTTCGTAATACTTTTTGTAACAATTCTTTGAATAACTGAACATGATATGGCATTGTTCGATTGTTTCGCTTCATTGACAGTGGTGTCAAGTGCAATGCTCAAAAGAAGATTTGGCATATTTAGTGAGCTACATGGAGAGAAATTGCGTTGCAAAATAAATATGAAAGACACGTTTGTTTTTAAATGTTTTTATTTACGTAGGTGTATTTCTTTGACAACTGCACGAACAGGGTCGCGTTGATTGAGTCACATTGTTGAAGCTTTTGTTGAGTAACCGCCGGTCTTTTAGAGTCCTTCGTACAATTCATTTGTTTGATTAGGGCCCGCCGCACTAGGCGAATTTTTGTTTGTTTTGCAAAAAATATCTGTCATCAGTTCCGTTTCACAAGTGCGAACGGCGATTTTTTTCCTACCAAAATTTTGTCAAGCCTTACAAACTTCAAAGGCGCCGTCATCCTGCCCCAGAGCAGGACAAAAATTTTGTCAAGCGTCAAAACTGACAGATTCGTCAATTCACCACACATTAATCTCAAGGTTACAGCGATGATTATTCGCTTGCCTCGGTCCGTACAACTTGTACCGGTCCAAAATTTTACCTGCTAGCAGCACCTATACTGATGTTTGAGTAGCACAATTTGCTTTACAAGCAGTGAACAGTGCACGTCCGATCGGGTACAAGTTTGCGCTAAAAAGTGACAGTGACAGTCGGGAAAAGCGGCAAGAAACATGCAAGTCGTTTAAATTCAGTCCGAGAAGAAGAAATATCTAGTTAATCAGTTTGTGTATCATACCACGAAGGCAGGAGAGTAAAAACTTAGAAAGTACTGGTTTTAAAAGATTGTCGAGGAGTTGAATGCAAAATTTCACAGCAACAACAGAGGTTTTCGGTTTCTACGTGATTGATATGTTGTGGTTCGCGAAAAATTTGTCATGATTTTTGGTTTTCAAGTGCGTACGCGTTATCAAATGAAAATTTGGCGGAGACAAAATTTGTAGTATATTTTGGTAGCGCCAACAAATTTTGTCAACTGAAGAGATAAATGAAATTTCTACAGGTAAAAGGTTGTCGTGTGACGTGTATTCGACTGTGACCCTCCATAGGAAAAGGGGGCTTATCGCATCAGCGTTTCAAGGCGTTTATATTTGAAACGCATTTGAAACCCGTTTGAAATAAATTTGAAACACATTTCAAACAGTGTTAGAAACGTTTACTTTTTTCAGCGTTTGAAACGTGGAGAAACGCATTTGAAACGCCCATCTGCCAACAACCTGCATTATTATTACCTGACTGAAGCATAATTATTCGACAACACAACAAATGCTGGACTGAAGATGGTAAACGGTAACTTCAGGCGTCGTTAATGAAATTTAAAAAAGCTAGATAAATCACGGTGGTGCAGTCACACTTTTACTTTTGATTAAAAGTTCAGTAATATTCCATCGTTAGGTCGATCAATAAAATAAACAACAAGAAAGTTAAGTGTGTTGCCGTGCATCTGTTCAGTAATAGATCACAGATGACGTCAAAATGTGGTAAGAACAAAAAAGTGGCCAACGAGCCGCTGCGGCGAGTTGGGTCACTGATGTTCTTACCACATTTTGACGTCTTCTGTGATCTATTACTGAACAGACCCACGGCAACATGGAATCTATTTGTTTTATATAATTTTGGAGATATTCGCTTCGGATTTTCACTTGAATGTACGCTAAATAAGCCGATAAAAATTATGTCAACAAACATCGAGTTTAGGCCACAGTGTTTTCATGCACTCAAATAAAACTTTGTGAAAACTAAACGGCTTAAAATAAACTACAGCCTCAACTCAGCAAATGTTTCGAAAAGCAAATATTTAGAGACTAACCTCTATTCCGTCCTGATATGAGGAAAAAACAATCTGAATTATTCCAGTCCAAAATCCCGTTGCAAGTCGCTTATAAACGGCGAACGATAAGCTTAATCCCGCTCAATTTATCGGATTCTGTTCACAAATTATGAGCTAAAGGACCATCATATTTTCCTCCAAGTTCTAGCCAAGCTTGAACAGCCGATTTAAAATTCGTATCAATTGAACAACATTGAATTTCTACGGAATATTTCCAGTTTGACGAAAATATTTCTCTGTTTTGAGCGAAGGATTTGTTGGAGCAGGCAGGGCGCCCGCGCGTTTCCCGCTTCGTGACGTCATTCGTGCGTCTGTACTCTAATAGATAACAGTTCTAAACCAATCACGGCGTGAGTTTTACACAGTGAATTATATAATTATTTTTAGATTCTGTTATGTCAGCGCGAATGCTGCTGTGTAAACAAAGATATTACAGTATGACGACAATCAGAAGAGTATGAGTGATGAGTGATTGAGAATTTTGTTATGTCAGCATGAATGCTGCGAATGCTGTTGTGACAAAGATCAAAGCCGCGTGCTGGATTGCAGAAAATTAATTCACCGCGCTTTCGGGAGTCTGACGTTGGACATCGTGACAAAATGATATTAGAAAATGGATTTTAGATCTACTATTGTTAAGTGTGTTAAATTTTTTCGAAACGAGAATGATTTTAATATGAAAATATCTTCTAAAATTAAAGACGAACTTTATATCTGCTTGGTTTGTAGACGAAAGATAAGATCATCTCATTTGAGCACAGTTTCCGTTGTTTTAAGAAAACAGTGGGTGATTGTATTCAAATTAGCTTGGGTTTTAAGTCTTGTTAGATGTACTGATCAAAATGACATGAAGGTAAATAAACTGAACAGAGTTTGTTGTCCGCAACTGAGAAGTCGGCGAGCTAGTTTACGAGAGCAGAGTGTTGCTAAAAGTGACCTAATAAATTTGTTACGTTAAACGTGAATCGTGCAGTGTACTGTAATTACCCAGTTCAGTTAGCTAGGATATGAGCAGAGTCAAGATGAGAACTGTTCTTTGATGGATTCTTGTGTAATAATTTGTCGTCTATTTATAATATGTGAATAATTTCGCGGCGTGTAAATTGGTCGGGTTATTACACAATTACAGAGATAAAGGCAAATAGCTTTGACAGTTTGCAGGGTTTTTTTTGGCAGGTTTTTTTTCCAGTTTCGTGAAGTCAAATCCCTTTGTTTTGACTGTGATTGAAACGCCTCGTATGTACAGTGGAACCCGGATAAGACGGACACGAACAATTGTCCGTATTAAGCAACGTCTAATGACTGCAGTAAAAGACCAAGGAAGTGAAACTTTTGTGTTACGCCTGCCACGCAGCACAGTGAGCAAGACAGTTGTCAAACATGTCATGACAATATACAGTGCACAGATAAGCGAGGTTAACTTTGTATGAGAGCGGAAAAGTGACCGTTGTAATGTAAGATAAAATATATGAGCTTTTCGTCGGGACAAACAAAACTGTCCGTAATAAATGCGAAAGGGGAGGGATAGCCTGCGTGCAGATGTCTCCTTTTCCTTGCGCGTACTAACTTTCGAGTGCCTCCCGAGTTTGTAGGGGGGTACCGCGGGAAATTTTTGATACAGTCGAACCTCTACTAACGGCCACCTCTCCACAACGGCCACTTTCTTTTGTCCCGGCGGACAGTCCATACATTCACTCTTGTTTTAACCTCTCTACAACGGCCACCTCTCCACAACGGCAACGGCCATTAAAACCCTATCTTTTTTGGCGTACAGTAATAAAAGGTCACGCAACTTCATCTGTACCACGCATCGTCGGGCAATACAGTATCTTATATTGCGGCACGTGTTTAGCCACTGATGGAAGAATCACACAATACTAGAAAGTACAAGGCCCCCATTTTTTTCTATTTTCCATTTTTTTTACGCTTTTACAGTACTGTATTTTTATTTCAGTCGTAAATCGAGTACAGCTGATAAGGCTCTGTGTTTAAATTGCATTGCGAAATTGAAAAAAAAAATGCCTTGTGGCACAGCCAAGTCACATTAAAATAGAACCTCGCAGCCACTCACTCAAGCAAACAACCCTTGACAACTTAATTTCACGAAAGAGAAAGTAAACGATGTACAAACTGATGTACTCACTGTACCTTACTAGCTTTGTTTTGTTAACATTCCTGTTCTGAACATCATTTTGGTTTCTGTTTTATTGATACATTTTGATTGTGTTACGTATTCATATGCTATAATAAGCATTTTTAAATAAAAAATGTTGTCCCCCCCCAAAAAAAACAAATGGTGTCATATTACACCCCTACCTCCCCATAACGGCCACCTCTCTACAACGGCCACTTACCTCTGTCCCCAAGGTGGCCGTTGTGGAGAGGTTCGACTGTATTTCGCATTTCGTGCGTTTTGATATGAAACCAGGCAGCAAAAAGCAAACGTATAAACATAAAAATTTGTTGCACTTTTTAAATTCAAAATGGATTAATGACAAACAATTGCAAGAAACTTTATGTGACATGTAATTTACAATTTACGGATAAATGTATCTATCGATTGACAGGATTTTGCTGCGGCCTTTCTATTTTGCTCTTTTGTGACCTCTGGCTCTGTTCGGTCCATTTTATCCAATATTGACACACATGCTGAGCCCTTTTGCAGTTCATTATTGGGGTACCCAGTCTTCTCTCATTTTGATAGAGCCTGGGGATTAAAATTCCGTATGAGGGTTTTAGGTCGAATTTATCGTTAACGTTAAATTCAGCTTATAGAATCTCAAGATCTGGTCCAAAATTTAATATGTCACCCAGCAAATCTACAAATGGCGGACCTTCGATGTTATCTTCGTTGATTCAGGCTTCATTTCCAGACTACACCAGTTAGCGAATTAGAGCTTTTCATTCACTTTATTTTCAGCCATCGGTCCACGGACGCACCTGTCGCATCCCTCGCCCTACGGGCCTGATTATTTTAGTGTGGTTAGCCAAAGCAAGAGATGTTGCCTTAGGGCTAGGGTTATCAAATGCAATACACCAAAGAAAAAAATAACAAAACCAACAAAGTTGCTGCACTATCCTCAACGGCGACAACTCGGAGAACGAAGTCTTGACCTATATTATCAATTGAGAGGTCTGGTGAGAGTTAACGAAAGCCATTGGCGTGGAAATGTTTATATCTAGTATGTCTAGTATACATGTTATAAAGGGATGATGTGGATTCATGACTGCTGGGTAGAGAAAAATATAACTTACTGATTGAAATCGTGAGAGTCCCTAACCCATTTCGTTTAATCGGCTCATGGGCTACATGTATGCGCATTCTCTGAGTAAAAAATGCAGTAGCCATGAGCACGCCTCGCGGGCCTATTTTTCTTTTGCTTGGTACGAGTTTGTAAAGATTTGTTAAGTCAAAAAACACGTGTGGGAGAGGGAAGGAAGTGCGCGAAAAGTGGATGGCGAGTGATGGCGCGTACTGGGACAAGTCTAATTACTGCTAGTTCTTTTTAATTTTATGAAACAACAAAAATCCTTTTTTTTCCCTTGTTTTCATGTCTTATGAAATAATTATATATTTTTCTTTTCGTTCTAAGAAATGATGAACGAAATGTATGTTATTATTGTATCTTGAATGGAGCAAGTTTTCATTAATCTTATATTTTTTATATTAGGACAGAACAAAAAGAAGAGAATGAAGATAAGGATGACCATAGTGACTGAGTTAGTCACTATGGTTGTCCTTGTGTTTTAGGACTGTACATATACGTAAGTGATTTATTTATAATATTCTTATTATTTGGTTGATATATTTATTTATTGATAGCATGTTATATTGAATAACTTTTTATTTTATTTTTCTATTGTATATTTTTCTAAGATCCAACTTTAATGGAACATAAATGAAATATTGTGAATGAAATGGTATCTTTTGTCATTTAATCGTGTTTAGGGGCATTGAAAGGACTTTTTCTCTTTATACCGTAGATAAGCATGATAGGTGGGTCTTTAAAGTGAGACCCGAAGGCGTGAACCTCTAGGATGGTTTAGTCTTGACACCTAGAAAATGTTTAATTCTAGAGGTTTAAGAAATTTTTTTTATCAAAAAGTCTCTTACTGAATAAGGTTAAGAGGGAATCCAAACCTTCTTTCGTCAATGTTTTCTATTTACGATGAAGTTTAAATTAACTTGTTTTCTCTTACAGGTTGTGTTGGCTGATACAAGATGCCAAGTTGTTGTTGTTTACAGTCTCCTACGCAGCCGTTATTTGTGTCGTCACGCAACGCTTCTCCCCACTAACGGCTGCTGAAACCAGGTTTGAGAAGCTGTTAGTGTGGAGAAGAGTTGCGTGATGAGACATGTGTGGTTTACACCAAATAATCACAAAAGAAGGTCAGTGCCACTTATCAATTACTGTTTTAGAAAAAGAAAACAATGTAAGTCTGAGATTCAATGACAAAGAAGCACAAGATGTAATTGATATTTACAACCAACAGCCAGGTGTCAGTACAAAAATAGACATAATAAAATCATCAGAATCTGACATAACTAAGGCATTCTTAGTATTGGGTCCAATCAAAGTTACTTACAACAGTTCTACAAAATTTGTTAAACAAGTTACTCCATTGGAGAATATGACTGGAAAGTAGTTACCAGTAGTATATATCTTAAGACCAATTTAGACCTTGTATCTCTCATGCATCCTTCATAATACATAAACTTAGACACTTCAAATTTTTTAGACAGAGTAGCTTGAATTCTTTCTTTAGTACACAAGTATTATGTATGGCTTGTTACACAACCAAGACAAAAAAAAAACATCTTAGCTATATATACTTTGTTTCATCAAAAATACATCGTTGAGTTTTACGAAAGAAACAAAAAGAATATTAATCAGAGTCTCTACAATGCTATATATTAGTCAGAAAACACTGTAATACCTAGAGATTCCACAATACATAATACAAATCTTTGGATTGAAATTGATTAACATTCCTTTAGTTACCACTTTAAAAAAGAAATTCCATACTACTTAGTACGATGCATGAAAGATACGGTGTCTGAAAAAGAACTTGGTGTTGTTAGTGGAATTATTTTTTTTCATACTGTTATTAACATGATTAATTTAAAAGTCAGAGTACTTTCTTAAAAACTATTAAGCTTAAGAGAATTTCACAAAGAGTAAAAATTAGCTCATAGCATGATTATTAGTAGAAACATAATTAGTTACTTGTATAATAGCTACACGAATGATTAGTGTTTGATAAATATATAATAAAAATCTCAATAAACATTTTATCTATGAGCACCAAAAAATTGTCTCATTATTTGTAACAAGACAACTTACTCCGCTATATAGCTATGACCGATTTACTCCGCTATATAGCTATAACCTTTTCAATATGTTAGAAGCTCCATATTAATACATGACTAATAACATACAAATACAGTCAGAGCTGGAAATCACCAATAAAGTGGCATGCCCCTTAGGAAAAATGTACCCTGCGAAAGCCCTGTGAGAGTCCTGTAACAGCCCATTTCCAGCCCTGTTTAGAGACTTACAGGGCAGTACACTAGCTGTGACAGGGATGTAGCAGGGTCACAAGGTTACTTTGAGTTCAAGTAAATAGGATTGTGACAGGGTTGGAAGACTAACCATGCTAAAGTAACAGGCTTGTGATAGGGCTGGAAGACTACATTCTGACATAATTGTCGCCGGCCTTTAAATTATTCATAATGGACGGTCAACTGAAAAAGCAAAACTCGTCTAAATGGCTTTAAACTGGCACCAGTAACACCCAAACATCAAAATAACAAAACACTTGCACAATGTAAGTCAGCTTTAGTTAGTTTCCTTCGAAAAGATAACATTTAGAATGTATTTCGTGAGTTTCTCATACATTTCCTATAAATATTCAAATTGCCGCCATGAACATCAACATTGAATATTTAATATTCTCATACAGAGCCTGAGCTGCCTGTGAAATAACAGGGCTGTGACAGGGCTGGAAGACTACCCCGGGGGGGGGGTACTCCCTTATATGGCCTATACGGGGACGTGCCGCTGGACAGGGTATGGTTTTTGGCCTCTCTGCCCTGAACAGGGTATATAATTTCATGCGAGTCTGCCCTAAACAGGGTGTCTAAAATAAACCTGTCCTAAACAGAGTGTGTATTTTGTCGTTTGCCCTAAACAGGGTCCTAAAATAGAGGGTGTTGCCCTACACAGGGTGGGTATTTTAGGTTTTTTTTGCCCTAAACAGGGTCAGGGTTTCGAACCCTCAGCGGCACCCCTATACCCAAACATGGGTCAAGTACCCCCCCCCCCGGGAAGACTACCCATGCTAAAATCACAGGGATGTATGTGGCAAGATTGCCACCCACTTGAAATTTAATACGTAACATGCTTAACAAAATTGTTGAACATTTTAAGATCTTACACAAGTTAAAAAGCTCTTGCATGATCTTGTCACGATCTTAATGAAAACTGAGAGAAAGGGCAAGCATAAATAAACTAATATAATAAACAATTCTACATTTCCATCAACAACAGAAAAGAAATATTTATTTAAGCTTATAAGTTTTATCTTGAAAATCCAGCATGTGGGAAGCTTCCATTGACTAATTGATGATATTCAGTTTTCCTAATGCGAAAATATATGTTACAAATAAGAAAGTTTACCTTTTGGAATGCATAAGGTTGAAAAAAGAAGTGTGCTCACTTGATCTAGAGCAGTCATGCCTGTTGTACCAGATGTGAGCTAGTGCAGTTCGAACTACTTTAAAACTCCATCATCCTTCTCACAATAAAAATCCATAAATGTTGAATTCTACACGAATAAAATTGTCTTCAAATCCTCATGTACTTTAGAAAATGATTCCTCGATACTTTTTAGTCGCCATCTTGGATTTGAATGCTGGTTGAGAAGACCCTGGGAACAAGTTGATCTGTCCCATGATGCCTCACTCTGTTGAAATATTTGCGGTCAAATTTTATGCTTGTCTTATAAATATGCTGAGAAATTCCCCTGGAAATATGACGTTTAAAAGCTACAAAATCAGGACCTTCTACTTCAGAGAAAGAAAGTAAGTATAGATAATCGTAATGGCTTCTTGAAGTAACACTTTAGATGAGGTATTTTGTAGTAATCTGCTTGTTTTTTGTATGTTTAAATCAACGGTTGTTCTTTGCACATGCATGGCTTCGAGATCATAGTGTGTTGTACATTTATATCTATGAGTTTAACCAAGAAAACATTTAAACCATTCAGTATCAGAACTTGATCTGAACCTTACTTCTTTTCTTTTAAATGTAGCAGTATCTGTCAAAGATTTCATATTCACATGTTGCTTTGTGTTTTTGTTGTAGTTTAATTGAGGAAGAAAGCCGGGTGTGACGAAAGCTCAGACCTCGAAAGCTCAGACCTCAGACCTCGAAACCTCAGACCTCGAAAACTCAGACCTCGAAACCTCAGACCTCGAAAACTCGAATTGTGTATGTACTAGTGGGTACCCAACAGATAAGCTTACCTCACCTCAGCGAACACAATATGCGGAGAGGGAAACAAACATTTGAGGAGGCCAGCGGGGTCCAAGAAAGTCACTGATCACGCTGCACTGATCATTAAAAAAATAAATTAAATAAATTAAATCATAATAAAAATCAAAAAGCAATATCACTAGGTACTAATGAAATAAATTAACTTTGTTCTTAGAAAGTAACCGAGTGAACAGAAACAGTGGAAACAAAAGAATTAAATAGTTATGCCAGGACGAATATTATAAATTTATATAATTATGCAGTCAGTATTAATGTGTCAACAAATCACTGTAATCAGAATGAAGTGAAAAACAAAATAATCTCTCTTTGAAGGTCATTTCATTATGCTTGCTTGTTTATTGTATCCATCTTGGATACCGTCTGAACCTCCATACCCTACCCTCTAATAGGCATTATTACTTGTTTTCACAGGACGCCTGTTACCCACACAAACGGGTTGGCTATGCCGAAAAACAATGGTGGGTTTCAGGCCGCATGTGTTCCAGCCATCAAGGAAGAGGCAAAACAATGCGATTTTCCAAGGCGTGATGTATTTGATGCTCCTTTGTTAGACTGGCTGGAAACATTTTCGAGAGCACACAACACAGTAATGGAGTTCATGTTCGTGGCTATTCTTCCTACAGTTTCTGCGCTTCTCGGACCAAACACTTGCGTAAAAGTGCTTCACAAAGATCACTAACTAGTTAGTATCCAAGGAATATACTGTATCTCTGCAATCAACGATGTAATATAAACAACCAGCGAACTAAAGTTATACACGACACCATCTCAGTAGAAAAGCTTCACCAATACTTCCATATTTGTCTATTAGCATAACAACTGAAAGCTACCTTAGTCTCGCATGAAGAGAATAATTTGTAGTTATTATTTTGGCAAGATGCAACATCTATTTGGTGCTGCTCAATAGTTTAGCCTTTTAAATTATTCAAGAGTATACAGAAAGCCACATGTCGAACGATACTGTAAATAGCCCCTGCAAGCTGGATTCTTGCATCGAATCTATTCTTTGAAAGAAAACTCACTTGGGTCTTCTATAAACAAACCAGTTAATGGAACAACCTGCAGCGAAAGGCACGATACCTACTGGACTTATAACATAAGTCGCATTCAAGCCACATACCATAATGTTGACGTCCTTTAATGCCTATTTAATGACACTATTTGCAAGGCTGAAATGAAGCTGCTAGAGGCTCTTTAAAAAAATCTCCGTTCTGAACTGAAACCCCTTGAGGACGCAATTCCAGAGAGGCAAGCTGATATCGACGGCACCATCGCTATGTGGAAATCCGGCCTTCACAACAAGTCACTGGGGCGAGATAATTGGTGGTGAAAGGTAGTTTTCAGTTTTTGAGCTCAATTGCGTTTGTAACGTGGGTGGCCTGGTGAAGGTGTTGCCCAGGTTGAGGTGCCTTCAACTGGAGGTCGGAGGCTTCCATGAGTTCTGGAATGAAATGCGCAAGGTGGCCAAAGCTGTGACAAAACAACCACACAGGAAAGCAGTCTTGCGGCAGTATTGGCCTTCCATCGAAAACTTGCAACAGACTCCCCCTGGAGTTTTTATCTCATATCGACCGACCAGCCAGAGGAGACGTGCATCATCGGAGTGTGGATGGCAGCTGCAGAGAGAGACAGCAACCAGGATGATCAACAATCTTAAAAGCAGTTCGGTCATTACTTACTGGAATTGAAACTGATCGGAAGAATCATTGATGCGTTAACCTGCCTTTTTTGTGTAAATATTACAGAACAGACTAACATCACTCCGATCAATCCATGAATTCTAAATTGTAACAACTCAAACTGTTAGCGGCAAACATTTCCTTTAATTGTTTTTTTATTCAGCTCCACATGTACCGAGAAAACGAAAACAAGCAACAAAGGAAACAAGTAACTATCTAACTTTTTCTTTCCATAAAAGTCATCACACCTGTACATTTTGACCAATGCGGTTGCTCTCCTATATGATCAGATCTACATTAAAGATCTCACAAAACAACAAGAAAACTACAAACAGTAAATCCACACTCAGTAACAATGTGTACCTTGTTGTGATGACACAGACACAAGACAGTAACATTTACAGCTCTTTGTAGCGATTGCATAACTGAGTTAACAATTTTGATCAAACTTGTTCTTTGTATTGGATTTTTGTCATGTTCTTCTTACTAAAATATTTGTATTATTTTGAATTTCAGTTCAAATCTTTACTCCAGCTTCAATTGAAGTACAATGTTTTGTATAAGTAACTATTAATCTCATAGAGGAACTCAGAATTGTCTGTAAACATATCAATAATTATTGTCTTGAAACACCAATTTGTAATAATATGATATACTGTTATTTAATTTAAAACATGACTATTCCCTACATTGTAAACTTTGGTTCCATTTAGTATTTGTGTGGAGATGGACAACAACAGCAACCAATTCAGATGGTGAACAACAGAACAAAAGGCACGATCAGCATAATTCACCACCCGCCATTCAGAAAAGTCTACACAACAGTACACTTTGCGACACAACATCGCTGTGAAGACAAGAATTATGTGCAAATGCTCAACACTATCAGGTATTACAAGCCAAATCAACATCAACAGAGACTTCTAGAAGAGAACCGTGTGATCTTTGATAAAACAGACATCACAGATGACCATTTACACACCGTCCTTTTACAGCACCCAGGGGCAGCAATTTTGACCGTGTCAGTGAACACAGGGTACAAACATTAATAACACGATGACGCACTTCTAACAAGGCGAACAAGAATAGAAGACTTCGGTCTTCATGCGTCCCAACGTGCCAAGGGGGACAACAACCCCCACAGCACTATCGATAGCAAATTCTAATGTTTCTGGAGATAAATCCTTTGCAGACGACTTAAATAAAGAACGGGGTATTGTAAGTTGTAGAGTAGCCTTGTTGCTACGATCTTCTGAGATTAAGCCTTTGTCTGAAAATACGGTTCTCTCTTTAGTGCCAACCAATGTGCTAGTTCCCTCTTTATACTTCTTAGGAGGATTCTTTGTGTGGTCGTAGAGTCGCATCCATTGCAGGAATGAAACATCTTCTTCCTTTGGACGTCTGAAGTATTTCTCTTGTGCCTTCGTAGGATTTGAATCTGCGATGGAAACAGTGATTGCTTTCGTGCGTGATGCGGTCCAAGCTATCTTCTGATTGCTGAGTGACATCCACATTTCTGGTTCCAGTGGTCTCAATGCTCGCAAGTGGCGATAAGCAGCCTGAAAAGGTCCCATGTGCATGGAAAAGTAGACGAAAATGCAGAAAAGCATACAATTACCTAATTGAATCGGAACAAAGCAGCTACAAAGCATTCGTTAGAAGGAGAGAAGAATGTATTGACGAAGCGTACAACTTTTACAACTACAAGCAAAGAAAAGGAGTTGAATGCTGCCTTTGGCCTCATCTCTACCCCTTCACGTCCTGGTGTGAAACAGTCTTAGACGGAAGAGAATCTAGGATGAGCAGCAAAGTCTCATTTATGACGAAACTCAAGTCTGAAATTACCGACTATGGTTTGACACATGAACTACTTCACTTCCATTATGACCTATGGTTGTGGCAATCGGTAAGCGGTGCTATCGCACAAGGAAGAAAACAAAAGTGTTCACCGAACAAAGCTCTGGTATTCTTATTTCATTTCATTTTATTGTCCAAAATTTCCACGGTATACTTCTCCGTGGAAGTGAAAATTTTTGATTATTGTTTTCTCGGCTGCCCTTTTAAGGCTGTAATCTAGCATGCAATGCAATGCAATGGAATAAGGAAACTGTCTTATGAGCTGTAGGTAGTGGGGTTATCAAGGGCGCCTGCTCGCCTGCTGCGGCGAGAATGTCTCAACTGTGGCATCCGTCAGATTGAAAATAAAATAATAACTAAGATTCTGACTCTATAGTCGTTGCAAAACATAAGGAAAATGTTGCAAAAATTCAGTGTTTCTTTCGTGTTAGGATATGTTCAATGCACAAGCGAAACCAACAAACGCAGACAAAAAATATATTTATTTGTACAAAACAAAAAGAACAAATGATCAACGTGTTACTGCCGCTACGTATGTTGCTTGAGCTAGTGCTTGTAACTATATTGGTGGTGAATATTTCGTTCTTGTGTTTGTGTTCATTTTCACTCCCGCTTGCGTCGCTAGTGAAAACCAGGCTTAGCAGTCTCCAGTCGACGCGACACACTCGCACATTTCACGAAGTCTAACGACCCACGACCATGTCACGTGTCAGTCAAATGTTCAAGTCGTTGTTAAATAAAGTTATTGTTGTTGATGTTTGTGCTCAGTGGAAATTTGGGGGTTATACTGTTCAGTAAAAAGTTTGTAATTGAATGGATCAATATATCTTCTTCCAAAATCAACCACCAGGATTGGATAAACATCTCATCAATTATTAAATGTAGTTTAACACGTTCTATAAAATCAAATGACCTATCGTTGTTACTTTTTTGACAGGCATTAGTTTTAGAATATTGGTACCTCTTAGGGGTGAAAATGAATTTGAGCCACATCTACAAAATGAGATTCTGGTACCTTTTAGGGGTTCTTTTCAAAAATTCCGACGATTACCCCCGTCATATGGGAGTCCCCCTCCCCTCAACGACAACAAAATGTAATTTGAGCAAATAATTTTACTATGGTAAAGATGCAGCAGGATTTGTTTATCGTATGCTAAAATCCTAAATTATACTATGTAATAGATACCTTTTTTTATTTGTTTTTGCAAACTTCGCGTTTTTTCCCCTCCTACACGACCCAGATTGTCTCTCATCTTCGTTTCCATCTCTCGATCTCTGCCAACAAATAATTGTCGTTGCTATGTTTAGCTATCTCATTTAATTTGATCAACAAGACTTAATGAAAATAAAACATTTATCTTACCTTTGGAGCCATTGGATTTGCACTCCGTAACTAATGCCAAGTGAACGAGTAAACAGAGTTTTTGCATTTTTTTTGCAGAGTTTTGGATCCAGTTAACTTGAAAATTCGCATGCACATAATCCGTGATAAAAAGAATCAGTGGCTTGCGCTTCGAGTGCAGTCAGGGGTATTACACAGCTAGAGAAGGAGAACCACGAAGCAAAGATCCAAGTAAGTTGTAATTGATTTCTTTATTCTGGCTTATGCGATATCAGCTGACATAAAATTATATATATAGTGGTGTTATAAAATATTTTAAAAGAATCAAGAACAAGTTTAAATGTCACACTGCAAAATTACTGCATGACTGATGGCAAAATGATTATATACTGAGGATTTACTGTCCTCATTCCTATATTCTGCTAACTGTATCGTTTCGTCTTTGCAGAATGAAGTTTATAGCAAAAGTGCACCTCACAGACAGGGAAATTCAAGAACTGGCGACGGTATGATCGATTTACTGTAAATTTTGTAAATGTATTTTATTTTGAGGCCTTCCGCACAGGTGTTTTGATTTTGGGGGGCGTATCCTAGTATCTCTACCTATTCAGTGTTGTTGTCCCAATATTGTTGGTTATCAGTACCTTTTTTGTTGGTCCGGGACAGTTTGGTAGATTGGCTGGGTAGCCTACCTATGACCGCATATGTTGCTAGAGTGGGGTCTTCGTGTTTGTTTTGTGTTTGTTTTCAAATTTTGTTTTCAACTGTTTTCATGACCCTTCGATCGATCGTATTTGTAGAAACACCATGCATGTTTCACCCTCATTTTTTGACAGAAATTGTTTCCTCATGGCTTTTCGCCATGCAGAAATTATTTTATTTATTTATTCCAATGAAACTTCCAGCGCTATATAGGGTATAAGGAGATTCCGAGAAGATCAGAGCTGTCTTGTGCGTGATAGCTGTTTACATCAAAAGTGTGACGGCGGCATAAGGTGTTTGCATGTCACCTTTTTTTCTTTTGTCCTTCCTGTAGCTTGGCATATCAAAAGAAGTGGTACTTTAAAACTGACAGCCCAAATATAAATTCCTTGCAGCCCCAAGCCATCTGGAAAATGCACACAAAGACTGTGATCTTTATTTAGAAAAACTGAAATAGTTATACAGTGTATTATGTTGTCCATAAAGACAGAAGATCATATTTAGAACGGGTGTGGGCCCGTTGTTCCAAAATCAACCTTGGAGATGTAGTGTTGGTCCTCGCTCATGGGGGGATTACAATTTTTTTTGATTGATGATGTAAGTATAATTCATTTTTGACAAAATATGTAAATTTCAAATTAGCGAAGAGTGTGGCAAATGACTGACCATTTCAATTCATCTTCCATTTCCTCATTGCTATGATAACTTTTTTGTCGCTCAAACAAAACCTGTGCCATTTTTTAGGGAGCACGTGACAGGGAGAAAACGGGTGAGGCGAGAAATGTTTTCCCTTCGTCCTCATGCACGCCCTAAGTTTTAGGGAGAAGGAGAAGGGAACCATTTCTAGCCTCGCCCGTTTTCTTCCTGTGACGCGTGCCCTATGACTCCAGTGCCTGTTTCACAGGCTAGAATGAGTATGCTTTCACGCTTAAACTAGACATTCATGAGTCATACCATAACGATATTCACCAAATAATATAACTCCACAATCCTTAAATTGGTTTTCCGCCTTGAGTTTCTTCCTGTGAATGGGTTGAGTCATGAGAGGTGGCAGCCATGTTTCTGATAACATGTTTTTCTGTTTTCCTTTTTTGCATTTTTTAAAACGTGCATGATAATAATTCTTATATGGACAGCAAAAATGGCTTCAACAAAAAAGCAAGTGCACTGCACTTTGTTGTTCCGCCATTTGCTAAGCTAACATTTTCTCAAGGTAGGTACGTATTTGATTATCTTGTTACAGAACAACAGTTAGGTCTTTTTCAACGTTTTGAAAAATTATTTTTCGTATTTCCGTTGTATTAAGATGATAAACTTTCCATACGGAAAGAAAAAAATTCATTTCATAGGCACTTGTATAACTCCCAACACTCACCATAAGTCAAGAATAATTGTTTTTCACAAAATATTGAACATTCAGTCTTCCACTATTTCCATGCAAACAGAGAAGTAGATAATCACTGTTACAGCTTGGAGTTTATTTCATCTCACATCTGTTTGGCATTTCCTTGTGAAACAATGAACTTTCCAAAGATTATTATTTGTGTTCACAATTTTTTATTCAAACTGTAATTACATGTATGACACTAGCAAGTATTGCAGATCTTGAAAGTACACAACTAGTTAATAATCTAAAAATATTAAATAAAAATCTGTTTCTTAAATAAAAATAGTACAACACAAAATGGAACTTTAGATTCTCAGCTGACTCAAGCATCTCCCATTTTAAACTGAACTAGAGCAACTTTTCTCTGGACATATTGAACAGCTATTCAAAGTAAATGGGCGCCATTGCTGTTGCAAGTCAAAATAATTGCATTTCATTGATATTAATAATATTATAACATAACAAAAAACAAGTCAGAACTAAAATTATTCTAGATGTACATTAGCCTGGGACCTTTTGTTTCTTGTCCTAACCTTTAAAATATGGGTCTTGTGTTGCTGCAGTGCCGCAGACAGAATCCATGCAAGGTGTGACATTCCTTCAAACCTTTACCAGGCATACCAAGTGTCATTATTACAATTCCATGGTACTATCTGACAAAAAGCCCAATCTGTCTGGACAAATTCAGTATAGCTCTGTGACGCCAAATGACGGTGATGGTTTGGTCATGAACATTGACATACATGCAGATAATCCTCTTAAAAATGCATTGTTCACTCGTCTAAATGGAATTGATGCACCGGAATTGTACACAGTACATTTCATCAAAACAGATAATTTGCAACACGTTTTCAGTAAGAGAATTGGGAACCTCAACTTGTGCACCCTTCATCTTTTCCTTCACGTGTTCAATGCAGACAACGCAGAATTGTGTGAAGAAATACCAAGGGAAGGCTTTGATCTGCCCATTGATGTATATGACTGTCCCTTGAAGGAGTTTTGGTTTAAATTTCACACCACTCCTTTAGCACAGGCACATAATTTTATCACATTGCTGGAGAATATGCTCAGTTCTAAGCCAGAGCTACGCAAGAGGGTAATGTCTCCATTCAGAATTTCTACAGCAAAAGAAACAACATTTCTTTTATCATTGAATGCTCTGCTAGTCGTTACTGACTTCTGTCATGTTTTTCCCAAAATACTGTCAGGATAAATTACTGTTGGGGCTCCAAGGACTAGCTAAACAACACAAAATGGGGCCTCTCTGGTGTGGTGCATCACAAAATTGCACTTTGGAATGTAAAACAGAGAACACTGAAGACCTAATCCTGAAAAATTTTACGACATCAGATCTCATCAACGAATGCAATCCCGAGCCAATGTCTCTCTTGCCTTGACAAAAAAGACATTTAAAGAAATCACTTACTTCTAGAAACACCACAAGGGTTCAGGCAAATGAAAACATCATGCTAGCTGCAGTGGGAAAAGAGCCACAAATTGGAATGTACATTGGTATTTTCCTCGCCTCCTGTCAATTTGCTTGTGTCACCTGTCACGTTCTCACGCGTGTACATCACTCTCTTAGGCTGAGTCTGCACTCCGTTCGTCCCATCGATTCGCTTGCATCAACGCCAAACTTTCTATATCGCCATGCTTGTTCACCTAGTTTTCAGCACTTGGTTTTCTTTGCCACTAATAGCTGCTAATAGCCTGTGGATTTGTTCGTGTCTTGGCACCATCGTGGGGCTGCAAAAAAACGAGTACCTTTCCCTATAAGCATTTTAGGCCTTGTAGTTTTAGTGTATGCCGGGACTGGACTTGACAGGAAGGAATGTTACGGTAATGATCTTCCTTCTAACCATCGTTATTTGCTCTCTGCTGTGAGCCTTTTAGCTTGCACCAGAGAGGCCTCATCCCAGCCAGCGCAATCCCAAACCATGCTCCAATGCCTGTTGAGCATGACGAGGAGGCTCTTGAATGACCAATGACTAAGTTCAAAAAGCTTGAAGAAACTAAATCTCACAGAAATCATAATGTAACTAGGCAGTCATCTTACAAAATGTAACCACCGCCGGCTGGGAAGAGAAATGTAAAAGAAGATGAGAATGTAACCGAGCTAGCCGAAGTGTTAAAAGCCAAGATTAGCGAAGTTGACACACTACTGGAACAAATGAGATCACAAACAAAGAATAAACAAAGTGAATCTTATCCGTGTCTTATCTGAACCTTAGAAATAAGGGGAAGGAAAGTAAAATGAATAAAAATGATAACATGATAAAAATTATAACAAAGCGGTTAAATGCCGCAAAAGAAAAGAGCGGAGAAAAGACAAAAGAAAAAAAATGATCAAATTTCTCAATACTGAAAAGTAATAACCAAGTAACATTGCAAATACACATCACTACAGTGATAATAGAAGTTATGATAACCAGTTGTACCTGGTAAGCATTCCAAGGTATGAGAAGGTAAGCATTTTGGGTGGCAAATTGATTTACAACCGAGTGGTAACCCTTGAGGCAACTGGTCTGCTCCACTGAAAATGCTTTTTTAACAGCCGTTGTCAGGGCTATCTTTTGTAGGGCAAAGCATAGCTTTTCGTATGCCTCTGATACTAAAAAAATCAAAACAATTAATGGGCAAAAAAAATAAGTTCAATGGTAATTTTCTCAAATAAATTTTCTTTGATTTATCCTGGCTGATTTGATAGTTTCTGTGACCTACATGCAAGTGTATTACCAACCATCTATCAACTTATCAACTAGTACGTGTTTGTGTCTGTCTTGATGGAAATCCCATTTCTCCTGGTCCCATCAGACTGCACACTCCAATCACAGGTGGTGAGATTTCAGCAAATCATGAAATTGGCTTTATCAACATCTGCATCACAGGTCACAAGATTCTCCTAACTGGCACTGTAAGAAAATGTATGTGAAACCGCTAAGGAGAATTTAGATTTTTACCCCGGGAGTGAAAGGGTCATGAATGATGAATCTCACAAAGTGCCTTGCACTTGACTTTTGCAGCAACGAGGGCAGCAGCGACGAAGAGGAAGAAGGGAGCCAGGATGGCAACAAAGAGGACGTGTCCGAAACAGAGGGCAAAGAGGCTGATGCTGGCGATCCGGCATTGCTACACCAACTCGTCGATCGGTTGCACAAAGAGTCCGGCTCAACGGAATTCGTGCCGCCTTACATTCCAACAGCACTGGCAGTGTCTAAGCGCTCGTTTCATGGACTTCAATTTTGATCCCTGGCTGTTAGAACGACCTTTGCTTGCCCTGCGTCCAGGGAGGACATGAATTAGTTACAATGCGGATATAGATCCTGCGTATATACATAATCTCAACTCTCTATAAGCCAGAAACCTCTCTTAGAGAGAGTTGAGTGTAAACCGACCACGTGATTTGCGGCGGTCAGGAAGGGAATTGCAGTAAGCAGTAATCTCTCAAATTCGTTTTTAGTTCATGAGTTGACAGTGAATTGCTTGCCCCAGCAGGTTTCAGAACGTCATGATATGGGAGGCGCCAGAGTGGTCACGAGCCAGCGACCAGTTCACATACGGTTTCCCGAGGCGCATGATAGAGGCTGCACACCGTGGCTTCCTGCCAGGCAACATTGTGGTGATGGCTAGGGCCAGCAACCTGTCGATTCGCCGCATGGCCATCTGCGACGTGGTGTCCCTGGTCAGCCATGCCGCCATTGCAGACTCGGGTCTCACTGTGGGCCGCCTGGCAAACCTCAGGTGATACTAATGTTGTTTACGTAACGTTGATCAGCAGCCAATCAAAACCCATTTTACTCCAATCACCATCAGATAGTATCCCTCGGTTTCAAACTCTGGCCGGTTGTCATCTTACGATTTTAAACAAATCTTTGTCTCACCTGGTAAATGGTTTGAAGCAAGGGGTACCCGCAGTGAGGGTAGTGGTCCGGGCGCGTGTGGGTAGTTCCAAAAAGAGACGTGTCATTGGTGACTGACGGTTGTTGTGTCCTTTTCTTTTCCCAGGTATGTGGCCGTCCGATACCGGCAGTGCGGTAATTACCTGCCAGACTACTTGATCAGGGGCATGCTCGAGTTTGGGGTGAACTTTCTGACGTTCCAAGCAGTAGAGCCCGACATGCTAGAGGCCCTCAGCAAGACGGTTGGAAACGCATGGGCCCATGCAGAGCAGGAGGATGGAGGCAACGAGGACGAATCCATGGCGAGCGGGTCGTTGCCGGACGACGTCCTGAGCAGCCTCGGATATCGACCGACCCCCGAGGGTGCGGCATCTGTCCCCACAGTAGAACGTGACCAGGCGCTGAGCAAGATCCTGTCCAATTCAGTGGCGGAGAGGCTGGGAGGCGACGGTGCAGTGCAGGAGAGAGTACGGGAGGTATAGCAACCAGGAGACCAAACGAGACGATTGGGGCTGTGAGGGTGAGAAATTCTTTAACTTGCCAATTATTTATCAGAAAATGTCAGTGTCCTGGGGTTGGCCCGGGAGGACCAAGCACCATTGTTGCAACTTTCTCCAGCTCCATTCCGCTGTGAATGAGACTATGACCATCCATGATGCTATCAAAAAATGTTGATGTGTATTGGTGTGTCAAATTATTAAACAAATATATTTTCTCCACATGCACTCAATAATGCATACTCAGTTCTAGAAAAAACAGCTAGTTGGTGTATGAGTGGTAGTGAATTCATTCAGCTGCTCTTGTAGACTTAAGAATGCATAATTATTAATTATTAAGGGAAATAGAAAATGCGACCAAGTGCATTGTTGAGTTATAAGCACGCAGTAATTTAAAAAAAGCATGATAAGTACTTAGAGACTCGCTTCTTGCATGTTTTTCAAACTGCCAAGTGCTTATATAACTCAACAATGCATGAGGAGTAAGTTTACTATGTCCTTTATAAAATGTCACATGATTAGTGTACGCTCAGACTGTTGAAGGGTGCATGCATTATGGTAGTAAAATGAATTTTATCTGACCAATCACAGCGCCCGCATTTCTTTCAAGAACATTTTATCATTTCTGATGTAGGACATAGGAAAACTTGTTTTCTGTTCGGTGTAAAATAAAATAAAACATGATCAGCTTTGCATACACATACAGCAACGTCCGGTTCACCAGAGCTCTTTTATGCATGCTCAGATTTCATGAGACAAATACAGTAACCATATTCTAAATTCTTATATTGATGTGAAAAATGCATTTTTGTAATTGACATTAATTTTCTAAGCAATGCAATAAACCTCAAAGCAGTTTTAGTCAACACTAATTACAACTGTCATTTGTTTCAGGTCCTGCATTCAGCCAAGAGGCAATGCCAAGAATGAAATAGAAATAGTGTAATATTCTGCCCTGGTTATTGTCATTAATGAGATATGGAAAGGCAACTCCGACCGGAAAACCTCCGGTACGAAGAAGCAGGAGTAGAGAGGGGCAATCAACCCCGGCTGAAAAAAGGGGCGGGTGGGTGGGCGCCACAAGTTAGCATTTCGGATTTCTTGCTCAAGTGAAGTACGAACACGTCCTTTTCCCTTTATATGACCCAATAGCCAATGAGGAGACTGCTTAATCCAACAAAACAACCATTCCACGGGAGGAATGTCATTAATGACATCACCTTGGCAGAATATACATATTTAATGACTTTGCATAGTGTAATATTCTGCCCTGGTTATTGTCATTAATGAGATATGGAAAGGCAACTCCTCCCTTCATAGCTTCACCCAAAGGAATGTAAGGCCAATTCATACTAAAGCACACCACATAATTTATTACACTCTTCCAAACCTTATCTTAAACACACATATAATGAAATATTATTTACATGTGCACACAGCAAGATCTATTCCTGGAACGCCGAAACAAAACCTATCAGCTTATTGATAGTTTTATAATCCTTGCCTAAGTTTATATCTAAATGTGCAAGCTTTGCTGCAGCACCAACAGGAATAGGCCACCAAAATCACATTGGAACACATTCTGGAAGCACAATGGTAAAAGGAAGACGAAACTGGAATAGAACCCGTATGACAGGAGCAAACAAGCAAAACGGTGGGAAAAACATAAAGATTGGACACTTCAACACCAACACTCGAGAGACCTTGAGCGAACAGATTAACATCTCTACTGCGGGCTAGGGCAAGGGTGAAATGGGGCAAAAGGAACTCCCCTTCTGTCTACCTGTGCAGTCGAGTGAGTCTAAGGCCATTAAATCAAACGTATGAATCCAAAAAGCGCCAATGGGCAATCTTTTCGCGTAAAGAATCCACAAATTTAACTCGCTCACTCACCAGCGAACACACAAAAGCCGAACTATGTTCCTAATGTACAACTTAGCCGCAACTTAGTATTTTTCTTGAAGCCTCTGCAACGATTTCACATCAACGGTTTTCTTAGAGGCCAAGAATTGCTCTCTTAAAGTAGCAAACGAAGTAACCTTCCTTTCGGGAATTTGGAAAGTCTGCTTAGAGTATCGATAATAAGGCCAAGAAAGTAGCCCAACTTCATAAGCAAACAAAATAACCACAAATATAGCTGTAAGCTGGGCTGCTGCCAGTCTGAAATCATCAGAGCAAGCCGAAGGAGGAAACGACCAAGGACCCTTCAATCTAAATAACTCACCATTTAACCGGTCATCAATAATAGAGAACGGGGCACCCTTCCTGTTCTCAAATAACTAGACACTGCCAAACCACTGGTGTGATAGATAAAGGGCGATTATTTGCAACCAAAAGAGAGAGTCATGGAACAAACCACCACCCATGTCTGTAATAACACATGACGTCATCGTCGTATCCTTCTCCACAAAAATAAGAAATCTTGCATCTAAACAAACATCTTGGCTTAGAGGGCTCTATGGTCAATGGAAGACTTAAAACGGTGGATCAACCTGACCAACCTTGAGACAACACATCAACAATGTCAGAGCAGCCACCTTCACCTTCCCCCTGATCGAGGACCCCATCCAATATAACCCAATACAAGTTACAACTGGAGGAACGGGATCTAAACACCCTAAGAAGAGGCCGAGAAAAACTAGCCTAAAGGAGACAGCCAAAAGGCACCACCCCCCTCCGAAAAACAAATCACTGTATGGCTTGGGGTCCCCGACCAGGAGAAAGTAACTGCACACGCCCGAAAATGGCACGTCCACAGGCAGCCCCGGAATGAGGCTAACCCATGAGAGTTACTCACCCTAATCCAGGAAAATAAACTAAAAAGTCAAAACAACCTCAGCTAAGCACAACATTCGATAACATGCCCTGAAGCTCATACAAAAAACAGCCGCCAATTGCAAATCATAAACAAAACATGTTAAATGCTAACGAGACAAACACAGAAGTATTCCCCAATCCTCTGAGCTTCAGAAAAAATACTGACTCAACCAATATATCTGCACCACATTACTGGAAATAAAGAATGTTTCAAACTAGACAGGTCTCAAACACAAACCAACAACTTTCGAAATAATAACTTCTACGACCACGTTCACGTGTCTCGAATGGGTCCTTTGTACTTCAATATATATTTTTTATAACGTCAACGACCGTGCTCACGGGTCCATGTCACTCCAATATTCAACAGGTCTCGATCACGGACCAATCAACCTTCAAGTTTAAAACTTCAACGAGCACGCTCACAGGTCCATCTAACTTCAGCATTTAACCTTGCAAACATTTTACATAACTCGCTTGTAGTTTTAAAATCTCAGCCGGAACAATTCAAAAAGGTCTCGATCATGGACCAACATCCTTCAAATTAACTTCAACGACCACGCTCACGGGTCGTGTCACTCTAATATTCAACAGGTCTCGATCACGGACCAACATCCTTTAAATTAACTTCAACGACCACGCTCACGGGTCATGTCACTCTGATATTCAACAGGTCTCGATCACGGACCAACATCCTTCAACTTAACTTCAACGACCACGCTCACGGGTCCATCTAACTTCAATATTAACTTGCAAACATCTTACATAACTCGCTTCTAGTTTCAAAAATCTCACAACAATTCAAAAGGTCTCGAACACGAACCGACATTCTAAAACGATCCCATGTCGACATAGAATAACAAAATCCGACTAACAACACCTCGAAACATAAACGCAAGCGAACAAAGAAAATAACCCAAAATAATATAACTTACTTCGCCAGCAAGTTACGCCGTAGGATTGACGTCACTTCGCTGGACGACATCCGCCAGAGCAAGCCGAACTGCATCACCTTCTCCTGGCCGGGAATTTGTTCAGCCATGGAAGAACAGAACTCAGAAGAAAAGCGAGATTTCAGCCGGGGTTGATCACAAACATTACGCGACAAGTTAGCATTTCGGATTTCTTGCTCAAGTGAAGTACGAACGCGTCCTTTTCCCTTTATATGACCCAATAGCCAATGAGGAGACTGCTTAATCCAGCAAAACAACCATTCCACGGGAGGAATGTCATTAATGACATCACCTTGGCAGAATATACATATTTAATGACTTTGCATAGTGTGAAAAAAAAATGAAGCAGATTTTTATTCCAAGTGTGGACATTTTAAATATTATGACTGACAAAAAGGCTTCTACCCCTTGTCAACCCTGTGAGAGGTGATGTTTTAGCTGCATGACATCTGTTTGCATCATGTTTTTTAAAATAAAATGTTTTTGATTTGTGTTTATAAATCATGATAATCAAATTATGAAATCACGAATCACCCCCTCCAATATTCAGAAAATCTTTTAAGACATTTGCCTTGTATTATTGCGTGACATTCTCTGAAATTAAGGAACTATTATTGCGTGTCTAAATACTCATAGCAAATATAGGGGGATTCCTCCACTAGCAGCTGTGAACATGTCGGGTCATGAGAGAGTCATGATATTTTCAGCCAATTAGAAATTTACCCATAAATTTACCAGCTGGTTTATTAGCTGGTAAAAATCGGTAAAAATTATATCAAAGCAAAATGCCTCCTACATTGGAAGAGCTTTGTTCCCGGTTTCAATCTACATGAGAGAGGATTCAGGATTCTATTATGATGATTGAGGATTATATTCTCCTTTAATATAAATAGAGAGATTGCCAATTTGGAGTCAACCGATATCAGTATAGTGGAGCATGCGGCAGAACGTTATATCAATGTGTTTCAAGAATACAAAAAATGTTGACATATGAGAAATCACAGAGAAGATTACAAGAGGAGATCAAGAAAACTGATGAAAAGCAAACGATGAAGGAGAGTCTAACGAAGACCTGTCAAGCAAAGAAATTGACAACCAATCCATATAAGAAAATAAAACACTGGCCTTACCACCCAAAGAGTAGAATGATGATATGAACTGAACTATTGCGTGTGTTGTACTTTGGTCTCATAAATTAGACTGTACTTGTGACATAAAATATATTAGAATACAATATATATTAATAGCATATAATGAGTTGTCATCACTTTCAACTTATAGGATACTAGAAGTTTCTCTCACTGAAAATTGTAATTTAGTGACTTATACTTTTCCTTTCAGATACATTTTGTACATTTATGAAGTTTATTCAATCACGACACAAACAAACCTTCTCAAGGAGCACAAACTACAAACATAGCCTACTGGAAAGACAATGTTGAAGCTTCTCTTCAGTTCTTTTCTTGTGTAATATGTTTCAAGAAAAAAGTTAGAGTTACTAACAAAGAAACAAATTGTTATTTTTTACTGTTATGAATTGTGTAATTCTCAGTTGTCTTTTTTCTCTTTTAAATATTGTAAAGTGTTCTAAACTATTACTCAACTGAACATACATGTACAATATTATTACACAGTTGATTACTTGTTTCAATTGTATTAAGTGATTCAACTTTCCGAAACTGTGTTAAACAAGGTGTGTTTGTGCAGTTATAAAACAAAAATAAAATTATGATGGAAGCATCTATCTTGGTTCTGATTATATTCTAATGATATTGGATTAATGTAGCAGGTTTTTAATCTTCATAGATCTATAATATTCAGTTTACTACTAGAGAACATCAATAAAGAAATATGTACTTTTTTTGTCACAGTTCTACAATAATTATGTCAAAGTCAGTGATGTATAGAGTCTATATATTCCTGCTGTGGCAGTCTTACAGTCTTTTTCTGGCACGCATTTGATCAATATTTTGAAGCAAGGAACACAAGATCTTGTACTTCTGAGAAACAAAGTATGGGAAAACTGTAATGAATCCTTGAAGTAAATCTTCTTTAGATAGAATACTTGCATTTAACAATAGTATGCCTGATGTGATCAGTTAGTTAATTTGTGTTATCAACTAAAGGCATTGAACTTGCATGTAATCCTGTCTCCTTGTGAAATTATTACTCTAGCAGCTAGTCTGATCTGTCAGAGTAAGAAGCGAGATCTGATTGTAACCACACAATGTTGCTTTGGGGTGGGGGAATATCCCTCTTCGCTATCTACACCTGAAAATTGTGGAAGGTATGCTGCTGGCTCACTGCTTTCTTACCACCTCTTATTAGGGATCACGGGGAGTTTGGATGTCACAACGGAGGAGTAAGCATTGTTAGCTTTACTATAAAACACTTTGAATTTTACCAAAAAGAATCTCCAAATAAGAAAAATGTTTTGCCCAAGAAGCAATAAATGTCACAAATTGTTTATAGTGTGCAAAGCTGAATGCCAACAGAGTGATCTTTGTTTATGTCAGCTTTATTTTATCTCTCGTTAGCATAAATTTACTGAAAATTAAATTTAGTCTGACAAACTTACAGATAAAGCAACTGTGCCATTTTTAAATCAAAATAATTTCAAAATTCAATATGATGTCAGAAAAGATTGCCCAGGGAAGATGTCGAGGAGGGCTCGGAAATATTTTAAGGGCTTTGAAGGAGGGGCTTTGAAAAAAAACTAATTAAGCCCTCGGTTGCCCTTCAGAAAATCCCAAGACTACAGTACCGCTCAGAGATAAGCTAACCAAAATCTGCGTTAGAAACTCGTTAAGAACGCGCGTATTCTAACGCGTGCGCGCGTTATGAATGCGTTAGAGTGCGTGTCGGTTACGCGTTTTTGCGCGTTAAAGTTAACGCATTAGTATGTATGAGCTTGGTCATTTATTGCTATTGTTATTTTGTGAATAGCAGTTGAATGGTTAACATTTCAAAAGACAACATACCGCATGAATTTGAAGTGTTTCAAGGTGCTGACGATTGCTTGAGTAATAATTCGAATGAAGAGCAAGTCGCGATCGCCGAGCTTCTCGGATCTAAATTTGCATAACATAATAAACATTTGAAGCGATGCGTGTCATGTTACTTCTAATTCCGGATAAGAGCGTTTTGATGAAGTTTATTTCTCTCACGAACGATCCAGCCACCTGGAATCTTGAATCTTTTTTGATTCATCGAATAATCGATATTCAACCACGCTTGCTCGGATGAAATACAAACTATTTGTGATGAGCCGCACTCGAATCGGTGGCCGATCAAGCACGCTTTTGTTTTCTACTGTATATGCCTGGCTTTTACGAATTCATAATTCAAATCTTCATGAACTGAAAAGAAAAATATTTGCTTACGCATTGAATGCTTGTGAACTGATTTAGTTTATAGTGTAACATCGGATCGGATTTTCGATGAAACTTCGCCAGCGTTTCTCGGAATTTCCAGTCACGCGGACTGATCTGTCGATCTTATCAACTTTAAACAAATCTTCACGAAAACTGAAGTTTGTATGTTCGAGTAAAAAGCTGCCTAAATGAAACTGGTTCTCGCAGTTATATTGTCAAGTACAACTTGATCACAGTGATCAAGGGTCTTCATGCGAAGTTTGATCAAGTGTAGCTTTCTGGGTGGTCTAGATTACGATCAAACTTCGGGACTCTGTCGCTATTCTTTGTCGGTCGCGCGCGGGGCCCAAAATTAGAGCGGAAAATTTTCCTGATCACAGGTTATATTCAATACGGTATATTTCTCTCGCTTACATGCACGCTGTATAAATGACAGTATTGAAAAACCTAAATTCACCAGCGACAATTTTCCCGCTTAATTAAGCAATGTAAATATACATTTGTATGGCGTCATTTAGCTTCATTTACGTCTAGCCGTAAAATTGGATGTTTATACTAGCTTCACGCTAAAGTCAAAACTTGCAATTGGGCCGTGATAAAACACATTAGTTTGAACAGTATGAACTGAACATTGTATCGAAGCTTTCATAACGAAGAATAAATTTAATATGTTTGCCGTGTCTCGCATCTCCAAGTCGAATGTGTTACACACTTATCACATGATACGGCGTGACGGCAAACCCGATGGTTGAACCTTGTTGTGCTGCGGCTACTGTAGATCTTTGAACACTAAACAGGAAAGAATGACAAAAGAACGCAAATGGTTTGAGAAAAAAGCGACAGGACGCCGAAAAGAGTAGCAAAGCAGAGGGATTTCAATGCTTTTCAAAGTGTTGTGGTCAAGACACGATTGTTTGAAAATTATATCAGTGTTTACATAGTTTCGTATTTTAAAACCGTATTTCTCATTTTAACTAACGCGTGATCGACTTGTCTTTTCTTTTAGTAAACAATGTCTCACAAAAGAAATTTTGGGAATGAATAACAAAGGCTAACGCGTTAAAGAAAACGCGTGGACCTAACGCGTTATGGCAAACGCGCGCACGCGTTTCCTTCGCGTTAAGATTGCGCGTCAAACGCGAAGGCGATGTTAGCTTATCTCTGAGCGGTACTGTAGTTTACAGCAAATAAATATTGAATTGTCATATTATTTATTATGAGAGAAAATAGATAATACTATACACATATTTCGAAATCAAGAATATGTACAAATTATTTATAAACAGTATAAAATGGGGTTGACAGGCCTGCATGACTCCAACATGTGTTTTAGCCTTTTATTTAAAGCTTGGCTCTCACAAGTATATCTTTCAGTGAATGCCCCCTTCTGTACGATATTATGGGCGGTTCTTTAAAAATTTCATTTAGCAATGGTTGTTGCGTTATTAGATGCCACTTTTTCATTAGGATTTGTTTGAGATTAGGCACTGCTGGTTGATATTGTGTTACAAAAGGCAAGATTCGTTTGTTATCTTTTTGTTTTTGTAGGAGAGATATTTATAGCATAGTGCTATGTACATTTCGTGAAAATTTGATGTTTGATGTCTAGTTTTCATTCTGCGATGTTCATGATCTTCCATGATTTACAATTAGTGTTTTCGTTCGTTTCAATCTGTCAATATTACGCCAAATAAATTATCGTATGATATGGTCCTGACGCAAACAAAGGTCTGCTTAGGGACGGACCATTATTTTTTTGGAGGGGGGGATGAGAAATATTGAAAAAAATTGTTTGCAGAGCCTGAAAAGGCCAAATAAATTGTTTGTAAACATGATATGTATTTAAAAAAATGTTTGCACTGAGAGAAATCAGATAAAGCTATAAAACTATTAATGAAAAATAATATTAGTTCCAAAACTGAAATGAAACTAAAAGTAACAACTCTTGTCTACAAATTTAACTTGGGATCTTCAAATTGAACAAGCACAAAAATATACCCAGCTGGGCAATTTTCAAAGTGGTCATTTTATAATATTAAAAAGAAAACTTGTAATACTGATTAGTTAATCGCTGATCATTTTCTGAGAAACAGTAATTTATTGTGGCATTAAATGTCATTGCTATTCAAAGACACATATTTCTTGAAGCGCATCGCTTACGTAAACAAACACTGAACATTGCCGAGAAAGCTTTATGTGTGTATAACATATTCTGTGACATTCATGAAATAGTATTGCTGTTACTAAAAATAACAGACAAAATGATTTGAGCAGGCCTTGACATCCATTACATGTTCACTGACATCTGAAAAACTATTGTACCGGTAAAGAAAAATGAATTCAGACATGTGTTACTCAATTCCCAGCTAGGGGCGTAGCCAGTCTTTAAGCCATTAAGCCCGGGCTTAAAAGGAATTTCCGTGATTTTTTTTTTTTAATAGCCAAAAGGCCATAATTTCTTCTACTGTTCCTTTGCTCACTGTTCAATAGCGAATCCCCACCTTTATCAACGTTTCGATTTTGAAAAATAAAATCATGACTTTCAAAACAAATGATGTATGAAAAATGCTCAACAGTTGTGCTTTAACTGAGAAAGCAAAGACGGTGGTCTAAAACTTTAAAATAGTTTTGTTCACGCAAATCTAGTTATATTATATTGCTGTAAGCACTAAAAACACCCGTCATTTTACACTTGATCGAGATCGATTTTTTGACGAAATATTTCGTGGAGAATGCTGAAAATAGCATCGAGCCTCTAGATTTCAAAATTTTCTGGGGGGGCATGCCCCCAGACCCCCCCCCAAGAAGCTCACGCCTTTGGTACTTGCTGTAAAGCCCCCGCAGACATGAACAGCGCTTTCACTAAAGAGCTTTCTGCATTAATAGATCCATTGTGTACAGATGACAATTTTGAGTACTTTATAAAGTTATTAAACTGAATAAATTATTTTCCAAATTGTCCTCATGCACTGGATTAATAGCAGAAAGCTCGTTAGCAGATGATTCACTGTGACAGTGAAGATTTTTTTTTAACTTTTAAAAAAATTGTTTGCAGGAAGGTGCTTTTGAAAAAAAAATTGTTTGCAAAGGCGCATAAATTAAAAAAAATTGTTTTCTGGGAAAAATTTCTCATTCCCCCCCTCCAGAAAAATAATGGTCCGTCCCTTAGGAGCTCTTTTAATACATGGATGGAGGATTATCCAGGATTATCCTATCGGCCGTACATTTAATCCGAGCGCTACATGTTTTCTTCTTTTAGTTAACATGCGAAGTCTGTCAAGTATTGCATTTGGTCCTTGTGAAGTTCTTCGTGGAAGGAATACTCATTATTCTTCTCTTATTATGTACACGGTTTAAGGCCCGATCAAACGGCCACAACATTTGTCAGAGATGTTATGATCATACCCGGTCAAATTCAGAACATTTCAAGAACAAAATAAATTTTGTGAAGATGTTGAGACAAAGTTTAAAAGAATGCAAAGTCGTCAGAACATGTTACAACAACTCACAACTGAGAATGTTGTGACAAATTTTGTGATCGTTTCATCGGGCCTTTACTAGTTTCCCTTGAAATCGATTTTTAAATTGATATTTTTTTCCATTATATTTGTTTTCGTCTTTCAGTTCAGCCATGGGATTTTTTTTTTTAAATGTTCGTTCAATTGTCTTAAACGAACGGTAAGTTTTTATTTTAGAAATATCAATTTTCCCAATTTTGGTACAAATTTATCATGTTTACTTTCCAAGGACTAAGGCCCAGTTCAGACACCGTACTTCACATGAGCCGAATTGAATTTGAATTTAGGCCGACCCAAATTAATTTAGACCGGCTGAATTGATTCAGACGCAGAGCTTAATTCATATTTTAATATGTCTAAATTGCTGTTACCGTAAATACTCGAATTAGCACCCCCTTCGAATAAGCGCCCCTCTTATTGGCCAAAATTTGAAATAAGCGCCTCCCCTCCCCCTGAGGAAGAGGAAGCCACTGATGATATTCACATCATCGACATGGATGAGGACGAGGACAAGGAAGAAATCAAAATCGATTAATACGTGATCACGTTCTCCGAGCTACGTTACAGCTGTTACTGTCGCATAATTAGGAATACTGTACGAACATATTTTCTCATGAATACCTGTTTCAGTTTGTGAACACTTGCCGAAATTAATAACGAATGCCAAGTGTGTCGCTATTAGAACTATACGAATAATTCGCTAAATAATTAATAAAATACTACTCAGGTTATGTTGTTGTTTACGCGCAAATGTTATACTGTATTACAAAACCAGAGACTCAAGGCTAGTGCGGAGTTTAATTTATAAGTTTGAGACTTGTTATCAAAATTTGCAAGTTAGTCGACAGTCAAGTCCAGAGTCCCAGTCCAGAGTTCGTTTTACCAGCTGGCCCCGGGGAGCCCTGGGGGCGAGAAAGTGTTCATCGCTATCAAAGTTATTTCTAGGCTCGATTTCCGCCGCTCTCTTTTTCCCGAACAGTTCTCATTTTTCCGAACAGTGGCTGGTAATCGAGCCTAAGTTATTTATGATTGTTGTGGATCGTTTTCGTTGAGTGCTTCCCCGGGAGTATCAAACTCCGATTAATTCCGACATGATGGATTTTTGATCCGCACCAAGGAAATACATCATGGAAAGTTTGTGCAATTGTGCTAAGCCACTACAATTACCGCACACGGCAATTGATGAGATCCATTTGGACGTTCGACATGCATGTACTATACAATACACAAAACAGTCGGTAGAGTTGTGTGATAAATTTTATCTGGGATTGCATCTAAGTGCCAGAACGCTCGTGGAGGAACGAAGACCGGACTCGAGAGAGCGGCGTAAATCGGTGGTTTCACTTTGGATGTCTGATTTCTACGATTTATTTCTCCATTAAAATGATACATGCTCATCTAATTCATTTGCCTTCATTTGTCTGTTTTTCCGTTCTTTGAGCCAATAAATAAATTTGAAGAAATAAATAAACCATATAATGGTGTAAAAGAAAACGAAAAAGAAGGAGAAGCTTCACGCGGTCACCCATCCAAATTCTAGCCCGACGAACAGGGCTTGACTTTTATGATCGGCGGGGTAAGTGAGAGCGCGGATTTGTGAATAGCGAATACAAAATAGTTTCACATGTTTTGCAATTAAAGGTAAATTGTATACATTCCATGTAAAAAAAAATAGACTAAATAACTGTGAAGTAGTTATTTGCACTACAGATCTTCACCAGGCACCTTGTTCTAGATAAAGCTACCACAAGGAGAGCATTGGGTCGTCCGAACAAAATATATATTGAATGAATTCAAGTAGTGTTCAGGTGATGTTACACGTTCTGTGTCCGCCCCCCTCCCCTGCAAGTTTTATTTTAAATTAATTAATATCGATTGATTATCGATTAGTTTACGCCATAGAGCTTTACATGCTGACTTCCTTACTCCTTACATGATTAGTGAATCTGATCTCCCAACTCATACCAATACTGCAGATTGCACTTTGTGCACTCTGCACTAAAAATGACCACAATTTGTGAAAAATGAAATAAGCACCTTCCCTCGAATAAGCGCCCCCCGCCTTGTCCTAAATTTGAAATAAGCACCCCGGGCGCTAATTCGAGTATTTACGGTATATTGAAAAATATATTATAATAATTCATTTATTTGTCTCGGCTCATGTGAAGTTCGGCGTCTGAATCAAATCTGATCCATAGCCGTTATTCTCGGCTGAGCCAGGCGGGAAGAACGGCTGAGCCGATCCGAATTCAATCAGCCCTTAATTCGGTTCTTCACATGAACTAAATTCATTGAATTCGATCATGCAAAGTACGGTGTCTGAACTGGTCCTAACGTGCGAGCTGTCTCACAAAACAACGTGCGTGGGAGCGGGGATAGCTGCGAAAAAACGAGCCATACTCAAATGTCGATCTTATTAATGGCAAAATATCTCTTTCCATCCCCGTGAGAGAAGTGATAGTAAATAGACAATTTAAGCGATTTGATAAAAATACAGCCCTGGATATGATTTGCTTTTGACTGCTAGCGCTGACTGAAATTTGCATATTTGACAGTTAACTACCAAACTTTAGGATTTGCGAGCATGCACAAAAGAATGTCTGCTGTTGCAATTTGAACCCAAAGGTTTTTTTAAATTTCTCACTTTTAATACCGCAAATTTAGCGCAACTTTTCGACAATAGCAATGAAATAACTATGTACAGGAAGAAAATGGATGACCATGAATGCTTGAGATGTTTTGACTGTAAAATTTTACTTAAGCAATGTTTTGGTGCGTACTCTCACTCTTTAATAACTCTGTTGATAAGCCTTTTATTATGGTCAGATTATGGTGCCTGAGGAGTTGACTTACAACATTGTTTTGACGCATAGGTTTCATGATTTGTCCAGCTGTTTTGGACAGAATGCTGTTGCCTTTCAGTTGGCAACAGCATTCACAGTTGGGAGAATCTTAAGGAATGCTACATCTCCCAGTAATGTCTGGAGTAAGTCGTGGAATAAATTTTCTGACAGTAAACATCTTTTATTTACCTGTAATACAGTGTATTGATATAAATTCAGATTCATTGGTTTGTACGGTGCATTACCCACATTAGGGAAATAAAAAAATTTAACTGTAACTCCTATCCAACATTGGAATTGTACCAATCCTACTGGTATAAATGCTGTGGTTTTCTTTCTGACCTACACAGGTCTAGCTTGTAAGTTTGTTAATTCAATTCTGTCTGGCCTTTTTGGGGGGTTTCTTGGGCCATTTAGTTGAAAATTATTCATGCCGTGGTATTTATGAAACTGAAAATGATGTGTAAAGTGTCCAAAGGCTTATTTTAGTTACAGACACATATTAATATTGTCATGTCATAACCACACCACTGATCACACATTTAAAAAAAATTGTTTTTGTTCGGCAGCTGAACGTTTGCTTGGAATGATATTCTCTGAGTCAAAATGTGTAGGGAAATCCCTGAGTCTATACCTACTTGCCCTTGGTCAAGGCATCCCAAGCAGGGTGCACTTGATGTTTTTGAGTGGAGGAAACCAGATGTTATGTGGTACCTCAACGTAAGTATTAATTTATTAATTTTAAATAAGTTTTCATTGGTTCTTCAGTTAAATAGGTGAAGCCTGCTAATACAGTTGTAACTTTTCTGCATAACGTTATCTTGTGTAATACATACATACATACATACATACATCCTCGAGCAGCAGCACTCTTATCTTCAAATTCTCCGGAAATTGCACGGTGAGATTTTTCTTTTAAAATAAACATTTTATTTAACATCTTACTTACAGGTTGCCTTTTCTTAAAATTTCACCCTTGTGAATACAGGTGTACCATGGAAATTTTTAAACCAGGCAGACATTTGTTGTATTATTTCATTAGTCAGTAAACTTTTTTCTAATGAGTAGTACATGTATTAGAGTCACATTGCTAACTATTTTGTTTAATATCTTTTTTTTATTTTGGTGGATGGAACCTAATGATGCTTAACCACGAACTTGTAACTTACATACATACATACATACATACATACACACACACATACACACATACATACATACATACATACATACATACTTACATACATGTATATTCAGCTTATTTCATGGTTGCATGATTATTCATACTCTGACTTCATGTTTTATTAATATACTCATTATATTCCAGAATGATGGGACGTATAATTTGTTTCAATTATCACTATGGTGACAAAGACCCCCCCTCATCCTAAACACGATGGCTGGGTGCTTGAAAATGTATTGGTTCCCCACATGCAAGAGAATAAGGTACTAATAAAACCAGTTTGATATACACGTAGCCAACAAGTTTGAATTAACAAATCAATACCTAATCAAACGATTTAAGTTAACCAATCAATTATTAATTTAGGCTATTTTGCTTATTTGTGGCCCTAATTTAACACTACAGGTGTGATCATGTGTGAAATGTTATGTGAATCTGATTTTGATTAATTTATGTCGAAGGGCCTTCTCCTTGCCTGGGGAATTATTTATTTTGATGTGTGGAAAGAGATATACCCTAAAGCTACGCAGAAGATCATAAAGGTTTTGGCGCGGGTGTTGAAAGATCTAATGCCTCAGCAATGGTGGTTGAAGGGCCTTTCCACTGTGGTGTTAGCCAAGACTATGATAAGTTTTCAATGCAAGTTTATTTTTATAACTTACAAGTCCATTTGCTACAATGTCCTTGTTAGTGTTCCCGGTATATTACTCCCTGTGCATCGGTTTATCATTCCCGACTTGTCCTTCAGCGTTTCACCCGGTGTGTAGCGTGCGGTCAACTGGAACAGATCAGGGCTCAGGTTCGGCTTGGCTCGACTCATTCATACCTTCAAGCTTTTACCATGTTAAATTGCACAGGTTTGTTATAGTGTCCCCTTCTCTCCCTCCCCCCATTTCCCCTCTTTATCTGTTATCTGTTATTGTGTTTACATAATTATCTCTCTAGGGTGCTTTCATTATTTTCCACTGAACTGCTTCTTTGGCGTGACAGTAGCCTGCGTGGCAGGCGTATAAAGGGGAGGGAGGGGAGTTCGGCACGCGCGAAGCACGAGGAGTCGGAGCGCAAAGCGCGATGGAGTGGGAGAGGGAACGCCTGCAACTACGCTAATGTTTTTTTCATTCCGCCCCCTAATTAGTATGCAAATTCGAGTCATCTGCAAAATGTCTAGCTGTCAAGATTATCCAATCAGAAGCATTCCGATTTTTTCGTGAGGAAACCCATTTTAGCGCGCAAACTGGATCTCCCATTTCTCGCCTACTTGCCATAAATCGGAACAACACAAATCTTTGCATGGCCGATTTGAAAGATGATAAAGGCGAGAGGTTGCCCGAGAACAGAAAGCAACGAGTTGTGCAGAATTTGCAATTTGAATTTGAGGCTGACTTACGGCAACTGCGGCACAAAATCGTGTGTGAATTTGTTCAAACCCTCGACGAGAAAGGAATCATCTGGCGTTGTGTGGTCGGCGACTCTCAAGAACGTGGGGTTTACGGTTGTCGATTCCTTGAATGTTTCTCAACTCATGTGTAATGGATGTTTTCGAAAGGTAAAAAATTTTTGTGAACTTTTTCAGTTTTTATCGAAACACATATCATCAGAGCCAGATAAGGAGAACACTGCAGAGAACACTCCGGCTGAGGATATTTGCGAAGGTGCGAAGAGAAAGTTCTGTTCAGTTTTGTCGCCAGCACGAAGCAGTCCTCCGAATCGAAAAACGCTACGAACACAATCACCAGCGAAAGAAAGGCAGAACAAAAGCAGAAAATCTTTGGGATTTGATGGTAGTAAAGACGGCAAATTAGTTAGAGCAGTACATTCCAACGTGCTGTCTAAATGTAATATCGACGACATGGATAACACGCAAGGAGCCGCTGTCAAAGTCGTCATTTGTTGGCCAAACGGAGAAGTTGCTGTAAAAAATACCCTTGACCAAGAAAACCAAAGCATAATAAGAAATCTCGCCTTGGAGAATTGGAAAACTGCAGTGAACGCGTGTTTCCGCCACGTGTTTCCGCCACAAGTTTCTTGCCCCGGAATTAAAAGAAGCTTTTGCACGGGAGATTTCAAAGGAGTGTAAAGATTACTCAAAGTCGGACAGCTGTCTAAAAGAGAGCAGCCCCGATCAGCTGGCAGTTTTCTCGAACAAAACGGTTTGCAAAGAAGTGGAAACGCATTGTCCACTTTTATACGCTGCGTTGTGCAAAGCATCGAACTTAACTGGTTTGAACTCCACCAGGTGAACGAGAAAGCTATCAATGCTGTCGCTCTTGCTGTGGCTTGTTTAATTCGCTGCAGAAACCCTGCAATGTCAGCTATTGCCTACAGGATTTCAACAGTTCTGTTTCATAGCGGCGTTAGCTACAAGGACTTCATCAGATTAAATCATCTGGGAGTTTGCATGTCGCATCAAAGGATGATCGCTTTGCAACAGAAAATGGGGGAGAACTTTGACTACAAGGCAACAATTTGGCGAATGTCGATTGAGGCCAACAAATGTGCGAAGCTGCTTGTAGAGGTAGATACTTGTTTTATTATGAGGAGGATTTTCAAGTAGATTTGAAGACTTTGAACCTTTAACTGTGTCAATAGCAAATTGTGAAAGGTGAAGTTCGGTTCCCTGTTGCCGGTATTTTGTTTTTGTGTACTTCAGTCGCTAGTGCAACTCGTACATGTGTGTAAATGACGTTGGCTTGGTTTGGGTTTATATATCAACCCGTACTCGTAGGTTGGATCGAAAATGGTGCGTTCTGATTGGTCCTTGCTAAACCAATCAGCGTTTGTGCTCATTCTATCCATCGATCACTTAAAAGCATCGGCTCTATTTCCACTGGACTGATAATTTATTGTCTGGCAGTGAATAATATACTTTCTAACTATAAACACTTTTACTGACACTTACTTTAACAAATTTTATTACAAATGCGGTTTATTATTTTCGCCAAATGGGCAGCAACGCTTGCCAGTCTCTTAACTCTGTGTGCAGCTTGTTGAAAGAAATGGAATGCATCAATTAATATGTCTCGCTAATAGGCACAATGAACTAAACAATGGTTGATTGAGGGCTAAGCTAGCCATGCTGCTGTCGTCTGTTTGTTTTCATCACAGGAATAGAAGTGGTATATAAAAGTATCATGGTGCAATCTCACCAATTTTTTGTTTTTTGTTTTTTCAAATGTTGCAGCACACTAGTCAAAGATTGCTTCAGGGCTTTAGGTTTATCTAAAGTCGCGAATGTGATAGATAAGACCAGTAGATAAGACTGCGTCCTGGTGTCATTTAGACCCCTGCAAGGCGATGCTGGGCTATTCAATTGCCTTTTGACCCTCCAACGGAGAAGACCTTTCGATCTGCTAGAGAGCGTTTATATCAGAGAAGGTGAGTTGATATTGAGTTTTAAGATAGGAAAGCTAGAGCTTACAGCTTATATGGACTATGTCAACGTTTTTGTCGACGGAAAAGAAAACCCATCTTTTTAAACCTCGCCAGTCCTGTCATGTGGTCTGCTAATGAATCCCAGGGTGTTGCCATTTAAATTAAAGCTTTTCAGTAATTAATTCTAATGGCCAGTGTGGGATGTTTTAGAATTTCAATGTGGTTTCGTGGCTCTTGGTAGTGAAAAGGTTACTTAGACAACCGACAACAGTAGCTAGCATGCAAATCCAAGGTCCTGTGTAAAATTATGTCAAGTTTTCAGTTGATCACAAAAAAAACAACAGATTATAAGCGCAACTAGATCAAATTAGCGCTGTACAGTAATTACGACCGACTGTAATTTCAAGCCAACTGCAATATTTGTGTAAAAACGTATGCCAATGTATTCCTTGAACTCAACAGACTAGAATTATTCAGTCTTGATTATCAGTCTTACGAGTGACTCAGTTTTCTTTTCTTTTTGTTCATATCAACAGAGATCTGCATGGGATTGTAACACGAGGATTCAGAAATGAGTTTCGACCCATTTTCGGTAAGGCATTTTCAAGTTTATTTGCAAATGACAAGCACACCTTTCAAGCTCTTTAGAAATTCTATTCCCTGAAATGTTAGCCTTACAATAGGTAGACTGAAGCCGCTATTAAACCGAAGATACGAAGCAATCAAACAACTTCTTTTTTAAGTGTTTAATATTGTTATTTTTAAGCGATGACGTCATTACGTCATCGCTTATATGTCAGCACACCGTTATCGATTTTGGTACGGTGCATATGGATTACTATTGAACCGAAAAGCACTGGAAGCGAGCTAAAGTCACGTGATGTTTTGGTTGATTTTCTTTGCAATCCGCCATCTTGGTTTCTTGGAGGTTTATCGGCAAAGTACCTCCAGAGCCGGACTCAGCCAGTAATCAAAGGTGTCTCTGGTACTTATCACGTATCGGATATATTTGTGCTAACTTACAAACACATATAAGCTTTAAACTCGTGCACACATACCGTACGACACAAGCTTACACGCAAACGCGATGGGGGACTAGAGACAAGTCCTTGAAAAGATTGAAAAGGTAAGTGCGTTCATGTATAGATCATTGTGTCTTTAATGCATAATAGAGCCGCAGTGGGGTTACATAAAAAATTATTCATACCGAAGCCAAAGGATACTCAAATCACGTGAGAGGGAAATTCTGGTCTATGTACGTTGTTTATGCCGATAATATATCTTCCAACGTTGAAAAGAGTAATCCGCTCGTGGCAAATGACTTATCATGCCAGGCTTTGGTTCACTCAAATATAGCAGTATAGTTGTATCGTTTTTACATTCCCTTTAATGCTTTAATATGCTTTAATAGATTACTCCTAAATCAGTAAAAACTATACTAGGAGGCCTAAATTTACATCAATAAAATCTAATTTATATACAAAAACTAGTCTAGCCTAACTATATTAAGAATCCTTAAATGACAAATAAATAAATATATTAATAAATAAACAGACAAATTGGTGGAATTATACCATAGATCTAATGGTTGGCATAATTGTTGATTCCCTTGCTGATTCGACTTGCTAATGATGTGGAAATGAATCCTGGCCCTTTCTACTTTGTGGATTCGTCTAAAACAATTACAGCTGACTACCATCAAGGTGATATGAAATGCTGATAAACAGTTTGTGGCGATGTGCTCAACTGCAGTTGTTTATGAGCTTAATTGTAAAACCAATGCATCTACTTGGTGTAGAGATAACCTAAATGAAATACTGATGCTAGGTAATAAACTTTATTCTCATATTAGTAATTTAGCAAGAAATTTGCTGTCTGAGATTCCTTCTGCTTTGTCAATCAATGATAATTGCAGTGGGGACTTACATATGTCTGATATTAGAGACTGTTTTCTACCATTGCAAAATGTGCTTAATATGTTAATAAAAGACAATAATGCCTTTCTGTTGACTATTGAAAGCAACACAGTTGCCATTATCTTTGACAATAAAGGTCATTACAGAATGTTTGATTCTCATTCACAAGATATGTATGGATATCTCACTGTAAATGGAAAAGCCATTATGTTGGAATTGAACAGTATAGAGGAAATAGTGCAATATCTTCAAAACTTTTATAGTGAAAAGAGTGTCTTCTCATTTGAACTGTTGGGTATTAAAGTTAGCAATTTATCAGATAGTTAGAATTTGAGATACACAAGGGCTCATTTTTTAATGACCTTACAAAGATATAAGTAGTACAAAATTCACACAGTAAGAAAAAGCAGTGTGCCAAGCCTTCTATTTTAACTTTTTCTTTTTTTATACATCAAGGTAGTCAACTACCCATACTACATTGTACACAGCCTGTATACAGTTCCATAAATCAGTGATGATATCAACTTATAAGATGGTGATGAAGATAAAAGTGCCTGCTGTATAATCTTCACTAATTTCATGCAAGTACTTGAAGACTGCCTTGCTGTGACAGCATTCAAGAGATCACCTGATGCAAACAATCTTGAATTGAAAAGGAAGGGAATTTGCACAAAGAAAACTGTCAAGAAAGCTGCCTTGAAACCATCAAAACATATTCAGAACTGGACCCAACCTTCATAACAAACCATTACATCTGTAGATGTATATGAAGGAAGCATACTTGCTGTTGTTGTTCAGACAGTCTCACAAATTTCGGCACTTGGCTTTATATTTTGCATGACAGTGCTACATTGAAAACAGTACATCAGAACATCTGTACCCAGACAGTTGGACTGGTCTAGAATGACAGCTTACAATCGTGCAGTTTCATACAGGCTGGACATCGATCTTTGCAAATGTTACAGAATCACTGTATTGTAACCTAGCAGAGAACTGGATACATGTGCCACAAACTTGTGTGCATGTACATTATATCCACAGAACAACTTGTTCTACAAAATATCAATATATTGTGATGTATTGCTAGCTTGAGGTATAAGTATTTATTATATTTGCTTTACAACAAACTTGTTTGCAGCTCATTTTTGAGTACAACAGTTGTTGAATGTACATGTACAGTAGAACCCGATTACAGCCACCTTGTTATTTTGACCACTTTATTAATACGACCACCTCGTTATTACGGTCACTTTTGTCTGAATAACAGCAAAGTTACATTGTAGTATTTTTCTTATTTAAGAATCCCATTAATATGACCACCCATTTATTCAACCAGATTTTGGTGCCCATTGGTGGTCAGATTAACGAGTTTACACTGCACCGTGTACTGTATATTGTATATAAATGCATCATCTGTAGGTTGACGTTCTATGACTGTCACAGGATTAGAGGTCATAGAGGCACACTTCTGTAAACATATCTGATCAACGACATACATGTACCCCTTGGCTTCTGTTGTTCAACCCCTCTTCAATTCGAAAATTGGAAACAAATATTTCCATGAGATTGACTGCAACTTTCTACAAAAAGTGGCATAGTCATTTTCATATCATATTAAACAGCCTGCACTTCAGCCATTACAAGCGATCGCTAAATTCCCTCTCCCCCCTGTCCTTCCTCTTTCTTCAGACCTCGCTTCCACTCCCAACATTTTTACTTGCCCCAATAGGGTCCTTTCGATATATTAACATTTAGCTTGATAACGAGGCTGAGAGGACAAAAAAAAAAAGAAACTGTAAACCATGCTTGTTCAATTTCCATTGTTTGTGTCCTCTCAGCCTTGTTATCAAGCTGAATTTTAATATATCAAAAGGACCCTATTTGTGACTGACAAATTCAATATCACCCTGACTAGTTATCTAACGTCATCGCTTTTGCACGCATTGCGTGCCTATGTTTTCTAACCGTAGGCCTCCTATTTTTCCGACTCAACCAGCGCGAATACACGTGGACAAATAAATTCCTACCGGCTGGTGAGTAATGATAGTTGTTTAAGAACACACTCCTTTATTTTAGCTGTTATAATCATTATCATTATTCTCTTTTTAGACCCGATATCGGAGTGCTGTCCGCGGGCCCATCAATAAAATGGTCATTCCTTATTCCTTATATATTTTCCTGTCATTTTATGCTATTCAGACAATATAACAGGGGGTGCAACAAAATCCACTTTCTAGGTCTCTTTTCAGACTTGGCTCCGAGACTAATCATGCCAGTTGTTATTTTTCCAAAAACTCAAAAGATTCCACAGTCAGGCTTGAGAAAGCAGTTTCTTCAAAAGATTTAACTCTGTCCTTTCTCAAGCTCGATACAGGATCGGCCTTCACCTGACTGACCTTAACATATATCGCTCACATTCAATAAGGAACTAACATATCTGGTATCTGTTAGTTCGATAAACAATAACTATTTTATAATGAATATGTTTTCAAACATTTTGTTAAGAGTGCATATTGAAATATGAGTCATATAAAGTATAAGTCATTCTCATAACATGTGCTAGAGGTATGTTCCTATTAACAAAATATAGATTTAAGGCGCGCAAAACGATAAAACACACTTTTCTATGTTTTATTAGGTAAATAAAACATGGTTTTTAATATTTTAATTACCTGATAGAAGATGGTTTTCTGTTCTATAAGAAAATGATGCTAATTGCTAAAAAAGTTTACAGAAATGTGAAGTCATTTAGCATCTGCCTCTTAAACAAACATCTCATTAACTGATAATTCAAACAAGATGACTAGCTCTCAAATGTATCTAATGGGAAATCAACAATGGTCAGCAAATTCTATGAAGTGTTCCAAAAATTTCAACATCTGATCAAAATTCTACGACAAACATAATTAAAAACATCCAAATATCTTACAAATCTAACTACAACTTTGGAAATCAATCTATCTCAAAAAAAATCGAGTTACAAAAAAGAGCAAAGACATCAAAACAACTCGAGTTGTTTTCAGTAAATTCATGTCACTATAAAACTGACAGTTATTCCAGATGGAAAAGACGTAATATAAATTGACTTCACGCGTTCGACGCCAGTACACAAACATTTTTTCAACCTGAGATGTTCTCCAACCAACATCAAATCATCGCGCATCTTCAGAAAAGCTTCCACATATCTAAAACCGTACACCACAGCTACAACTTCAAGAGGAACGCAGCAACTCTTAACAAGTCTATATTTTTAGAACATTTTACAAACCAACAAATAATTGAACTAATACATAGAGCATTTAGAGAGTTCATAAACACAACGCCAAATCCAGCAGAAGGTAAGTATCAATTTAATCATATTGTTAGAGAGCAAAATTTAGGTTTCCAATATTCAATAAAAAACAGGACTGAAGATCCGATCCGGCTGTAATAGCTTTCACAGCTGGCGCACTTCAATCAGCGTTTGTGCTCATTCTATCCATCGATCACTTAAAAGCATCGGCTCTATTTCCACTGGCCTGATAATTTATTGTCTGGCAGTGAATAATGTACTTTCTAACTATAAACACTTTTACTGACACTTACTTTAACAAATTTTATTACAAATGCGGTTTATTATTTTCGCCAAATGGGCCGCAACGCTTGCCAGTCTCTTAACTCTGTGTGCAGCTTGTTGAAAGAAATGGAATGCATCAATTAATATGTCTCGCTAATAGGCACAATGAACTAAACAATGGTTGACTGAGGGCTAAGCTAGCCATGCTGCTGTCGTCTGTTTGTTTTCATCACAGTAAGTTTCAAAAGCCTATTTAAAACTATGGTTTTCACCACAGTAACAACACCAGAAGAACGAGCACTCATTCGGTTTCTTCACAGTGAAAAGACGTTATCGCTCCGTGAAATTGGACGTAAAACTGGGAGATCTGCGGCTACAGTCATGAGAGTTATAAGAAATTCTAATGTTGTTATCTATAAAGCAAGTTGTGGGAAACAAGGTCGACCTTCAAAGCTCTCAAACCGTCAACAGAGGTTGATTTTTCGCGCGCTTCACAAACGCTTAATGAAAGAGGCATGTATTCCAGAGAATGAAGTATCAGTGCATACAGTTCGGCGCTTACCTCGATGGTGTGTCCTTTGCGCACAAGACTAACCCATTAGATCAGGCAAGAGCCCCTACTGGAAGGATTTATAGGAAAAAATCAGAGGGACTTGATCAATTCTGCACTTCTAAGGGGAGTAAAGTAGGCTCGGGTGGAAAAGTAGTTAAATTCATTGTAGCCATTTCATATAACGAAGGAGTAGTTCTATGCAAAGACTATGAACACATGAACGCGACAATTTTTGCCTCTTTCATTGATAACAATTTTGAGGAAATCTTTCAGAAGGCAAATGAATGTGGTTCAAGGCTTTGGCTTCAAGATGGAGACCCTTCTCAAAATAGTGCCGCTGCTAGAAATGCAATGGAACGTGTAAATGCGGAGTTATTAAAGATACCTGCTAGGAGCCCTGATTTGAATCCAATCGAAAACCTGTTCAAATCAGTTGGAGAAGATTTGCGTACGGACGCATTTGATAAACAGATTTCGCACGAAAGTTACACCGATTTTAAAGAGAGAGTGCGAGCTACTATTTGTCGATTTCCAATTTCAAAAATAAACAATTTAATACAATCGATGGATAAGCGTTTGCAACTTATAATAGAGAGAAAAGGACAGCGAATAAAATATTAGAACTGTGAAGTTAAAATTAAATAAAACATCAAGCTGTGCATGTCTTGTTAAAATCTACGTTATCTCTTATTTCAACTTGTGCAACAAAATTGGTAGTCGTCCCCAATTTATTTAATCAGATTTCTTAATCAGATTTCTTATTTTAAACTATTGTTGCATCTGAAATATTTTTAATATTTAATTAAATAGCACTGAATATAATACTGAAATAAAATTTTAACTCAACTTAGCTTCTTTGTTTTAATCGTTTTTTAATCGTTTTGTCTGAGTGTCAACGGTTGACCGTGTAGACTTAAGAGTTTTACCCCTATCAAGACCTTATTTCAATACCAAATGGTTTACCATTTTAAAAATTGCCATAGGCGCCTTTACATTAATCAAAGGCACTATGTGCCAACTCGTGAATGGAAAAGTAAAGCAATTAATTAACATAGAAATATGCAGTAGTACCGGGTAAATGTAAGTTGACACTCTCGTCTTCGATGTTTTCGAGAATCGGTGAGTTTCGAGTTTTGAGTCTGACTCGAATAGGGATTTTGAGGAAACGATTTATTTCTCGAAACAGAACAATAAGATTCCGCGCGGCTTATTTTATTCACGCAGGCCGGTGTATTTCGTACTCACGTCCAAATCAAACGAAAAGCGTACAGTAAGCCCTGTTTAGAAGGTGTATATAAATAAACACAGACTTAAAAATCATTTAGCGACTAGAGTGACCTGCTTATAAGGTCTTATAAGTTGATTTATACCTCATTAACTAATTTTGTAGGCTTCGTTTAAATATTCGGCCAATATGTTCGGACTGGTTGCTGTTCGTGAAATAAAATATTTCAATCATTTCAAAACGTTCTGATCTTGTTTGTGTAGTCAGTGTGTAGTCTGTGCTTCGCACGCACAATATAAAATTAATTTTATATGTAAACATTCATTGTCATACACGAAACTCTTGGAAAGAAAAATACTTCAGTTATTTATGAAGTTGCAATCCTTGGACTAAAATTAGCTACATTTAAATTATCAAAAATGGTTTTGCTCTCCTAGATCAGATACTATGAAAGTGAAAGGTTAATCTTATTTGTTTTGTCCCCGTCACGCAACGCTTCCTCGTTCCGATAATAATTTTAAAATTCTTTCAACCATTCATGCAACCAGACAATTTCATCAAACCAAGACACATCTTCGATTTCTAAGCAACTTTAGGATGGGGTATTAATTTTTTTATCTTGTCATCAAATAAACTGGGACTTTCGTGTTGTCTTTAATATTTACAATGTAATGCCGGTCAGATTTTAACGTGTATGTTTCATGATCATATATATATTTTAAAGCTTTCTATCAATTATTCGCTCCTCTATGTCGTTGGCACTTTTGCGGTAACTATAACTAGTATAAAGAAAATATATACACACTGATCCAGATAAAATGGTACTTTATTCATGAAACAAAACACGATGAGATGTTTAATTCTCCTCAGAGAATATTGAATTAACAACAACAACAAACAACAAATAATTCAAATATAAAATGCTACATTTCCTTTTAGAAGCAGAAATAAAAAGTTATTTCGCAAATAATTTTAGCTGAGGCTTCATCTGCTATAATTTTTCATCGAGCGAAATCGTACAGCTTCATACGTCCGAGTACAAAAGTTGTTTGAATTGGGATCAATCAAGAAAAGCAACATTAAAAAATATCACTTACCGAACGGCACCGTTCTCGTATTAAAGTCCTGAAAACTCCATTGAAGTACGAGGTTTGGTTTCCGTTTGAATATAGCTTGTCTTCAATAATTATGTCCTCTTATTTGGCGATCGAGTATTCTTGACTGTTACTTCTTTCCATTTCGAACTTTACTGAAGGTGTATTTTGATCGTAATTTAATATGCCCTATGCGACACTTGGCGCCCACAGGATGGATGATTTTGATCATAGAAAGCAGAGAAACACCGTCTTCTAACAAGAAACCAATAGGGTACTGTGTTCGTTTTGTTTAAAGATCGAAAGAGCTAGAAATACTTAGCTTGTGGTGTGCCACATGAATTCTCGCTAAGATGGTCTTGAATATTTTGTCAGGGAACACAAACGCCTTGATTCGCGAACGCCATAGACAGCTCCCGCGCACAGATGGATCCAGCATGTCCAGAGATAAAACGTCACTGTATCTATCGTCTGGTTGACCCAAAAACCAAGGCATTCATTCACTACAAAAAAGTTCCTATAGCCTGTTTTATCAGTGTTATCCAGCCCAAAAAGCCATAAAACGAGCCAGATTAGCAAAGTTTGAGCCTACAGTAGTCGTAATTTCGGTCAGCGTAGTAACAATGGCACAAAACCCCCCCATATGTATTTATATGTTTCGTATACACCTTCAAATCAACAAGTGCTGGCGTGGCGCAGTGGTAAGGTTCTGAGTTCCAAAGCAGGACTTCGAGGGTTCGAATCCCACAACCCGTCGTTTCAAAAAAATAAAGGGAAAAAAGAGGGAATTAACGCATACATTAATTTAATTGATTAATTAGCGATTAAAAGTTTACAGCCCATTGACCGAGTGACATTGTCCACCAATGCTATAACTCGTTCTGCGCATGCGCGCATTCACGAGTTAAAAATGAACAAAACAGAACGAAAGGACATGTTTTTTCTCAAAAATACACCGTTAACACAAGGACAAGCGATATTTCAAATACGCGTGAACTAATACAATATGGTGGTGTACCGTTGCATTAGCTAACCGCCATTGTTTACACAAGTTAAGTAGGCACGTATTGCACAATCATCAGTGCAATGCATAATTTCAAAATAACAATCAACAATTAGTAACTTAATGAAATGTTCCATAAAGTGTACTTAAATTGAGCGTCTATTGACTCGGCGCGTGTTGTTGATCTATTTCTTGTTTCAAAATAAGATCTGCAAAACATCTTGGACATGGAGGTACGTTCTTTTGTTCGTTCTCAGGGATCTGAGAAAACAGGCTGAATATGGACCAACGAACTCGCATCATCTCTGTTTCACGTTCGTCAATGCAACCACCTTTAATGAAAATGATCTCTTGTTTACCAGTGCAAAAGATAGGAGTATCAGCCTCGAAGAGTATGTCTTTCGCGAAGTGGCATTTCGGAGTAGGTAAATGGAGAGGTTGGCCTTCCAAAAGAAGAAGCATGTGCCCCCATGGAAGGACGTTTGGACTCAAACGGAAATCGTTTAAAAATATGATTTCAGCAGATTCCGCTCCCACCCAAGCAAAACTACTGCTTGCAGGATTGCTGAAAGTATTGTACACATAATTCAAAGGATTTAGTAGGAATGTTTTCCCACAATTTGCTGGTCCCTTTATCATTATGTTACGATATTTCCCTCGCCCCTTTTCCAGTAATTCGCGCACTGCTCATTGAAAAACATCACGTGGAATTCTATTTCTGTCAAGAATGTCCTCCGCTAGCTTGAGCCACTGTTCATGGCAGTTTGCAGCACATTCTCCTTGAAGTGCATCTTCAAGAATTTCTATCCGTGAAAGGCGCTGACATTTTAACTTCGCTTCCGCCTCCTCAAGTTCCCAGCCTACGCTAATTGCTTCATCGACCACTTTGCTTCCTCTATTGGCAATAAACTCCGCAAGATCTTCTTTTCCCTGTTGTTTTTGGCTACAGGCTAGTGCAAGAAGCTCAAGTCTTGTTTTGATTCCTTTTGCAACAGCAAGTTGAGAAAATTCATAAATGCTCAGTCGCGCACGTTTTCGTTTCTTGTTACCTTTTCCCGCCTTCGTTTTACTGCCATCTTGGTGTACACTGTCGCTGGCGTGATGAGTCCGTGGTGAATCTGTGAGGTCTGGATGCTCTGGAGACTGAATATATTCGAGGTCCTTTTTTATTGTGTATTGCCAAGCACTATAGTAGTTGCAGTGATTATTTGAAAAATTTACCATAACAGAGTATGCCTCTTGCAGATAATTACAAACGCGCAACCATCTTCGTGGGTGCAAGAGCTTAATTGACATATGGTAATGCATTCCTCCATTTTTATGTTTTTCTTGGCTGCATACCCAGTGTAAAATGTCGGCCATTCCGCTCTTCGTCTCCGTATATGCCTCTATTACCACCTTGGCGAAGTCATCTCTTGTTGGAAATCTTTCCAAGTCTGCCTGACTATAGGTAATTAGATACACTGATCTCACTGCGCGATGTGATAACTCGGCCAACTCAATATCCACTTCGTCTTCCGAATGAACACTGCTTCCTTCGTATAATTCATTGTCGTCATCACATTCTGAATGCACATCGGTTAAATTTTCCATAATAAAATACAGCTATTTGAAATAAAACGTCTCCTACCCCTTCGTGTTTGTACTACGTCAGACACTGTAAATTTGTTACATTATACCATATGCTATTGCCCAATTGCCTATTCCTTTATATTCCATGTTTGGTCTTTATATGTGCTGTCCTATTCATTTTAGTAATTTTTTTTTCATTAATGAATATCTACAAGGCTTACTTATTTTAAAAATGTTTATGTCTAAAAAAAATACATTGCATTCATTTGAAAGTTTCACTAACTCGAAATTACCTTCAGTTAACTGATTATAATTTTTATAATCAGATGCATTTATTTATTTTTAATAACTTTTAAAGCATTTATTATTGATATTTTTACTTTTGTATAATTATGAAAGGCATATTTACTGCTTTTTTAACTCGTTTTCAGAAGTATTTCTTTGTTTTTATTGACCTGACCTATAAAAAAATTTCTTATTTTTTTCTAAATGTCATTTTCTATTCATTGCGCATGCTCAGCATTTTTTCCCGCCTCGGACAATCTCGGCCTAAAACCTTGAAACACCTCTCTATTTTGGCACCCCGTTCCCCTTTTCAATGTTGCTAAATCCGCTAAATTGTTTAACTCAACGGATAACAACATTGAGAGGGGTGCGGGTCCTACGTGTTTCAAGGATTTTTGTCCGAGATTGTAGCATGCAAATCCAAGGTCCTGTGTAATGTCAAGTTCCCAGTTGATCGCAAAAAAAAACAGATTATAAGCGCTAACTAGATCAAATTAGCGCTGTACAGTAATTACGACCGACTGTAATTTTGAGCATAACTTCAAAGTAAAAGGTGCCTGCTTTCAAGCCAACTGCAATATTTGTGTAAAAACGTATGCCAATGTATTCCTTGAACTCAACAGACTAGAATTATTCAGACTTGATTATCAGTCTTACGAGTGACTCAGTTTTCTTTTCTTTTTGTTCATATCAACAGAGATCTGCATGGGATTGTAACACGAGGATTCAGAAATGAGTTTCGACCCTTTTTCGGTAAGGCATTTTCAAGTTTATTTGCAAATGACAAGCACACCTTTCAAGCTCTTTAGAAATTCTATTCCCTGAAATGTTAGCCTTACAATAGGTAGACTGAAGCCGCTATTAAACCGAAGATACGAAGCAATCAAACAACTTCTTTTTTAAGTGTTTAATATTGTTATTTTTTCTAACCGTAGGCCTCCTATTTTTCCGACTCAACCAGCGCGAATACACGTGGACAAATAAATTCCTACTGGCTGGTGAGTAATGATAGTTGTTTAAGAACACACTCCTTTATTTTAGCTGTTATAATCATTATTATCATTATTCTCTTTTTAGACCTTTAATCCATCCGACGAAACGATCGCAAATGGACGTCACGTAATTGGATTGCAGATTCCCACTTCGTCTGTGACGGGCATCTGCGGCCGGCCGGTAAGATTGTAGTGTGTTAAAATCATTTGTAATTTATATTAAACCCGAATTCACTGCTTGCTTTGCATTTCGCTAGAAACAGCCAGTTTGGTGCAAGCAGTTCATTTTGCGTTTGCACAATGTTACATTCTGTCACATGATTACAGTTCGGAAAGTATTTGAGACCCCAGAAGTACTGACCTACAGAAAGCTGTATGGAATATACTACCACAGTATCACATGCCATGCCCCTCTCACATCCCGTTTAATTTCCCTTAGTTCAGTAGATACCGAGGAAGAGGAAAGGCAGTTCAGCACCATCAATGCTATCAGCAAAACGACATCCAATGGCCACCCAGAACACATAATTCCAAACTGCATAGTTCGAGCTCAAGCAGAACAGAATTTCAAATCAAACAAGAGTTGCTTTACTGATCAGCAGTCAAAGATTGGAAAGTTTGCCAGCAATCTCCCAGACTTCCCAGACACCATCATTCCCCATGAGCTACTGGACAGTGAAGTGTACCAGGCCCACCTTGAGAAGATCAGTGATTTTCTTTTGTGTGGAAAAGGAGTATGGTGGCATGTAGATGAAGATAATAAAGAAATAACCTTCCATGACAGCAAAGGTCAGCCTGAATTTCGAGACCAAGGGCCTCCAATGCATCACTTTCGTTCCTCTACCTTTCAAAGTGAACGAATCTACCTCAAGGAGAAATGGAACAATTGCCTTACCAAGGGAGATTTTCAGTTGCCAATCAGAAAGGTGAAAGTGTATAACTCCAGTGGCTATGTAGCATACACTGAGCAGTACAGGGTTTTCCAGGATGAGCCATGGCCTCTGCTTGATGCTGAAAATGAAGACCAAGAAGAAGATCAAGAGTATAGCCTGTCATTGCCTGATGATACAGAAGACTCAGAAGAGCAAGATCATCAACGGTCGGTCTGTACTAATCTGGTGGTGATTTCGAATGTAGAAGGTGCAGAACTGAGTGATGATGAGTGTGAAGGTGATGATGAGTTTGAAGGTGATGGTGATGATGATGGTGGTGCTCAAGGTGGTGGTGGTGATAGTGGCGGTGGTGTTGTGGAAAACACAGAAGATTTTATCAACTCACCAGATGTTCAAGATGCAGCCACTCTTCATGTTGGGGACCAGGAGAATCCAGAAGCAGAAGCAGGGCAAAGTGATGGCATAGAAGATCAGCCGCTGACAATTTTGCAAACAAAGCTTGCCATATCTGTGTCCAAAATATTAGGGGTGACACCTCTTGTGGAAGCCCTTGACAAGGCCAGGAATGCCCTTCACAAGAGAGAAAACTGTCAAAACAGATACTATCAAAATAAGTACAAAGATGCTTTGGCTTGCATTCAAACACAAGTGCTAGCAGCCCACCAGAAGTCTTCAAAAGAAATTGAAAAGTGGGAGAGAGAATTTGTTGTCAAGAATGGTTTTGCACCAACTTATGAACACTTTAAATCTGAACTGACCATTATGTCTGAATACAAGACGAAGAAATTGAGCAGGGACCTATTAAAACACTGGAAAATAACTGTACATATTTAATAAGCATTAACACTTTAAGCCTGGCCAGTGTCATGTACATATTTTGCTCACTGTTCTCCTTAAGATTTTGTTTAGATGTGAAGACCTTTTGTGTTCAGTTCTTTACTTCTCTATACCTGAATACTTGATTATGTATTGATATTGTGAGGAGAAATCAGATGTTGACCACTCTTGAGTTTTAAGAAGTAACGAGTCGAAGAACAAATTAGCAAGTTTACTATGAGATTTACCAAAATTAATATATGCCATATCTTTCCGATTTCAATATTTTTTTTTACAAGACAGCAAGACATTTTGCTCACGAGAACCAAATTATTATATAGTGGACAATACGGAATATAAACTAGTTTCAATTGATAGCTGACATGCATATGATTCAAACTCGAAACTTTATAATTATCTATCACAAAACACAGTTAAGCTTTCCTAAACTAAAACAGTTATTACTTGAATATATCAGGGTAGCAGGCGATCGCGAACGTTCAAAAGTCGATCGATAGGTAGCTTTATATAAAGATAGGTCATCCATTTAACCGGGATTTAACATGTACATAAAGCGAGCGATGATTCACGCTCTAGTTTCTACTATAGGAAAATACAATAAAGCATCAAACTTACCTCTGCTACACACTACAAGGTCCTTTCATCAGTTGTCCCATTAAAAGGCGAATAATCATTCCTAGCAAAATGTCCTTGAAAGAGTAAATTAACTCGACGCTAAAGCAAAATAAGCGACGCGATCGGGACACGCGATACTTTGTTTACTGAAATGACATGCGACCTTCCAAAGTTAATAAAGTCGCCCATTAATTAATGTCTAACCATGAACATTGCTGGGGGTCTGATTCTCGCTTTGGAGCCATTCCTTAATTCACGTGAGTAAAAGAATAATAGTTACATTTGTTACAGCTGAATATAACTCAAGCTAAATCAGCCCAGTTTGCCCATTAACATTTGTTATTTCCGAAAATATAACAATTGAATCATAGATAACTGAATACAGTGGAACCTCGATATAACGATACTCGATATAACGATGTTCCCGGTATAACGAGCAACATTTGTCAGCCCGGCATTTATTAACTCTTTATACGGTCAAATCTTACTTGTCATACCTTGTACGTTCAAGATCACCATGTCTTGAACTTAAAATGCTCTTTTGTTTCGATTTTTCTGCATTGTTGCTTCAAAACACGTTCAAATGAAATGTACGAAGCGATAGCTTGGTAACCAAGCATTTACAAGTAGAGAGAAATCTGGGCACATCACCGTGGGATCGTAAGAGTTTGCTCGGTGGTCCAATGATCAGTACCATGTCTTTCGAGATGTTTGGGAACTTTCAGTAGCAGAAAACTTGAAGCAGGACTGTCACAATAATTCAAAAATCCAGCGGATAAAGTTGTCGTGCAAGAAGTAAAAAACATTGAAATGGTCGGCCATTTACCACGCAACTTGAAAGAACCACGAAAGAACTACAGAGGAACAAGATGTGCTGATGAAAGTTTGACACAAACAGCTCCTTTACGAGCAACTACCAGTCATAGATGCAATGATTAACAACAACATACTTTCAGTTTGTTATATATTTATTCAGTAACATCCTAAGATATTTCTATGAATATCAATTAGGCCGCTGAGAACCCCAATAGCAGATGGTGCCGTAGATAAGCCGCACCCCCGATTTTGAACCCAAATTTTGAGTAAAAAGGTGCGGCTTATACATGGAGTTTTACGGTATTTTGCAAGTTACCGAGAGAAGAAAGCGAAATTAGCGATTATGGCTGATACACACAAAAATGGTATTATTCAAGTCGCCAAGGATAGGAAAGATATAAAAGACATTATCAATGCAGCTGAAGAACAAACAGCAGTTGAGCAAGTTGCAATTAAGAGGGCTGAGGTAATTCGTGAGTTCAACTCGTCAAGGCCAGAAAAATGGAATTAGCTAAGATTTGGATCGCTGTAACCGTGAAACATTTACCAGCAAGGGTTACTCCCTGTCAAAAAACGCCACTTTTGCTATAAGATTTGGAGATATTGTCCCGTCATATACTTGTTAATTTGTCTTAATAATAAAAAAAATGATTCAGACATAATCTAGTACTATTAACCAGAGAAGGTATTGTAGTTTAATATCTAGGCTTCATTAAATTCCTTGACAAGTTAAAATCAAAGTGGCCATGAGCCACTGAACTCGGAAAATTATGTTAAAGTTAATATTCGAAACACAAGTTGCTTCAATAACGTGATATCATTCTTATCCCTGTATGTGAAACACGCAGAGCTCAAATTACGTTTTCAATTTATCAAAATCGTTCGAACATCTAAACAGATCTACAAATGAGAAACATTGCCACTAAAAGACTACTAAAACAAATCACTTGATGGGTAAATCGTGTCACGTCTACGTCAACATCTCAGTGCCTTAAAACAGGCCCCAGGTGTCTCACCTGACAAAAGATGAAACGGAAGAGTACAACCGGAGTGCAAGTACGGAAGAGATAATTCCCCGTAACGAGCAGATCAAAAGGATTCTAAAACGAATTCAACGTGAGGTTCACTTAGGTCCTTAAGTAATCGCTCCAGTATTGTTGTTCGACGTCCGACGAAAATTACAAGAATTGAACTATAATGCTATAAAGTTTTATATCATTCACAGCATCTTGATCATTATCGATGCCACCAACTTGCAAAAGAGGTAGTATTTGTTATTGTAGTCTACAAGTTGATTGATTTTATTATTATTCATATACAGAGTGAATAAGTCCGGTCTCAATGGATTCAACCTATTTTGCAAAGAATCTGCGCAAGTTGACGGTAGGTTTATAATATTGTAGTTTTACAAACTACCAGTGAAGGTCAGTAAACACTGCTTCGTCAAAGAGTTTTTGCAGCGGAATTCTGCATGTATATTGTTCGTTCAGAAGTGAATTAACCATACAAAAAATTATCAAGTGTCCGTTGACTGTACTAACGCCTCGCGGTAGTTCGTTATAAGGGGCAGTAACCGTCCAAAAGAGAGGTCAATTAGTTCAATACAGTAAAATGTCTTAGTACAAGGACCCTTGTTGACTGAGTATGTTACACCTATACTAGCACTTGTTTCAGTTTTTTTTCTTTAAAGAGAAATAAGACCATTTATTTTGTTTCCGGCAATATTTTCAGATGCGGTGAAGGAAATGTCGGATTTTAAAGGAAGGAATGAATACCTGGGTGATATGTGGCATTCTCACCTGACAAAAGATGAAAGGGAAGAGTACAACCGGAGTGCAAGTACGGAAGAGATAATTCCCTGTAACGAGCAGATCAAAAGGATTCTAAAACAAATTCAACGTGAGGTAACCGACAGTGATTATACATGAATTACCTTTTGATGGTGTGTAGTTCGTGCATGCAGTACTGATATTCATATTTATCATAACCCAGTGACCGACTATTAGGCAAATTCGCAATCTGATTGGCTACGGATTTTCGATGGACTGTCCTCGGAGCGCGCTCAAGTAAAATTGTTGAAATCACAAACCAAAAATAGACATACATCACTTTCACTGAAGATTTTGTTTAATAGATCATTGTCTGGGTTATGCTAAAACAATTACACCGATTACTATCGACTTTTGATTATTAACAATGATGGGGAAATACAATAAAGTTATTCTTTTATTTGCAAGGTATACGAAGGAGGAAGGTCACTGACAAATATTTAATGGTAGTAAAATACAGTAATAACTGAAATAGACGGTCGTCCTTATTAAATAAACACTGTGTTTTCTTTATATTTTTCAGTGTGATAAACTTAGAGACATCGGGGTTAAGTGCGGTGTCATTGCTGAACAAAACGGAAAAGGAGATGGCCGTCTTAGGTCATCCTAGAGTGGTGAAGTTTATCGAGGACTCCAATATCAATATCACCGCAAAATTTTACTGTTTTGTGAATGGAGAAGGTACTGATTTGTATTTTTTCGTCATGCTTCCATTTTGGTAGCATACCAACTTGGAATAGATATACGTAAACTTTACTTCAAAAGAGGTATCAATTAAAAGAAATGTCGGTTAAATAAATTTCAAAAACTCATTAACAATTCATAAACAAATACAAAATAAATGCATGCTTAACCCTTGTAAAAAAGCCACCGGGTTCGGCGGGATTCGCGCCGGTATCCCGGCAAGAAATTGGCCGCCGGGAATCGCAGAACAAGCGGGAATCTCGCCGGAAAAATTATCTGTGGCCAATTTCTTGCCGGGAATCCGGGAAATCCTGCCGGGATACCGGCGAGAATTTGGCCGCCGGGAATTTCTTCTTTGGATAAGTTCTCGGCAAGATTCCCGCCAGGATTTTGCCGCTGCATTTCAGCACCTGAAAATCACTTGGTTCTGTCAACCCTCAAATTAATTCCTGTTTCCTTTCTCGTTATTGCCGATAACATTTCAAATGAAAGCTGTGTTTACACCGAGTTCAAGTGTCGTAAAAATAAATGATCACGAGGTTCGTAATTTACTCACTGTTTGTACGCCACAAGGTATTAAAAAGTGAAAACTGTAATCAGGTTAAGTAATAACGCAGGTGGATTTATCCAGAGAAATATTGCTTCTGTTCAGGTACTTTAACAGCGAATTAAACTGATCGAAGGTAAGCCCGCCGAATGTCGCCAAAACAAACACAGTGAAATACGATTCCTCTGTATCAAAACAACCCGATATATTTTATTTGCATGAGAAGGTCATCACAATTCACTTGAAATAAAATACAGATCGTGTAACCAACATTTTGCTTGAGCTGTGGGTAAAGGTCAAGAAGAATATAAACTTTGCACAGCTTAACGCAATCTACCAAAGTCAAACCAAGCTGGGAAGAAGCCATTTTGTAAAAATTCCATTGAATCACGGGCAGATCTGAAGTCACAAATACAGCGCAATGTTTACCACACGAAAACAAGACTGTATGTCAAAAAATCGGCAATTTCTGAGCGAAATGTAAAATTTATGAAAATTTGTTGATTATGCCCTTATTCCAGCTTGCTCTTCAAATATTTCCGCTTGGTGGAAATGAAGTAATTTTCCAACCTATAAACAAAGCAGAGAATACATTAGTCCTGCCTATCAACCTGCTTTCAAGCTTCAAAATTCTGTTTGATACAGAGGCCTTCTCCCTAGGCTGTTCGAGCTGAAATATTTCCTGTAGTTTATCAGCGTATTGAGTTTATATAGGAATCGCATCGAAAATTAAATATTTGGAAAGCAAAGACGAACAATGTCAGCAGGCAACATCATGTATTGTTGCAAAATAGTGTATGGGTCTGACTGTGTCCTTAGCACGTTATTTGATCTCTTTGACTTAAAAAGTCTTGCAAGAGTGTAACACAATACTGTCAACTCTCGCCTTGTGTACACCCTGTTATAACGGACACCTGTTATTACGAACAAAATCCAGCCCTCCACCAGGCAAAAGTATAGATGTTTGAGTGAAGCTGAAAATGACTCCCGCCATTGCGGACTCGCACTATTACAGACTCCAAACTACGTCCTGAGGGTGGCCGCTGTAACAAGAGTTCACCACACGCCGAGCTGGTATGCATCCAAAAACGATTATCTCGGGGCAATTTTTCTCTTTCACTTTTAATTCAATTGGCCTCAAATTTTGCACCGTAATAGATCGCCTCATTACACAGGGATCTATGGTTTTCGATTTCAAAGGTTTGTTTCTTTTGGTGGGAAAATGACATCACCAAATTGGTGCCAACATTTTGTTTTGGGATATTTGAACTGAGATTCTGAAAGAGCATAACATGATGATTTCAAAACTGCAAAAAAACATCTGAAAAATGTTATTCCAATCGAAAGTTATATTGAATTTTGAATTTGTGCTATTTTAGAAACAAAATGGCGGTACATATCACAAACAAATGGCAAATAAAAACACAATCCATTCAGTCCCAATATATAACAAAATTAAAAAACCTAGGAAACTCAAACATTCACTCCCTTACAATTGATGAGACATTCATTGACTAATTGCAAAAAAACGATCAATAACGCGAACAGTGCATGTACAGCTGTAACACCAACCTAAAAGTAGAACAATACGACATATCTCAATAATGACAACCACAACAACAAAGAAGGAATTTTGTCTAACAGAATCAAAGTTTACACATCGTTGGTTTTACAGATTCCAAACGCACACGACAACAATAATGGCTATAGCCATAAAAACAGATAACAGCATATTCTCTCTCAATAAATGTTTGTATCACCTATACCTAGAGCTCAAACCCACAAAGGTTATATATTCAACACTTGCTTTGGTTCAGGTATGTATTTAACAAATAAAGAAGCCAAAACCATGTATTATACTGTCATAAAACACGACGGGAATTTGAGAACACGAGAGAAATTTAGAAAACACGAGCCGCAGGCGAGTGTTTTCTAAATTTCTCTCGTGTTCTCAAATTCCCGTCGTGTTTTATGACAGTATAATACATGGTTTTGGCTTCTTTATGTGCTTTAAAAACAAAGATTATGTATCAGCATAATCTAATTTATGCGGTGCCATGAAATGTAACAATAAGAGCACGTGCTAGTCAGGCTGAGCGTATCGGATAACAGACTATTTAGAGGCACGCTCACTTTATTCCGGCCTCTTTTGATCTAGAACTTCACGGGTTCACTTGGAAATTTTAAGGCAAGTACTTACTATGGCTTCCTCGCGCCCCCGTGTGTTAGTTTTTGGTCATTCTTTTGTTCGCCGACTCTCGATTTTTATACGTAGGCATTGGTTCGATCGCCTCAACCACTCTTTTTCGTTGAGTCAGGCTACAGTGCAATTTTGGGGGTTAAGCGGTTTCACGGTTGATAGGGCTTTGCATTCCAGGCTCACCCGTCTGGGATCCTTTCGACCGGACATAGTCATTTTAGAACTTGGGACTAACGATCTTTCCCGTCATGAACCCGCGGTAGTTGGTTCAATGTTAGAGGAGTTCGCTCGCGTTCTTCATGTTGATTATGGGGTTAAGGTGGTTTGCGTTAATCAAATCCTTTTGCGCGATAATTCCCCTGTTTTCAACGCCCGCGCGCGTATTTTAAATCAATATTTAAAGGTCGTATTGGAACCGCTCCCTTTTGCCTTTTTCTGGCACCATCGCGGTTTCTGGCGCTGCTCGCATAATCTTTTGTCAAGCGACGGCGTACATCTCAATGCTTTAGGACACTACAAATTATATCGTAGTCTACGGGGAGCGACACTAAAGGCGTTGTCGCTCTTTCGCAATCTCCCTAGGCCTTAGTCGGCCGCTCACATAGTTGGGATTTTTTGTTTTTAGTTCTGTTCATTACATTTCTACGCTACATGGGTCTCGTTCTCCTTGTCTGGCGGCGTGGGTCTATTGTTATTTGATCACATCCATTATGGGTCATGTTCAGTGCCTTTCACTATTGTTTTCCAAAGTCATTATGCGTGTACAACCTTTTGGCCGCTTGTTATTTCAAGCAAGGCCCAATGCACTCGACTTTGGGCTAGTGGTTTTATTTTTCAAGCTATGTTTTGACTTCCATTATTGGTTGTCGGTAGCTGGCACTTTATTTTTATTTTGCGTTGGTCACGCGCCATTCAATTTACAGGCCCATTTATATTATTTACGTTATTTCGTTACGTTTGGTTTCTTTGTTTTTTCATTTTAAGCACGTATCATGCCGCCTAAAGGTAAATCAACCCGCTCCTTAAGCGTAAAGGTACAACCCTGGTGGCTGGCAGCAACAAACGCACTACGCGTTCCAATTCCAAACGTCCGGCTAACCAGGTTTCTGGTAAATCTGCTGTGCCATCCGGAACAGGGCACCGTCATCCGACCTGGTTGAAGGCACTCCAAAGCAAGTCCTCACTGACTCTGTTAACGTCGACATTGGGGCCCTCACCGCCACTATCACCGCGGCCATTTCTCAAGGTCTCCGCGAGGCTGGAATTGCACCATCTACGCCCAGTGCACAGGATCAGCCAGTTCACCAGGAGGCGAATGACGCCATTGCAAGTGATGCCGATGATCTCACTGAATTGCTGCCTGTTGGTAGGTCTGACCAGGCCAAACCTTCTTCCACTTTTCGTAGTGCTAGTGTTAGCCTAGTTTTCACGCATACCAGTGAAAATTAAAACTAAAATATGGGCGGATGAATATTTTGAGTTGGGAGCTCTGCTGTCTTCATCACCCGATGATACCAAAATTCTGTTTTGATTTCTAATGATTCGTCGCAACCTCGACTTTGTCTCGAGCCCGCCACCAAAGTCCCACGAATCACCAACATACACCAGTGGGTGTCGGCTTTCAATTTCTTTCATTGCCGTTTATACGCAGAAAAAAACCATCGACAACAGCCGACCTGCTGAAATACGTCGAGGTTGTGAGGGACATTGCTTCCAAGGGTGGGAATTGGCGGTATTATGACGAGCAATTTCGATATTTGCGACAGTCTAGCCCCAACCGACTTTCTTTGGGGCCAGGTCCATTGGGAGTTGTGGTTCCATTCCCTCCATAATTTTCGTGGCCAATCAGGACAGCAGAGCTCTCAGCCAAAGACCGTGCAGAAGTCTCAACAGTTTTTTCCCAAAGGGACTTGCTGGGCCTTTCACGCAGGCAAATCATGTCAAGGGTGTAAATTTGAGCATGTCTGCTACAAATGCGGAAAGGGTCACCCGGCTAGCCAGTGTCGTACCAATACCACACACAACTCACACTCTCGCTTCCCGGTCAGTGCCAAATCTCCCACTTTTAGACCCTCGGGAACACCTCAACAGTCCCCCAGTAACTCCAGTCAACCTGGGGCAGCTTCAAATTTACCTCGCAGGGTATGACCAGGGTCTTTCGGATTTCCTCCTTGCTGGTTTTAGGTTTGGTTTTAGTATTCCATTTTTTTGGGGAACGATCAAGTTATGAATCGCCTAATCTGAAAAGTGCTTTAGATAATCCCGACGTCGTTCGAGCTAAATTGGGTAAGGAACTAGACGCGGGAAGGATAGTTGGTCCATTTACACACCCTCCTTTTCAAAACTTCCGTTCTTCTCCTCTGGGTGTTGTTCCTAAGAAGACTCCCTCCGAATTCCGACTTATCCATCATCTCTCTTATCCAAGTGGTGCTTCAGTCAATGATTTTATTCCTAAAGAGCTTTCCACCGTCCGCTACGCAACAATTGATGATGCTATTTCGATAATTAAGAAATTGGGTCCAGGGTGTTACTTGGCTAAAACTGACATTCAGGCGGCTTTTCGCATTATTCCCATCCATCCAAAAGATCATCCTTTACTCGGCATGTGTTGGGAGGGGGCGTTATTATTTTGATCGTACGCTACCCATGGGGTTGAGTTTTTCGTGTTGTTTATTTGAAAAATTTTCCACGGCTTTAGAGTGGATTGCTCACCATGTTTTACATGCCACAGCAGTTATTCACGTCCTTGATGATTTTTTTATTTGTTGCCCCTTCGCACGCACAATGCCAGTATGATCTCAATAAGTTTCTTCGCCTCTGTAGCACCCTGGGAGTTCCCATTGCTCATGAAAAAACCATGGGTCCTTTCACATGCCTTCAGTTTGTTGGAATTACCCTTGACACAATTACCATGGAGGCTCGTTTACCACAGGATAAGATTGACAAATGTAAGCACTTACTGGGTGGTTTCCTTAGTCGCCGTTCTGCGACCCTTCGCGATTTTCAGTCACTAATTGGCTTTCTAAATTTTGCATGCTCGGTCATTGTTCCCGGTCGGGCGTTTCTTCGCCGACTTATGATCTCACTAAAAGCATTACCAAACCCCATCATCATATTAAGTTAACAAAGGCAGTCAAAGCAGACCTTCAGACATGGCTCACTTTTCTTGATAAGTATAATGGTAAATCTTTTTTCTTGCCCGACATCTGGGAATCATCACACAGTCTTAAACTCTACACAGACGCAGCGGGGTCTAAAGGTTACGGCGGAATTTTCGGGACTCATTGGTTTTATGGCCAATGGGATGAGAATTGGAAGTCTCTAAACATTACTATTTTAGAGCTTTTCCCTATTGTGATAGCTTTGAGCTTGTGGGGATCTCAGATGTCGAATAAGTGTATAACCATTTTTACAGACAACGGTGCATTAGTTGAAGTTATCAATAGGCAGACATCTAAGGAGCCTAAGGTCATGACACTTATCCGCTCTTTTGTTCTCACTTGCCTTACCCATAATATTCTTTTTTCGCGCGCGCCATATACCGGGTTTCTTAAACGTTCAGGCCGATTATCTCTCACGTTTTCAGGTAGAGGAATTCCTAGCTCTAAGGCCCGACGCAGACATCGCTCCGACTCTGATTCCCGAGAGCCTTCTTCCACAGAATTGGTCACTAATTTAAAGGACATGCTCTCATCGGCTTTGTCGCCCTGCTCACGCCAATCTTATCAAAGGGCATGGCAGCTGTATGTCCAATTCTCAGGTCGTTTTTTGCGATACCTTCTCGCCAAGTCTACCCCTTGACGTCACGTCTCTAGCATTATTTATTTCCTACATGACAGCCCGAAAATTTGCTCACTCGACAATATGTTCCTACATCTCTGCCATTAGTTATGTTCACAAATTACGGGGTTTGACAGATCCAACGAAGTCTTTTTTAATTCTAAACTTCTCACGGCGCACCGGCGCGCCAACCCCCAATTGGACGTACGACTCCCAATCACTCGACCAGTTTTACATAGCCTCGTCCGGTCCTTAGAGTTTACAAGTTCCTCTTCCTACCAGCGTCTTTTATATACCGCCATGTTTTTAACAGCATTTTACGGCTTTTTTCGCCTCGGTGAGCTAGCGTCCAAGAATACGCGCACCGCGTCCCTTGTTGTGCAATACGATCAACTCACGTTTCTACTGGAAAATAATAGGCCCGTCACCGCCAAGATCTCTATCAGCCATTATAAGCATAGTCTCGCTAAGCGGCCATTCGACATCCTGATAAACCGAGAATCATCACAACCGTTTTGCCCTGTTGATTTTTTACTTCAATTTTGCGCGTCAAGGGGTCGCGTTCCTGGCCCTTTGTTTTGCATGCCTGACTTATCACCTATATCTGTCTCGGTGTTTAATCGTCAACTCAACACCTCATTATCCTTTTGCGGCCTTGACACATCCCGGTACAAGCCGCACGGGTTTAGAATTGGCGCTGCTAGCCATGCCGCGGCTTCGGCCTCTCCGATGCACAAATACGTTTTCTTGGACGCTGGAGCTCCGACGCATTCAAAGTCTATATTCGCCCGGAATCTTTTTGAACGACTTTTTTTGCGATTTTCTTTTGACTTATTTCCGGACACGAGTGATTCAGACATGGGCTGTCACTCTCTCGTCCGGGGTCGGTTAATCGAAATTCAGCAATGGTTTTCACCCTCCCTGGGTTTACTCACGGGACTTTTTGGCTGGGGATAGAGCTCCAGTATATCTGTATGCATGTCTATTTTACGGTGTTTGAAGGAGTTCAGAATTACTGATTTCTGCTGTTTTTATTGCATTGAAATGTGAGATATTTCGGGTATGTAATTGTTGCGCTCCAGACAGGGGCTGGTGCACACTTACATAACTGCGTTATTAGTTTTCTTGCTTGTCAGTACCGTTTTGTCTTCGCTTTTGGATTCTGATATTACCATTTATGTAACGATCGCGTTTCAGTCATGGGCTGGCGCTTCTTTATTGGGTTAATATCTGGTATTTAGTATTCTTTATTGGGTCAATATCTCGTATTTAGTATTCTTAGCACATTGTTTTATACCAGGCACGTTTTACGGCACTTAAATCTGCGTACAAGTTTTCGTACAGGTATACGCTTCTACAATTTATACTGAATGTCTGTTAGATATAACCTAGGTCGTAGTCGTAGAGGTGTAGAGGTGTACAAGTCGTAGTCGTAGAGGTGTACAATCGTAGAGGTGTACAATCGTAGAGGTGTAGATCCAACCTCGTGATTTCATAATTTTGTACGGTTTATCGTAGAGCTGTACAGGCGTATATCATAAGCTATAAGTGTAAGTATAGATGAGGCATTTATAAAGTAGTAAGTTTCAGATGTATGATATTGTAAATACGAATAAAGATGTGTGTACACAAGATATTAAAATTTGTTTCCAGATTATTCGTTACTTAGCTGTTTGCTACTATTAAAATTTCGACTAATACCCTATGGTCTAGTCATAATTTACGGGTTTAGTTTTTAGTTTAAAGGTTTTCCTACGAATGTACGATATGCCGTAGAGTTGTACAGATGTACATATTTATTAAAAGATAGTAAAAGTTGTTCTCGTTACTCTGTTCGCTAGTAAACTTGGACTAATACCCACATCTACGCTGATTAGTTTTTCTTTTAAATGTTTTCTACATGTCTACGAGTGTACGATATTCCGTAGAGTTTTACAGCTGTACTTCTGCCCTAAAAGAAATTAAAAGACATTAAAAGTTGTTGCCAGATTATCCGTTACTCATTTCCCTAGTAAACTTGGACTATAATACCAAAAGTAATACCTCTTATTCATGTATATTCTTCGGTAGGGGAAAAGTTTTTATGAAGGGACGAGAGAAGCGTGTAAGCTATTGTAGAAAGGTATTGGGTTTGATTTCTGAGTGATTTTTCAGCTAAATATTTTTGAGTCGAGGAGTTTTATTTCCTTAGTTGACCGTGCCACTCTCCGAGGGCGAAATTATTTTCTTTCTTCATTATCCGTCGCCTTCGACGATACTGTTTCACTTCGTTTTCAATACAGGTAAAGCATTACTGGTCAAACTCGCAATATATTCAACTTAATTAGCCGTGTAAAAAAGTCAAGAAAAGCTACAGGTTCAGCTTTGTAAATCAACTGGATTAATCTAAGCGTGGTGAACATCCACGTGATTTATAGTTTTTAGCCGTTCTTTATTTAACAAATAAATAAGCCTCAAGTCCTCAACTGTGCTATGTTCTGTTATAAAGCACTCAGGAAGCGGCGCGAGTCGTACTTCTTGAGTGCTCCGCCGCTTCCTTAGTGCTTTATAACAGAGCACAGTTGAGGCTTATTTATTTGTTTTATGATAAAAAAATCCATGATTTCCTCACAATTGTACCTTTATTTCCCGAAACAAACGTTCCATTTTACATCGAGAACAAACTGAACGTCGTCAGCACCCGTGCTTTGGACTCTGATAAAGCACGCTAATTCGAGCCAATCACAGCGCTTGTACGAATGCTTCAAATGATTTGATTTGTCAACGAGACAAAAGCTGTCAAAACATCAAAAACTGAAATGAAATGGAATTTTTTGGCCTTCCACTCAGAGCCTCGGAGAGGATATTCAAGCAAGCTTTCAATTGATCGCTAAAATGACGAGCGTTGTAACTCTTCAGGCTTGCTTCGCTGTGATGACCATCGTTCCGAGATCAATGCTGCGAGATGGTCAGTTGCACGAACACTATGGAGAAGACAATTTGGAAATTTCTTTCATCATTCCTCCGAGGTTGTTAACACAGAGAGGTTTATTTTCGTACCATACTCGATCTTCAACTCTGCGGATTGCGTAAGCATTCATTAGCTCCGTGCTTTGTACTCATAAAGCACGCTGTTTAAACCAGTCAGAGCGCGTGTTATATTGACACTTTATTATAACTGTATAAAATACTCCGGTTATTTGATAACACTTGAGAAATATATAAAACACTCCACTGCGGCTGGTGTTTTCTAAATTCCTATCGTGTTCTCAAATTCCCGTCGTGTTTTATGACACCAGTATGAATACCACGGTTTTTGCTTCTTTATTTGTTAAATAAAGAGGAAGTAAACATGGCGGCCGGTTTTTGAATGAAATTTGCGTTTATTCTTAAGGACATCACTCAAACTCCCTGTATCTTCAAAGTACTGGGAAGTTAGCAGAATGACCACGAAGGATTTCAAGAACTGGTTTTCAAGTAATTTAAAAAATCGTAAAATGGGGTTTCGTAAATCTCCCGCGGCGATGAGAGAAGATTGACAAGATTTAGCTGAAATTTTATATTTTAGGACCGAAGATTTCCAGACGATACCTACAATTTCCCAAACCAGTCGGTACTCATTTTCGTTGTTTTCCATGTTTTATCCCTTTATTTCGAAGTTTTTTACATTCAGCTCAGAAATTATACTAAAACAATCATTCGCCTATCAGGCTCATGAATATTGGTGAATATTTCTCTCTAAAGTCTCGGTAAATATTCCCCAATATTCACTTCTCCTTATGCGAATAATTGTTAAATAGTAACTAACCGAAGGTAGTTAATGGTTTTCTTTTAAATGTTAACAAATGAAAAGTCCCAATAAAATTTGAGTATTAAATATTCGTTTTTTATTCATACCTAAAACAAGAACTAAACGTTTACAACTTGGTGATGCCTATTATATCACATTAGGTAAATTTAATTAACAATGATTTCATTTAAATGTAACATATTATTTCCTCAATTCAATTACATTAATTTTTTTTCTCAGATTCATTTTAGACGACAGTTTTTATATGAATTTTGAAGATGAATATTAGTAATATATGTGTTAATATAATATCTTATAATTCTTTTATTTTCCATTCCTCAAATATTGGTATCAGTGTTCACTTGCAGTTGCAACATTTATATTTTGCACTCTTAAGATTTGCCTCACTAAACGACAGCCCTACACATTTCAAGTGTTGCCACTGTCTGCATTTTACACACATTATGTGGCCTGTTGAACGTGATTTTTTGTTGCACTTGTTGCAAATAATTTTTGTCTACATATTTCGCCTTTGTAAGTGTTGATCTTGTCCATGTCTTGTGTTCTTTAACTCTTTTCTCCTGTGGCTCTTCATCTAAAATTGTCACTTTAAAAGGCAAAATGCCTGTGTGGAAGGAATGATATATTCTATTAGTTTATCCCTTATCTTCAAGGACATTGTGTCACACCATTTTATTTTATTTTTAATTCTTCTTTATTATTTTAATTCTAACCCTTTTTTCAAACATTTACCTGTCAAAAATTGGGTCACTTATTTCTTTTTATTCTCATTTTTATTCTCAACTTTTTCAGTTTTGCATTTCATTTCATACCACTCTCTTCCTTAATTATTATTAACATTGAAACTTGTTCTTCACAAATATTAATTCATCTTCTCAAGAGTTTTAATTTATACAATCAGTCCATTTTCATTCACTTACTGTTTTGTGATCTCCTCGGTGCTTCCATGTTGTCTTCCATGTTTTTCCATGTTGTCTTCCATCGACTCTCTCTTCTCTTTCTCTTCTTCGATTATTTTCATTTTTTCTTTTCATTTCTCTATACTCATTCTCCATCTTGATTCTCTCCCATTTCGCATCTTCCAGATCTTTTGAGAGATATATTTTTGTACAGTTACATTTCACATTTGAATGAAATTATATTGTTTTACTTATTATCATTAGGCACGCAAACTTATAGTAAGTTATGGTAACCAGTACATTAACCCGTTCATAACAGATAATAGGGAGTTTAAGGTACCACGACGTTTAATCTGAATATAGCGTAGATTAAACAAACTAGTTTATATTTTACAAAATTTAGTTTGTATATTGTTGTCAGAGCTATATTCAATTTAATAATGTAATTACGTTTCGATTATTGTTCTCCAGAAAACTCACAATTAGTTAATTTTCAGTTTAAATTTTTAAATTTTTGTTTTAACGATATTCTTGTTATCGTTGCCGTTGTGGTTTTCTTAACTTCCCTAATACGTTTGTGTTTGTCACACATGAATCCCATTGCAGATTTTTTGATTTAATGTTGTAAACATCAACAATTGTCTGCAAGTTTGTCCTGAGTACTATTTTAAACGTTAAAATAAAATTTAATGACTTCTTGGAAATTACATATCGCTTGAAGAAATAACCTCTGTCCATCATTATATAATATATAGTTGCACTTGTATCTCCAATCATACTGTATAGCATAATTTTACCAATCATATAAAATAAACAATAGCCTCCATTTGGCGAGGAAATATGCTCGGATATTTGTCCGCGGACATTATCTGTTAAAACTGTGAGCTCCGAGGAACAGATAATGTCCAAGGGCAAATATCCTAGCATATTTTTGAAGCCAAATGGAGGCTATTGTAGTTATTATCCTTCAAATATTTTTTCACAACGCCGTTCTGTTTGCCGTGGAAGATCTCAGTCGCCCAAGCTGTTAAACATCAAAATAATTCTGTTGGCGTTCAAAAATATTTCTAGTCTGTTCAAAACAATCAGTTTTATTTAATTTAGCAATTTATTTGAGACGAAAACTGAACCTGCGAACGTGAAACGCAAATGTTCAAAACTGGGGAATATCACCCGGATATTCCCCAGTTTTGGCTGCGTCACGTGACGTGTTTACACCAATTGTGCGCGAGAAAATTTTTTGATGGGATTATAATAACTCATATTCATACCTTGTTTTATCCCTTCCAGCTCTTCAGATTTGTTTTTCAAAACGTCTTTTGTTGATCTCAATTCTTCTCTCAGCTTTATTTCCTCCGTTGACTTTTCCATGTTGTTTTCTTTTTCTTCATTTGACCCTTCACCCTCTTCAGTGACGTTGTGATCTGTAATTTCAAAGGCAGTTAAAGTTATTTATTTTTCTCATGTTGTTGTTGTTGTTTTTTGTTTCAGATTTTAAACAACATAACAAATTTACCTTCTTTGGACTGTTCCCCTTCCTCTATGTGGACGTCAACTCCTGAAGCTTTAGAATTTCATAAGGTTAGAACGTTATTTTTAATGTTTAACATTCCATTGATTTGTTGTTTTTTTTCACCTTTGTTTTTGGCTGTCTGTCTGGTTTAATATCAAACTTCCTCAATAAATACATCCTCTGACAACCACATATTTCTTAGGGGTCGGGGGGAGGGGGTAGTTTTTTTCTCCTACCCCCTAGTAACTAGCGCCTTTAGACCTGTCATTATGTCACCTTTGGGGCACTAAAGCTCCCCACAGGCCATATAAATACAGTCATCCATATATTAAGTGTTGTGAATTGAAACATCACATGATTAATGTGTGCAGTCGCTTTGTTATTAGTTCCTAGTGTATAACTTATTTACTTCTTTACTTTCAGGTATTCTACCCAACTCTATAATTTCTCACTCACCTCTATCCAACTTTGAAAGCACTTCTGTTTTGAACAGTGACCTTTTTATTTGAACGCACCCCTTCGGCGCAACTTTCTTCTTGGATGGTGAATAGAATTTAGATTGTCCTGATCTTTTCCCTAAAATAAATTAACTTCTTTACAAACTTCCACTTACAGACATTTAATAATTTTTTAAATTAGGTTATGTCATTTATTTATACAGTAGAATCCCGCTATCTTGAAATCGGTTATCTCTAAAACCCCGCTATTTTGAATTCAAACCAATTTGCCTTTCCCTTGTTTTTTGGTCATTTACTGTTGTCCTTCTCGAACTCCTCATTATCTCAATATTGTTTTTCTCTTTTTTTTTTCATTTTCTTCATTTCGATAATGGATACCTTATGATCTAATCAAAGGCACTATGTGCCAACTCGTGAATGGAAAAGTAAAGAAATTAATTAACATAGAAATATGCAGTAGTACCGGGTAAATGTAAGTTGACAGTCTCGTCCTCTATGTTTTTGAGAATCGAGTTTTTGAGTTTTGAGTCTCGATTTATTCCTCGAAACAGAACAATAAGATTCCGCGCGGCATTCGCGCAAGCCGGTGTATTTCGTATTCACGTCCAAATCAGTGTTGGTCGGGAGGGAAACTCAAACGAAAAGTCTTTAATCGTACTCATCGGATATTCGATAATCCCGGGCGATAATCGCCAGCTTTATGGGCCGAATATTTTTAAAAACAAGGTTTACACAGGGTTTAACAAAGCCATGGCCTAATACGATTTTAAACTGACTGGCCAACCTAAATGTATATATTTAAGCTCATAACCGTACAGTAAACGTTAACCCTGTTTAGAAGGTGTATATAAAACACAGACTAAAAAAACATTTAGCGACTTAGACTGACCTGCTTATAAGTTGATTTAGACCTCATTAACTAACTTTTTAGACGTCGTTTAAATATTCGGCCAATTTGTTCGAACTGGTTTGAGTTTTATTTTAAAGCATGTTGCTGTTCGTGAAATAAAATATTTCAATCATTTCAAAACATTCTGATCTTGTTTGTGTAGTCTGTGCTTCGCACGCACAATATAAAATTAATTGTATATGTAAACATTCATTCGTCTTCAGTTCTGTCATACACGAAACTCTTGGAAAGAAAAATACTTCAGTTATCTATGAAGTTGTAATTCTTGGACTAAAATTAGCTACAGTTAAATTATCAAAAATGGGTTTGCTCTCCTATTAAAAAAACATATGAAAATGACAGGTAAATCTTAGTTTTTTTGTCCCCCGTCACGCAACGCTTCCTCGCACAGTCGTTCCGATAATAATATTTTACAATTATTTCAACCATTCATGCAACTAAAATAAACATACATGCATATGATAACATCGTCCATCGCGCTGACTAGCTGAGGTAAGACTTAAATAAAAGAAATAACTCAACAAACGACGCGAGTCCATTCGCCAGCGCCAAGGAAATATGGGGGTGAGCCAAAAAAACACTGTCGAGCGTCTAAATAGATCCATGAATAGAAAAGATGAACATAGCCACTGAAACCAGTCCTTTGGTGAGTAAATCAAGCCACTTCCAGCTCAAAACAACAGCAACTCGGTGTCCTCGGTGAATCTCATTTGAGCCCGCGATAGTCGTTCATTCGTTCAGCGGAGCAAAAGTACAGGGCCTCTGTCGCTCCCGTGGGTGTCCCCCGTGAGTCAAAAAAGGAATCTTGCGTATCGAAGGTCGCGAGATCGAACCCCGGTGGAGGCACGTTTCCCCCCCCCCCCCCCCGCAAGTATGAGAAACACAGGTACTAATATCAGTTCGCTTTAAATATATACGCTGGAAAAAAAGCATTGAAGGGTTTTTATAGTTCAGACGCAAGCAAAAGAAAATATCATAGAATTCCATAGTGGTACAAAAGAAAATATAGAATGATTCAGATAAATTAGATTTTATTCATACACTTGGTATAAAGAAGATACAACATTTAACATACTTAAGTGTTTTCCTAAGTCTTGAAGTCCGCAGCTTGGTTTTTAAAAGTTTCGACAGCTTGAGTCTTCATCAGAGCTTGAATCGATCGAAGAACTTCAAACGTGACTCACTTTTAATATTCTAAATGTCTCCTCTTTGGGCGGTCGACTATTATTTAGGGTTATTTCTTTCAATTTCGAACTCCAAAAAGGTGTCTAATTGTAATTGTAGGAGTGAAAATACCGTGTTGAAAAATAGAAGAGATCCGCGCCAGACGCCATTTTGTTTACTGATAATGCATAAATTACCGCACTACGCATACATTATTGTTTACAACTTGTGGCCATCGACCGAGGGATCGAGCGAGGGAGCGAGTGAAAATTTGTCCGCTATACGCTATAACTTCGTTCATGCTAAGCATTCACTCGTTAAAAATGAAAATGTTTATTTTTCAAATATTGATTATCCATTTTCATTGATACATATACACATTTGTCTTTTCTTGTTTTAAATTACCCGCTATCTTTTGAAAAACAATGTTTTTTTACTTACCAATTCCAAAATTTTCGATAGCCTTCCGTACTTCACTTTGATCAAGCTTATCTATTCCTTTATTTTTGCATCGTCTATTTAGCTCACCAAGTCTTACTGACACCATTGGACAGAGGTCCTCATCAGCCAATGTAGACTTCCTCTTTGTGTCTATAAACTCCTCGACCTGCCAATAAATTATGTTAATTATAGTTTGTAAACTCTTTTCTTTCCAATGCTGTAAACTTACGCTTATAAACCCCCCGCTTATAATCTCCACACCATCCCCCCCGCCCCGATTATAGGCATATTTACCTATAAACAAAACAGAAAATCCTATTATGACCACCCCAACCCCTCCTGAAGGGCATTTCTTCATAATGTTTCCGTAAGAAAAAATATTTTTTATTATCTTATTTGTCCCTTTATACATATGTTTATTATTATTCCATCACTGATATCTCCTTAGAACAATTTTATTAATGTTATTTTAAATTATTACAAACTTCTTTAGTTGTTAATCCTTCTATTGCTGCTTCCATCGTTGAAGCGACTTTCGTCACAAACTGTTCCGGTGAGCCATAGCCAGAATTGATAGTACATGGAATATCATTCTCTTCCACTATCTGGACTTCTCGGATGAATGGCATAATCACTTCTCTCATATGCTCCACCAATTCATAGTCGTACACAGAGGAAGTAATTTCACCCATCTTGTTATTGTATGAAAAATTAAAAAAAAAATACGGTTTAAATTTCAATTTTCGCGACATAAAATTTTCTAGATTTTTGGATGGCCATATTTCACGACACTTAATTTTCTAGATAATGTTACATTTGTAGAAACTGAATTACTTTATTGTCGCGATTTCATCGATAAACCAATCATGAGAATCATGAAAGGTTCAAGTCTTTTGTTGAACTCAGTTATAACGAACCCGTAAATGGAAAATTTGAATGACTGTATGAGCGAAATACTCAAAGAACTTGGTGCAGAGGAGATTGATTATGAGGACGACAAAGACATTAAATAAGTGGACTCAGGATTTATGGTAATTTAATTTTTGCGCATGTAATAGCCGTTATTTCAGATGGTCAGCTGTCGTGCAAATGGGGCGATATGGTCAATCTGGTATTGTTTGCGGTTTGACATGCAAATGATGCGAAAGTGTCAATCTGACATTGTATTGATCCATGTATGCTCGATTGCCAGCCGCTGTTTTGAAAAATGAGTCCAGAATGAAGATGGACTCGAGAGAGTTAAAGGAATCTAGCCTACATCGTTTGCATACTTTTTAAAAACAAAAGAATATTTGACTGTGGGCTAAACTGTAATAACAGCTATTTTCGCGACACCTAAAGTGACGCGAAAAATTAAGTGTAATAAGGTAGTTGATTAGGTTTTGGCATTTTTGAGAGAATCAGAGTTAAAAAGAAATGGAATAATATAGTAGAATTCCCAGTCTTAGAATTCCTGTTGCTAACCATTTCCATTAACAGACTTTATTCAAGTATTTATTAATGGTAGTTTTCTGCATGTTTTAAGAGTCTTAATTTAATAGGGTATAATGTTTACTTTTCTTAACAATAAGTGATTGATAATCACATATCTTCCCATTGTCTTTTTATACCTTTCTTTTATATAACTTTTTTGTGTACTTCAGTTTACTGTAGTTATATATTTCATATTTTATAAATCGTACCTTTCTAGCCGAAAAAAGCACACATGCAGCACTTTGAGCTATGCGGCTTATCCTTGATGAGTTCCCCAGCTCTTCATGTATGATGGTAAGACATTCCCCATAGAATCTTTGCCCTTCCACTGAATGCAACCACTGTCCAATGCGTATGATTTCTCCCACCGTGCACGACGCCTGATTTATCAGTACTGCAAATCTTTTTGACCACTGAGTCAAATCTCTTGTTAAGGGTTTTTCATTTTTTCTTTCGTTGACCTTGATAACGATGACTCTTTCCATTAACCTGTACATTTTTAATCAGTGAACATTTATTAGGGCACTATATGATTATCATAATGTAGTCGTTTTATGTTCTACCTACATTTAATTTTTATACTCTTTCCTCATCCATTATTTTGCTTGTCGCACAACGCTATTCAGAAAGAACAGCGTTGTGAGATTAGCGAAATAATAGCTGCAAGGAGACAAAAAAAGATATAATAAATTACCTTTTTCGGTCAGTATGACCAAGCCAGCGAACGACATGTTCGTTTACTGTAGTGATGAATGTGCAGTTTGGTTTGGTCTCAGTTCTGCAAGAGGCGCTTGTACCCCCTGAAAAAAATCTTTTAGCTGCTTTCCCTATTTCACCAGGGTCTGTCGGATCATCCGCCTGGAAGCCAAGGCTTGTCTTTGATGCGACAACACCATTGTGGGAATCGGTGAACAACTCGAAGAATAGATTTGGGAATCCACCCACTGTTGCCAGAGCGACGTTGCCTGCTTTTGTCTTTCCGCTATCTGGATTCCCCACACCAACTACCAGCGGGCAAAAACCAATTGCCTTTTGCCACTGTTTGATAAAAAAGAAGATTAGATACCAGTTTTTTGCCTCTATTTTATTTCAATTAACAGATTCATAATCATACCTATAAACCCAACCCTGTGAATAATGCATATTGTTTGTAGTATTACTTACCAGATTTATATTAATTTATGTATTAAATTAATATTCATGCTTTAAATTATTATATATACGCGATGGTTTTTGTTTTTATTTGAAATAAAATAGTTCTCTTTCCCAAACGTTGTTTATGTTGTTCGTATATCAATAATTATTACATTTTATTGTGGGTACTTACCTCCTGGTAATTGGCCATAATAACACCCATGCTTGCAAGATAGAATTGTGATAGGAAATTATCTCTTTCCAGCTCGACATTTGTAATTTTCATGTCGTCTTTGGTTATGTTGTCTGCTGCTGGAAGAGGTACTGGATCTTCACTTAAATCTTTGTTTTCGAAGCAAAGGCATTCATCATGTCCGAATAATTCGCTTACTGCTAACCTTAGTCTAACATCTTCTGCTATTTTTTCTCTAAGGAGCCTGCTAAGAAGTGTGTTATTGCATCAAAATATACTGTTGTTAGTTCTCCTTCTACTTTCGCTGCTAGTGATTGATCTGCAATTTCTCCTCCATTTCCAGACTCGGTTAGATGGCTCACCCACTGTAGACCGTAATCACAGGCATCTATTGCATATCCGGAGCGACCTATCGTCAATTCACGATTCAGGCACCACACTGGTTCCCCCCTATTCCAGTGTTCCTTCCAACTAAAGATACTGCCCTCGGTACCTCTTCATCCTGTTCTGGGATTGTTACCTCTTCCGTTAGTCTTGTCAGGAGTTTATCCAAGGTCAGAGCGTTTACAGAAATGGAATACCTTCTAACCGTATCAGCGCCGAAGTTCAGTTCCTTGTCAAAGGCTGTTGGGTTCCTGAAGCTGCTTAACTGAACGTAAAACTCTCTGTAATCCAAAAACAATTTTAATTAAAGATACAGTATTAATTAGTATGATGACTTCTATGAATAGACAGGTTAAGCCATACTACACTGCAAAAAAAAAACAACCATATTTTGCATTATTTTGACTTAATTAATATTAATTAGCATAGATTATCATAAACTGGCCACAAAATTTGAACAAAAAAGCAACTTATTTCTAAATGATGTCTGGTTATAAGGAAAAGTTCACAGCAAAAATGTTCCTTGTTATATTGGCAACATATCCTGCAAGTTTGACTGAAAACGGATAAGTATAGAATATATTATAATTACTTTAGTTTACCAATTTGTTAAGCTTATCGAAATGTTAATTTCTGCAGAAATATGACTCAAACATTCCACTATATATTTTTCTTCCTCTCTGTCGTTCCATAATATTGGTTACTCTTGTCCCCATACTGGATATGAATCCTAACATGTATTCGAAGCATCAAACAAGGTTTTCGAATGTAAAAACAATAGACCAATTTCGATATATTAATATTCTAACTTGGCTCCCGAGGCTTAGGGGAATAAAACAAAAGAAATCGACAATAAATCACATCGAGGTTGAGGGATGAATAAATCATTTGTTTTATTCCCCAAAGCCTCGGAGCCAAGTTAGAATATTAATATATCGAAATTGGTCTATTCAAAATATCATTTCAGTTGCATTTCTTCGCGCTGTAATATTTCGTAACACTTATCTAGATTCTTCGCTCGATTATCGAGTTCCAGATCAAATTCAATTTCCTCATTGCTTGGCATCCCTTTTGTATCACTTTCTTCATCCAAAACTCTCGCTAAAAACGTCCTCGAGATCGTCTGAATCCCGTCTGAAACGGCTTGCGAATTTGCGATCTCTTCCGTCGCCATTTTCCAATTTGAACAGAGCTGTGTTTCAAAATTCGTCATGTAGGACACATTGCAGTGTCCCTATTCAAACTTGCTGGGGGAATGGGTTATAATATTCCCAGTCCACCGTGGAAAAAATGCGGGAAATCGGGAAATAATAATCACGCATGTTTACGTCAGCCTGGCTAATTTCATCCCAAGCCTCGCTTTCGAAGTGCAAACTTGTCATTTTATTATGATGAATTCCCAAAGCAGCCAAGATGAAAAGAATACCCACATGAAAACATTATGCACGTGCCAAAAAATTAATTTCGTGTAAACGATGCTTGGGGGTGAATTTTGAGCAGCTGACATAAGGCCTATCGCAATACGGAGATGTCGGATATTTACTCTTTCGTTTCAATCCCAAACCCTCCTCCTCTCCAGTTCATAATCAATAGTGATGGTAAACGTTTTACTGCATCTTATTTAATTTCTCTTTTAAAATTTGCGAACGCAGAGCGGCGCAGTTCCTCGCCTTCGTGCAACACCAGTGGCGTATCCAGGATTTTCGGGTTTTCCCGAAAATGTGAAGTAGATCAAAGGAAATTTTTGGAAGTAGACGGTTTCTTTTATAAAGGAAATAGTAAACTTGCCCCTCGAGCATTGTTAACTTATATTTTTAATTAAACAAATTAATTCAGGCATAGATGTTTCATTCTCTCAGTGGTATCCGTATGTATTTATCGTGTTTATCTGTAGCGCATCTAACAGGATCACAATAAACTCCTTTTTTATATATCGTTTCACGAAAGGTATTCGATAATAGGAAAAAAGTATCACATTCATTATTGAAATTATCATGCAATTAAATAAATGTAACGTGAACAACTTTTGAATCAATTCTACAAAATTCCACACAAAATTCATTCAAAAAAAGTGTCAAGTACTTACTTGCTAGACCCGTTCTTGTGTGTTGCTAATCCTATATAACCTGATCTATCTCCAGCTTTTACCACTTTCTGTAACTTTAATGTGCAATTTGAAAGTACTTTCCGGTCGTCGTGTCCTCCTTTAGTCGTGTAAACTCCATTCCTAGCCACTAGATCTATTGCCGTCATCCTCCCTTGTATTTACTTCTACAGTTTTCTACTCGCATGCCCACTTTATATACAATTATTATTCTATTTTTTATGCACTGCACGAGGCTAATGTTCAGATTACAATCTTCACACTTTAAAATAATAATTCTTTGAATTCTGAAAGATCCACCCCAACGTAAATGATAAGGGTCTTCACGACTTCCGTCCTAGGTTACGCGGTATCAGCCTTTTTCTCTTTTTCCTGTTCCTCACCTTGATTGACCTTACTTAACCATTCCTTCTTACTTTGCCAAATATAAAACGTGTTCCGTTTTTACAATGTGATGGTAACAAGAGTGTAGTTTATGAGCGCTATAGTAACTATAGTAACTATATGGAAACAGAGAAAGAACGTTTTTTATTGTTTTTATGAAATAAATGTACGAAACAATTTTCTGCTTTCATAGAGTTGGGTTTTTTTTTACTACAGTTATTATTCTTTCCAGTAACGGGAAAAACTTATCATTCACTATTTCCCTTTTTCATTAGTAAAAAGTGATTTCATCTCATCAGCATCATTTCCTGTTTACTAGTACTGAAGCGGAAAGCGACAACATTTTTCCTCTTTCAAAGTAACAACTACTGCTTACATCACTACGTAATTACGTCATTTAAACACCTGTAAAAGCTCCGTTTAAGGAACACTCTCTTTTAAAATTGACATCGTTTATCAATGTTTTTTAAAATTTTATTTTCGCGACCGCACTTCTCTAGGTTTTATCTGTTTTATGCGTAGATTACTAGGGTATCTAATCATGATATTCTTTATATTTCAATCACATGACACTGTAAATTCTGTATCGGTCAACTCACGGCGTTGATATCGCTTCGACTTTTTCCCTTTTTCCCGGAAACAGGTTATTTTACATTTGTAACTGGTTATGTCATTCCCGCGTCCGTTTGCACATCATATGCATTTTAATGTTCGTTCTGTACTTACAACCAAGCAACCTTGGGACACAAGTCGATGAAATAGACAAACATGGAAGCTCGATTAAACAATATGCACAGAACTTTAAATGAAAAGAAACGCAAACGAGAGCGATTTCGGGAGGCGTATGGCGTTCTTCAGTCGATGTCCACACAGGAGATGAGAGATCTAGATTTAGAAAACTCAGATGAAATCATCACTTTGCTTTGTGCAAAATTCGGTTGGAAAACATTGTTGTTGATAGGACAACTAGTTTCAAAATTGCCTCTCATCATTTCAAGGCAGATAGAAAAGCAAATTATTTCGTCGTCCATCGTAGAGCTGTCTAAAACAATCACCTTAGATGAACTTCACCTTGTCAAGTTACTGCTTGCGAGATGCACAGATTTCCTTGAATTTTCTTACGAAAAGAGCTTGGCTGCAATGTCCATATCTGCGTGTATTCCACTGCAGAGGATTTTGTATCCCCCAACCACGATTTGTTATTCTTGTGGTTCGAATTTGCAGTTACAGAATCAGCGGCCTGCACGGATAGCAGTCTTCGAAAAAGAAGGACCAGTTCCTGGAATTAAATTCACTCTAAGGTGCCGTCCTTGCAACTTAAATTACGGCTTTTCTATGTTTGGAAATGGCGACAACGGATATCGCTTCTACAAGACAAGACGCCCATACATAGAGTCCAGTAATGTTACCTACTTAGCACGCGGCCTGTGTTTGGAGCAAATATATTTGGCGTAAGATTGCATTTTCATATTTCCAATACATTGTTTATTTGATAGCTTTCTCAATATATTATTTCAGATAAATTGAAACATTTTTCATTGTTGCATTCCTTGTTCTATAACGGACGGCTTTTAATTTAGTTTCTCGTAATTAATTAATTAATTAATTAATATTGTATTTTATACATTAATAACATCATTGTTTGTTCTCTTTTCCACGAAGCAACCATTCCTGGGTTTCTTTCCAAGGTTTTGCTGAAGCATACAATGATTCAACCGAATGTGCAGCTACTTCCGTGTATTCAACAGCTTCAAAAGGTTTGTGTTTGTATTTTATTTCCTCTTATTCTTTATGAAGAATGAAAAAATTTTTTTGCCTAGGTCGTTCAGTATTGAGAAAAACCGTGCCCTTGGTCAATAAACGTCTATAACTTAAATTCCACCCCAGGTAACGAATTTACACATTTTTTTCAATTTGTTTTGACAGACAGTGATACCTACCATTCACGCTTGACGGCTAAATTTATATCTTCCGCGTTTTTTTGGCACGAGGTTGAAGAGGAGTTAAGAGAGAGAAATCTTGAATGGTATTTTCGCGGATCTGACTATGACGCAATGGAAAATGCCTTGAAAGCTATAAACGAGTTACGCCAAGGAGAACTATACTTGCATGACCCGTCAAACTGTTCATCACTCTGCAAAGAGAAAGGTATTTTTTCCATTTATTTTAATTTATTTTTATTTGTTTACGGTTAACTACAGCCTTTCAGACATCCCGTTATTATAGACACCTGCTATTACTCCGCCCGATGAAAGCTGTAAATTGTTTGATTTAAAATCAGTCCCGCTATTTACGGGTTTATTTGTATATTGTCGTTCAAATAATTTTTAGCAACTTTTACGGTTTCGTGACACACTATAAGTACACACCGTTAACGTGTCTAAGGGCCGTGGTAAACGAGGAAACATTGTTGAAACATTGTTTCTGAATACGTCAAATACATTTTATTTTCCCGTTTGTAGCCGAAACATTTCCGTCCGCAACAATGTTTCCTCTTTTACCAAGGCCTTAAATTCCACGTGGATGGGAACTGTAGTAATTAATTAAGTAATTAAGGTCCCCATTTCATTTATTTATAGGTTTGTGCCAATTTCACATCGATGGACGGTATTTGGAAACTACGTTTTCCCCATTGTATGTTTCCTGTCAAAGCAGAAGTTTGTGGAATTCCAAACATTAATTATCCTAACGTTTGTACTGAGGCTCCATGCAATCCGCAATCGGCTCTTTGCGAGAGTCACTGTGAGGTAGCTCGGGAAAAGGGTATTCCTACCGGATTACGAGACTTCATACATAATTATTGCGGCGTTCCACGTCGTAAAGAAGGTAAATAATTAACATTATAATATGTGACCCTATTTGGGAAAACCAGGCTTAACGATAATTGCGTTGAACCGTTTTTTCATTTCAACGCATTTTCAAACGTTGAGAATGCATTAGAGAACATTTTCAATGCGTTTCAAAACGTTGGCAATGTTCCCCCACGAAGCCAAAAATACAGTTATGTACGTTGAAAACCATTTCAAAAGCGTTTCAAAACATTTGAAATGCGTTTTCAAACATTGACAATGCATTTCAATGAAACCGCCTAACATTGAGAACTGTTCACAGAAACGTTACCATCAGTTCCGAAAAACTAGTACAACGCATTGCAAAACGTTAAAAAAGTCCTTAAATTTCAACTGAAAAGGTTATCGAACTTTGAAGATCTATTCTATTTTAATAGAGCAATGTCCAAGTTGAGATCGCCAGCACAATCACTTTTTATCGTGGAATTCCTAGGGTTGATCTTGCAAGCCGACACCACCGAGGTATGCCATACATTCTAAACTCGCTAACTTTGTCACGAACACAGTCTTGCGGTCCCGGTCTCGTATAAATCGCTCCGTTCCTTCACTGTTCGATCCCGTATTGTCCCGTGTGTGCTACAATTATAATTTCTGCTACCTAATTACCTTGATCACGAACTTTAAAAATCAACATCGATGTACTAGATGTATAACCCATTTACACCTGGCGTGTGTCGCGTGCTTGACCAGACGACGTTAAAAACAAAACGAAATGCGTAGTAAATATTTGTACACATCTTAGACTTCCCAAATTAGCTTCTTGTTAAACTAGAATGGTTAAATAAATTATTTCCTACGGCAAAAATGATCGTTGTGTATCAAGTATTACCAGTAAGCTTGAAAGTAAAAATTGCTAAAATGCGTAAATAAGCGGCGAAGACGGCTTGAACGTCCACGAAATTTAATATGCGTATGCAAATTTCCCTTGTTTACACAGCTGACACTTTCGAAAGCGAAACCTGAATAAAAAGGCATAAAATGTGAGCAAAAGCTTTCCCTGATAAAACTTTTATTGAAATAATTCCCTTTCAAAGCCAAATACTTTCGATTTTCTTTCGTGCGTGAGGCCATGCAATGTAATTTTAGCCAACGCGTTGTCTCTGTTCGATCATAGCGTTACATTTGTAACGCTGTCGATCTATTTCCGGACAGAATTACAAAAGTTATTTAGTTTTTCGTAACACGCCGGTCCACTCTTGACCAGCGAATACGTGTATGCCGGCTTTTTTACTTGACGGTGTAATTAAAAAGTTACAGAGGTCAATGATAAGTCAAACTGCTACTGAACAAATTAAACTCGCTCGAATCAGTACATGTCATATGTGCGTTCAACCGAAACATTGACCCGTTCAAGAGGATGATTATACTTTTCTGATTTTTGGGCCCCACAGTTTAGCTGTGTAACACATAACCGTTTTTCAATGCTACGGGAACGAAAAATTACATAATTTTCAAAGTTATGTAGATGGCGATGTAAAACGATTATTTGATGCCGGTTTAGTTGACACCCCAAAGTAAACAACAGTTGGAAGAATAATCCAAATACGTGTGCCGTTGCGTTGAGCTTAAAAGTATTATTTTTTTAAACATTTTACCCAAGCGTTGTGAAAAGTTGCCAATGCATTGAAAAACATTATAAAAGCATTCTTGAACATTTTAAGAACGTTGCCTGCGTTTGAAGAATTCATCAAGCAACGTTGAAAATGCGTTTGAGAATCATTCACCAAGCGTTGCAATGCATTGACAACGCATTCAAAATTCGTTGAAATGCATTTCAACGCAATTATCGTTAAGCCTGGTTTTCCCAAATAGGGTCACATATGTCAAAAAGTTCAAGCTATGAGCCGTGAAAATGGAGTCTGAAGTTGGTTCCCACGAGCGCTATTTTGCGAAGTTAATAATTAGAGTTACGCAATTCTAGCTGATTTGTTCTCTTGTTTAAAGAAATTTCACATCAATTAATATTTCGACTTACGATCTTATGTCAACAGTTTAAGCGAAATTGTAGAAAATGAGAGTGATATTTATTTTTTCTATGTTTTCAAAATGCATTGTAGGTCATTTTTTGAATCCATTTCTTTGATTATTCCTTCTTCAGATTTCGTGAATTCATTTTGATATCTGACCTTTGCGAAGTTAGTGTAAGCGGATTACAAGTGTTTACAAGTGTTTACAACTGATTACAAGGATTACAACTTGTGACAAGTTGAGAGGATTAATAAATAACAGAATAATGAATCGTATATGAGTCGGCCGTTACTTTTATTCTTGGGTTTTCTTTTGTATTCTTTATCGCGATCTTATAGGAAAGACCGCTAGCCACATTTTTTTCTCCAGCATTAATCTCACACCCAGACCTTCTCGCTTTGCTAGGTTTTTTTTTTACTATATGTGATTCTTTGGTATTGGTATTTCATCCTTTCTGCGCATAATTTCGCGTGCACATGCAAAGCATAAAAGGATTTCTTTCAGGCTATGCTCTCCTGGGAAATAAATGGTTTGTTTTCTCCTAAACAAGAACGATGTTCTCACAAATATTTGAACCATAATCCGAAACTCGCTTGAATCACAACTTTCCTTTTCTTTCATACAACCAGACAAACACAATGTGAAGTCGATAGATTGACGTACAACTGTTCCTATTTTTTTCGATTACGTTAGCAACAGTCTGAGAATGTGAATTTCTTTTCCATAGTTTTTCTTGAACTTTTTTTTCAACATGATCATGACATTTGTCTTGTCACAGTATGCGCCATCACTTGCCATCCAGCACGCTCGCTTTTCCATTCTCTCTCCCACACGTGTTTTTTTGTGTCATAAATCTTTTGAAATTCCTCCTCCAACCTCGATTCCAGGCTCTGTCTCCTTTTCCTCCCTTGTCGTTGAGTAGAGAGACCCTGGTTGCGGCTGGTCACGTGACCACCCAAATTCTGGGTTGTAAAAAAATATATTTGGAGGGAGGGGTGGTAGAGTGTTAGAGTTGTTGCTGTGACAAATCTACCATGCGAGGGTGAGAGCGTTGACTCTGAGTCCGAACTCGCAGATGCAGCAGGTCTTACAACTCACAAGAAAAGCAAGTACCAAAAAAGTTTGTACATAAGCTTACATCCTGCATGCGGTTATTCAAGCTTCTACAGTCTTTACCAGGCCGTTTGCGAAGATCACTGCATAATCTTTTCTCGGAAACGCTTGCGTAATTCTCAGAACTACATAACTACGTCGGACGTTTTATAACGGAATTTTGTCAACGGAAGAAAGCCGATCATTTCGGTATGTGAACAGCTTTAAGGTAATGAGTTTAAGTGATCGTTTAAATTGTATTAACTGCAAAAACTGCTGATGGAAAAAAATTCCTTCGTACAGTCCGTTTGACATTCGTTCCGTTCAAGGTTGTTGATTTTCAAGGAACCGCCGGTCGAGCGGTTGTTGTTGTAGATTTTTTGACAAAAGAAAACTATATTACGGTCAAACTAACGACAGAATCAGTTAGAGAAAATAGTAAGCTACTCTTTTATCCTAAAATTTGGACTATTTCGCTCCTGATTTCGCTACAAATGAATTTGTAAATAAATGCCGTTGTGTTTTAATTTACCGGAGTGAACGAGCTCGCCAAAACTCAAACATATAATATAACTTATATTTGTTGTTTTCAAACTTGGTTTGACTCCAAGGTGTCTGGTTCATAACCTCGTTTAGCTTTGCGATCATGAACCTGTCTACTTATATTCTGATTATACACTTAGAATTTGTGTTCGCAAGGCGAATTTTCCATTCTTGTAATCCCGGGTTGTAATATAAATTCAGCTCTAAATTTCGCGCCGCTGCTTTTGTGGCTCGAACATACCGTCACGTATACATGTTCATGTCATGAAGTTGTACATAATAAAAACAAACGTTCCATACAAATAGCCTGTTTCACTTTTAATATAATCTTGCCGTATAAACCAGCAGAAAGCAAGGCTGTTCTATTTTGAACCAAGCTCGATTTGCCCCCTTCGTTCCCCTGGTTAGTAATTATTGTTCACCTTGACAAAACGGCCTCAAAGACCCACCCTCCCTGCGGTATTGTTGTAATTATCGTTAAGCCTGGTTTTCCCAAATAGGGTCACATATACTAACCATGGGATAATGCATTTTCAAGCAATTTGATTGGTTCCCTACTCATGGTCTCAGAGGCAATATACCCTCTCTACCTTATTTGGAAATGCCGTGAAGTTCAATTTTGTTTTGTCTCGGGCATAAAATGGCGGAACATTTTGGTATTTTCTCTTTTCCACGGAGAAATTCAACATTTTCTCTGTGTTTTGTATATTATAAAACAATTATTCGCCTCAGGCTCGTGAATATTGGTGAATATTCCCCTCGACTTCGTCTCGGGAAATATTCACCAATATTCACTTCGCCTTCGACGAATAATTGTTAAATATACCAAGCCAGTGGATAGTGTTTTTCGCGCGCGCTGATTGGATACTCAAAACTCGGGATAGTATGTACTATCTACCTCTTGCGCGCGAATGTATGTAAATATCCACCACTAGCCATCTCCACTACGGGGAATAATTGCTAATTATTTAAGTGTCAGTTTGGCTTGATGCTAAAACAATTACTCATTTAGATAGCTATCTCTAATTTTCGTTCTGTTGTATACCATAACGTAGTTTATAGTGACCAAATACATTTAGGGACTGTTCTTGATGAAATTTATTTTAACCTAGTTTTATCATGATTAACCTCATTAATTTGTGTTATGTTACTGTTCAAACTCAGGCTTTATTAATGAAACGTTCTTTGATATAGATTCCCCAAACGTCGCTATTAATCTCAGTGAAGTCTCTGTTGTTGACGAAGCCCTCAAGAAACTCGCTGATAGAGAGGCCGACAATCTTTCCTCGTCTACAGTTTCCAAAAGTCAAGGTAAACAAATAATTTCACAATAAATAATTACGAACACCTTTTTGTTGCCATTTCATCAGTTCATTGAGAATTAAATTACTTTTACAGGTACTGAAAAGTTTCTAGAGAAAAACACCGGCCTTCTCAGGGCAGATCACACGGTTGTTGAGAAACAGAAATGTAATAAGGACACAGGAGATAAACAGAAAGCCTTGCAGAAATGGTCACGTGGCTTGATGCATTTCGTTCGAGGGTCGGGCTTTATAGACAGTTGGAGTCCACTGTTCGTGTGAGTATTAGTGTATTACTGTTTTAATAAAACAATGATTGTTTATTGATACAGTGAAACCCCACCTCGTTTTAATTATTAAACAAGATACAAAGTCGTTCATCATTTCTGTGGAACTCCGCCTAAAGACTAACTCGTTAATATGACCACTTTGTTTTGTCCCGAACTAAAGTTCTCTCACTTACTTTTTTTACTTAAGATATCCCCTGATACGACAACCATTAATACGACAGATATTTTTACCCGGTGGTGGTAGGATTAACGGGCTTCCCATTTGCGTCATTTGCAAGCGCTGTATTAATGGGCTTCCAATGCTTTTCTACTTCATTTCGTTAAATAAATAATATTTAATTTTTTTACCAAGTCATTCTGATTCATTCTTAAAATTTATATTCACTTTTAAATAATTAACTTAATTACTTCACTGTTAAACATACAGTTCTATTTCTTTATATTACAGGTCGGAATCTCCTAGTCAAGCGTTCTTGCTGGCTATACATTATTTATACCTACGGCTGAAAGACGTTCCTTCATCACAGTGGCCTGATTTCACTTTAAGCTATGACAATATGTGCAATGTCAACAAGATGGCTGTTGCAAGCAAGAATTACCTTTGGAAGCGCCATATGACGAACTTTGGTTGAAAATCAACAAAGTGATAGATCTTTTGCACTTGAAAAAACCACAAAGATGAAAAAATGTTTTGAAACTATACAATCCAGCTTCGTTTGAAAGAGAAGATTCCGAAGCTTAATACGCCAGTAGCAGAAACAAACATTTGTATGGGCAGGTCGCTTCAAAAAAATTTTATGCGCCATGCCTAAGTGTCACCATTTGTTTTATTATCACCGTATGGTGTGTAGGAGAAATCGTTACACTGAGAAATGCTATAAGGCCAATACAGAGCCTCTTTTGCCAAAAGTGAGGTCAGACAAAACTTCTTAATTGATTTTAAACTTCCTCCTAGCTTACTTAGTAAAATAATATTTATTTTCCTATACCAAATATATAACGATTTATGTTTTTACATACAGTTATGGTGACAAGAGTGAAGTTATTATTGTTTTTAGTAACTCCATGCAACCAGAAGAAAAACATTTTTATTGTTTTTATAAGTACTCCTCACTTTCAAACCTTTCATAACACTCAGCAGAGGTCCTTTCAAAGAAATGAATTATATCACGTCACTACTCGTTAACAGTTACTAGTAAACAGTTCTTGTTGTAGTTTTTTTACTTCTTCTTCTCGCTAATCCATAATCTGAAAGGGCCAACTCTTGACTTGAAGCTGAAATTAAAAAAGGGAAATTGTTTCGTTATAAGTGTAAATATTATTCCCATTGATTTATTGTTTAAAAAGTGAATTTAGACTTAAACTTAACTATATCATTCACGCGCCATACGTTACACGAGTGCTTTGTTGAGTTATAATCCACTCTGCCTGTCACAAGTTTGAGTGCGCTCAATTATATGAACCATTTTTATAAAGGAAATAGTCTGTGTAGATTTATTTGAAATAAAAATATGTGAATTACGTATTAGCTGCAGTATAAATTTTTGTTAATGTGTTAGATTATCATAATTTTATTTTTAATAAGGGTGAGGTTTTTCCCATGATTCCTTTTGGAAACCGAAAATTCACTTCGGGATTAAACTAACTTACGCGTCTTTGAAATAGAAAATACAATTCAGTTGAAATTGTCAAAGGAATAAACCGAAGCATAGTTCAGAGTTTTATTAAACTCACATACGCGTATTGGTGGTTTTCATCAACATTACAAAAACTGTTTGCTTGCATGAACAACATCAGAAAATTAACAGGTAAAAGAACTGGCAGAAAGAAACGTTTTGTTCAACTTATAGCTTTGTAGCGTTTTTCATAACCGAGTTATAGCCAAAATAATTTTCAGAAAATTACAGTGTTTAGTATGCAGCCGCCATCTTGGTGCCCTTCTCTGGGGCACCAACATGGCCGCCATAAAATTGCACAAGAATTAGAGTATATTCTACCGTCAACATCATTAGCTTTCACTTCAAATCTGTTTACTGGATCGATACCAAACTTTGCATAGAGATTAATGATTTCCATGTCTAGAAGATATAAAAAGAATAGCTTTGTAGGATTAACAGTTTAGATTTTAGAATTTTAATGACGTCAGATGAAAACAAAGAATTTGATGGTCAGGGCTCTTAGGCCCTTTGAAGCAAATAAATATTTGGAATATTTTTCCCTTTAAATATTTGGAAAGCAAAGACAAATTTATACCAAAAGGAGTTGTAAGGTACGGGTCGCACTCCCGGGGGGGGGGGGGGGTACTCCCTTATGTGGCCTATACGGGGACGTGCCGCTGGACAGGGTATGGTTTTTGGCCTCACTGCCCTGAACAGGGTATATAATTTCACGAGAGTCTGTCCTAAACAGGGTATGGTTGTAGTACGATTGTAGTCAGTCAAACGAGGTTCGCTAAATTGCAAACTAAACAGGGTCCTGAAATAGAGGATGTTGCCCTTTGTTATGATAAGGATTTACTAAAGATAGCCATCGACCATGACGCACACCTCAGATATGCGTGTTACCTTCCGCTTTGTTGTTATAAGGATTTGCTAAAGATAGCCAGATAACCATCAACCATGAATGAGGCACACCTAAGATCAGATATTCGTGATGATTGTTGTTACAAGGATTTGCTAAAAGATAGCCAGATAGCCATCAACCATGAATCACGCAGACCTCAGATACCCACCTTTCCCGTTGGTTTCGGGTCTCGCGCAAGCACGTTTGAATATACTTTTACAGTTTATCTGAAGAAGTAGTAGGCTAGATTACCAGCCGCTGTTCGGGAAAATGATCCCACGCTCATCCCCGGACTCTAGAGAGCGGTGGATAGCTTTGATAAAAGTTAGTTATCTCGGTTCCAGGCCCTGTCTCTATCCCCCCCCCCCCCCCCCTCCTGGTTTTCCTCCCTTGTTTAAACTTCCGATTACTTCTGGAAGTTACAATAACCGGAAATTTGTTTACTTCTTATCTACGTTCTTGCTAATGATCATGACTTGACGACTTTAACACTCTTCATCTTGAAAGAAAACACGTGAAATATTTCCTTATATTCTAGTCACGCCCTGAATGACGATTTTAAACTATTTTTATTCAATTGTGATATCGTTTCAGTTTTCCTTGTTTGAACTGAAATTTCAGCAAAACATTTTATAGCGTATCTCCCTCGTGTACGATTCTAACAACTCTGTAGTGATTTTAGTTTTGAACAGTGAAAAGTGATGTCTGACGAGTCTGTAACGGTAAGGGAGGTTTATAATCTATACAATATTTTCTTTCAATATTATTGGAATTCAAAATTAATCTTGTGATACTCAATGTAATACAGACTATTTATTCTGATGCAGCTAACGTTCACAGATGACCAGGTTGCTTCCTTTTTGGAAGAATTGGCTTCCTATCTTGAAGGATATTTGAACCTTCTTGATGGTGTGAGTACAATTTAGTAGTTGAAATGGAATTGAAAATAATAGCATAATTTGAAGAAAAACATGGCCAACTAGCTATACTCTTAATGTTAATGATAGCTTCTGAATTTTTTATTGATTTACAGGCAAACCCACAAATTAATCACTCAACCAGATGGTAAGAAGCGATTATATGTTTTTTTCAAACAAAATTGCAGTTTTTTTATTGTGTTGTCGGGACTCATTTCATGGTATATGTTAATATTTTTAGGGATTTAATGGTACTAATAGCGGCTAAGTTTTGTAATGGATCAGCCAGCCATCACAGAAATGCTGCAATCATCCAACCAGCAGCAGCAGTGAATACCGGTTAGGTAAATGAACAGTTTAAACAAATTTAGGGTTAAAAATTAATCAAATAGTTTTTTTCTTTTGTCTTTTAACTTAATGAAACTGACCTGGTGCCCGATATTTCTTTCAGGATAAAAGAAAGATTGATGTGGTGAATTCAGTGAAACTTTGAATTGAGAACGACTGAATAGGGGGTGGGGATGCTAGCAATTTTGATGTAAATGAATGAATTGTTAAATAAATTTTTAATTAAAAATGTCTTGCTTCATTCTTAACATAATTTCCTTTTAAGCCTAGTTGAAACGCAAAAAAGCCTCCTATCATAAGCCCCTCCACATATGGCTTATATTTGGGAAGAGGTTAAAAAGTTTTGACGAGCCTTCACAACTCCTATTACCTGGGTGCCAGAGGAGCGACGAAAGGGCGAAAGCGCGATGCCCGGGCGGACGACGCGAAGAGAAACCTCTGGTAACAGCCAGTTTGAGATTCTTCACTTCATGCTGAGCATGGTTGTTCGTAATTTATCTTGGCGATCGGCTACTTTCGTAAATAAGATAGCTGGCTCAAACCGGTTTTGAACTCCCTAGTGATTTCCTTGTAATCGTTTAACAAAATTTAACCAACGTGAACTCAACAGTCGTAGAAGATGATGTCACGTAAATACGGCAAACTCAACTTGCTTAAACTCAACAAGCAAAATTTCTATAACAAGAAAGCTGCATATCACGAATTTGCGAAAAAAAACTCTCAGAACATCAGAGTTTTCGATTCTAACAGTTTCGTACGGAATTTTAAAACTCATTAGTATGCACATTTGCACATAACTTTTCTAATTGTCCTCCACATTGAGCAGGTTGCCATGTCACATGGCGTTACCACCTTGTTCCACTCTCAAAACAAACTGAAATGAAATATTTGGTGCCTGTGTGGTATGAAAAGCTGTTTAACCATGCTCTAGGAATGTGGATAATTTTGTGTCAGTCAAGTGTAATCAACTCTTTCCGGCTTGGCCGAGTGGGTCCAATTTTTTGTTATAAACAGCTGAATCTTTTGATGCAGGAGAATGCCGGATTTTTTAACTTATTAGCACTGTTTGTAATTCACAGAATTTGCATACACTCATGGAAAAAGTATCATTCATTTCAGTCCAAGACACTTGCTCAAAATTCTAATTTAACACTTCCAATAAACAACCTCGTTCACAGGGCTTTTTCCCTTCTCCCTTAAGACAATTTAATATCAACTAAATTTGAAACATGACAACGGTACGTGCATCTGGAAAACGGAGGCTTTTAACTTTGAGCCATAAGATAAACTGTTGTCATTGTCAATTTGTACAAGTCGTCAGATGATTAATACGTCAAAATGATTTTGCACACCTCGACTTGATAAAAATACATTTTGCTGCATTCAGTGGGAGAGTCACTTTCGTTAAGTGGTTGTCTTGTGCGCTTCGCTATTTGCCGGAACAATTTGCCTGATACAAGATACTTGGAAGATGGAGCTTGAGGTAGGCAGTTTTAACGGGTTATGAGGAATTCTAGCTAGTTTTTTAAAGGCTGAGTAATACAGGCAACATTTCAACTTGTACGCATATTCCGAAGAAGAATGTCCAGAAGAGAGTAACACGATGTAAGGTGTAACTTTTTTTCGAAGTGCTCTGGCGTTCCGGCTATACAACTTCAATAAGCTTGTTGTCAGTAAAGGAGATTTAGTTCAGTACATATAGCCGAGAAATATAGAATTCCAGTGTTCCAGTGTTAACACAATGAACGCTTCGAATTTGTGAGAAAAGTTTTTTTAACGAAATGGCTAATCAGACTCAGACGAAACTTTAATGTAAACATCGAGTGAAATCAAATTATCTTGGAAGCATGTGTCATAAACAACAATCACAAGGAAAGCTGCTGGTTTTTAGTAATAAAAATTGTCAAGATATGTGATTGCTTAAGAAAATGGGAAAACTGTATGCGCCTGTAAAAGACTAAAATAATAAATTTTGATTCTTTAATTTACATACCCCCCCATCCCACCCCCACAAAAAAAAAGAAACAAAAATTAGGAAAATTGGTGGCATATGGTAGTATCTAACACTGTTTTTTTCTTGCATTTTAGTTAGACTATAATTACTGCAAAGTTTTACTTCGAAATAAGAGGAACGTTTTATAAGTTAAACATTGGAGTTGAAGATTAATCCTGTCAGAGGATTCAGATTCAACTTTAACCTTACTACTACACAAAGTAGTGGGTAGGATGGTTAATTAGTCTATATTTTAGAACATTTTACAAACCAACAAATAATTTGAACTAATACATAGAGCATTTAGAGAGTTCATAAACACAACGCCAAATCCAGCAGAAGGTAAGTATCAATTTAATTATATTGTTAGAGAGCAAATTTAGGTTTCCAATCTTCAATAATAAACAGGACTGAAGATCACGATCCGGCTGTAATAGCTTTCACAGCTGCGCACTTCAATCAGCGTGTGTGCTCATTCTATCCATCGATCACTAAAAAGCATCGGCTCTATTTTCCACTGGCCTGATAATTTATTGTCTGGCAGTGAATAATATTACTTTCTAACTATAAACACTTTTACTGACACTTACTTTAACAAATTTTATTACAAATGCGGTTTCTTATTTTCGCCAAATGGGCCGCAACGCTTGGCCAGTCTCTTAACTCTGTGTGCTAGCTTGTTGAAAGAAATGGAAATGCCTCAATTAATATGTCCTCGGCTAATAGGCAGCAATGAACGAAACAATGGTTGATTGAAGGCTAAGCTAGCCATGCTGCTGTTTTCTGTTTGGTTTTCATCACAGGAATAGAAGTGGTATATAAAAGTATCATGGTGCAATCTCACCAATTTTTTGTTTTTTTTGTTTTTTTTTCAAATGTTGCAGCACACCTAGTCCAAGATTGCTTCAGGGCTTTAGGTTTTTCTAAAGTCGCGAACGCGATATGATAGAGCAGTAGATAAGAACTGCGTCCTGAGTGTCATTTAGACCTCCTGCAAGGCGATGCTGGGCTATTCAATTGGGCCTTTTGACCCTCCAACGGAGAAGCCCTTTCGATCTGCTAGAGAGCGTTTATATCAGAGAATGTGAGTTTGATATTGAGTTTTAAGATAGGAAAGCTAGAGCTTTCAGCTTATAACGGACTATGGTCAACGTTTTGTACGACGGAAAGAAAACCCATCCTTTTTAAACCTCGCCAAGTCCTGTCATGTGTTCTGCTAATGAATTGCCCAGGGTGTTGCCATTTAAATTAAAGCTTTTCATTAATTACTTCTAATGGCCAGTGTGGGATTATTTTGAATTTCGATGTGGTTTCGTGGCTCTTGGTAGTGAAAAGGTATACTTAGACAACTCGCCAACAGTAGCTTAGCATGCAAATCCAAGGTGCTGTGTAAAATTATGTCAAGTTCCCAGTTGATCGCAAAAAAAACACAGATTATAATCTCTAACTAGATCAAATTAGCGCTGTACAGTAATTACGACCGACTTAAATTTTGAGCATAACTTCAAAGTAAAAGGTGCCTGCTTTCAAGCCAATTGCAATATTTTGGTGTAAAAACGTATGCCAATGTATTCTTGAACTCGGACAGACTAGAATTATTGTCCTTGATTATCAGTCCTTACGAGTGACTCAGTTTTTTTCTTTTCTTTTTGTTCATATCAACAGAGATCTGCAATGGGGACACTCAACCAGCGCGAATACACGTGGAGCAATAAATTCCTACCGGCTGGTGAGTAATGATATTTGTTTAAATGGTATAAGTATACCCCAAATGACCATCATGTGTTGGCACTGTTTTACGGTCGAACGTTTAACAAAAATCCCAATAAAGTATATATTTCCTGAAAGCTTAAGAATTGGAGATTACGAATATGTATTCATTTGACGTAAAAATTAATGTGTTTCGAATTAAAGGCGCTCAATTTCAAAAAGTATATCGGTCCACAAATTGATTTTCCTTTTTCCGGGCCGGAATTGAACGCGAGAAAGCAAAAACCATCGCTACGTGTTCTTGACACCTTTCTCTAAAACACTGTGTCGGGGAATTTTGATTACTTGTCTGGTTAGCTTTTAACACACAGTTAAACTTCCGAGGGTTGAACAAAAACACCGTATTCTCTGTACTAAAATTTTCAAAAATTTTAAAACTTTCGAACGAGTAAAAAAATCAAATTCCCCGACACAGTTTTTTTTATCAGACTATTGGAGACAATTCTCTCCCAATGGCAGCGAAAAAGGTTGAAAATTTTGCGGGGCAAACGAACTTGAAACGTGCGCTTCATTCGCTGAAATTTGAGTTTCGAGAAACAGGGGAAAATATGTTTTTTGGGGTGTTCTTCCGGTCTGATAAGATTAAATACCAAGGACGCGTGAAAATAATTATGCGTTGATTGCTAAAGAGAAGGCTCGTGCTTACTTTAATTAATAACAGAGTTCGTATCGAATACAGATGACCTCAACTGCGCGATTCTTAGGGCCAGGGAAGAAAAGTTCTCCGCTCACCCGATCGTGCTACAATTAAAACAAGAGTTTCTGGCTTCATTTTTCCCTCGCATTTAGCCTCTCTGTGGGATATTCGCCCACATGGATATGCAACCCGCGAGCGATTTTTCAGTTGTCCCTAATCAGTGGATGCGATCCAGTGTCCACTTGAGACCTGGTTGAGACCGAGTGCTTCCGCTCAATTCAGTCCCGAGCAATTTCCCATTTTGTATATTCTTACTTGGAAACGCGGACACAGTCTTGTATGTTTCTAAGGACATTGCATTGCAAGATGCAGCTTTCGCGAATTTCGGGTGAGTTCTACAAACACGTCGGCCCCTATGTTACGGTGACTTTTTTATCCGTACATGTTTGACAAACTGTTGACGAAACTGTTGACAGCGTCTCGATTGGGAAATAATTACTGGCGAGAATCGTTTTTCTTCGTAACTTTCTTTAGACGCAACTTTTTTCGTGAACCTTTTTTTGAAAGGTCTTTATTTGATCTATCTGAATATAACAAAAAAGTAAAATCTCGCAAAATGGTCAGATTTGGGGGTATACTGATACCTTAAGAACACTCCTTTATTTTAGCTGTAGGGGTTATAATCATTTATCATTATTCTCTTTTTAGACCTCTAATCCCATCCAACGAAACGATCGCAAATGGACGTCACGTAATTGGATTGCAGATTCCCACATTTCGTCCTGCGACGGGCATCTGCGGCTGGCCGGTAAGATTGTAGTGGTCTTAAATTCAGTTGTAAATTTATATTAAACCCGAATTCCCTGCTTGCTTCGCATTTCGCTAGAAACAAGCCAGTTGGTGGCAAGCAGACTTCTTTCAGATTACGACTGACGTAAGCGATCACAGCAAACTTAATAGCGATTGGGGAAATTAGAAGCCGATCAAGTATTTCAGTGATTAAATGCTTAACTGCTTCAGCAAGCTTTGAACTGAAACTCCAATTCCAGATAGGTAAAAGGTACACTGCGGTTCTTATAATGCGTCGAACTTCGTTTTATCAATGGCAACGAACCTCCGCAACTTCGTTTTCGTTGTGCTTAGCTGTTAACTTCTACTTTTTTCTCAGTGACGGGGCGAATACAAACTTGCCTTTATTCGACCTTTGTATTTTGGCTGTAATAATCATTATTATCATTTTCTTTTTCACCTCTAATCCATCCGACGAACGGATGGGAAATGCACATCACCAAATCGGATTACAGATTTCCACTTCATCTGTGACGAGAAGCTGTGGTCCGTCGGTAAGATTGTAGAGTGTGTAAAATCATTTGTAATTTATATTAACTCGATTCCACTGCTTGCTTCGCAAGTTTTCGCTAGAAACACCGGACATCACTGCTTCCTTGTCACGTTTTCGCTAAAATCAGCCAGTTTGGTGCAAGCAGATGTAGTCAGGTTTACGACTGACTTAAGCGATAACAGCTAATTTATTAGCGATTGGGGAAATTATGAAGCCGCTCAAGTAGTTTAAATAATTAAATGCTTAACTGCTTATTTCAGTAATTGCAACCACTGCTTCGCTAAGCAAGCTTTAACTGAATTCATTTCTAGATAGGCACAGTTTAGGGTTTTTTGCGTGAAGTAAGTCCCTGGATGTAACGCATTCTTCTCGCGACACAAATTGTCGACAGCGATTGAAAGCGTTTGGGTAAGGTGTAAGGGATATATAATAGGGTTGCTGTTTTCTCTAAAATACTTTTTAAAAGCACTTAACTCTCCTGGGCTGTTTATTTGCGCGTTAATTTTCTAATCATCCTCTTGGCTATTAGTTACGAGAACGTAAAATTGCACATGAGATATTTTATTCTAAGCATGCATGTGTTATATACCTTAATGTCAATAACGTCCGTCATATGAAAAAGGCAAAAAGCCAAATAGCAATTTAATTAGCATATAATCATCATAGCTTGCAACATTTCACAACACGCACGTTTGTAGCTCAGTGTATATTAATCATGAAATTGAGAGAAATCATTTGCATCAGTTTCTTAGTGTCATTTTGATGCCAATTCGAGGCTGATTCACCTAGGCGAATTTCAATTCCTAATTAATTCTTATTTGGTTTTTTTCCTTTTTCCTTTTCCTTTTCGCTTTTTGATATGAAAACGTTATTGCAATTAGGTGTATATCGATTGCAATACACTAGAAAGTGTGGAACAATATGCAGTGTCTTCCGGATTAAATTCTTAGAATGTGCCTTTCAGCTCTAAGTTAAACCTCAGATGTGGAGATCACTTTTCTTTATGTCTTCACAGCAATTGAAATAATTGTTGTTAAGCCATTAACTGAATGATTAACATATTTTGACCATTTCCGAATTGGCTCCATCCTTAGTGACATTCGTTCATAACAGTTTAAAAAATGTCTGTTTTTACGGGCTTATTCTAAGAATAAAAACCTGACAATATTTAACAGATTTTCATATATTTACCTTATTCAAAATAGAGTACTTGAGGCACGGACAGCTTACAACTCGATGAACAATTTGGAATATTTTGTTTGTGGAAGCGTTTCAGCGACATTCCCATGCAAAAGCAGACAATTTAAGTTTGGAATCGACTTTCAAACTATAACTAATAAAGTATAGTGGTATATGTATTGGTTCTACTTGAGTAACGGTCTGGATAAAACGCTGTTCTCGTTCGCAGTCCATTTTCGGCATCTCCCGTCGCCGTTGCCGTCCCCGTTGTTTAAAGTCCCTAATAAATGGAAAAAGTATATGTTTTAATAATGGAAAGTACAATTATTATGAATTAAGGATCTGTTTAAACGATTTTTAAACACCCAATGAATATATTTACCTAGTATTTTAGATATATTTTCATTATCAACTCTAAGTAAATACTTAGTTTCCAAGGCATGATGTATTTGATGCTCCTTTGTTAGACTGGCTGGAGACATTTTCGAGAGCACACAACACAGTAAAGGAGTTCATGTTCGCGGCTATTCTTCCTACAGTTTCTGCGCTTCTCAGACCAAACCACTTGCGTCAAAGTGCTTGCCAAAGATCACTAACTAGTTTGGTATCCAAGTAATATACTGTCTCTCTGCAATCAACGATGTAATATGAAGCAACCAGCGAACTAAGTTATACACAACACCATCTCAGTAGAAAAGCTTCACCAATACTTCCATATTTTTGTCTTTGAGCATAACCACTGAAAGCTAACCTTAAGTCTCGCACAAAGAGAAGAATTTGGTAGTTCTTATTTGGCAGAATGCAACATCTATTTGGTGCTGCCCAATAGTTTAGCCTTTTTAAAACTGTTCAAGAGTATACAGAAAGCCACATGTCGAACGATACTGTAAACAGCCCCTGCAAGCGGGATTCTTGCATTGATCGTCTTCTTTGAAAGAAAACTTCACTCGAGTCTTCTATAAAGAGACGCAGTTAATGGAACAACCATGCAGCGAAAGACACTATACCTACTGGACTTAACATAAGTCACATTCAAGCAAAGACCATAATGTTGACGTCCTTCAATGCTATTCAATGACACTATTTGCGAGGCTGAAATGAAGCTGCTAGAGGCTGTTTTAAAAATCTCCATTCTGAAATGAAACCCCTTGAGGATGCGATTGCAGAGAGGCAAGCTGATATCGACGGCACTATCGCTATGTGGAAATCCGTCCCTTCACAACAAGTCACTGGGGCGAAATAATTGGTGGTGAAAGGTATTTTTTTCAGTTTTTTAAGCTCAATTTGCGTTTGTAACGTGGGCGGTCGGTGAAGGTGTTGCTCAGGTTGGAGGTTGCCTTCAACTGGAGGTCGGAGGCTTCCATGACGTTCTGGAATGAAATGCGCAAGGTGGCCCAAGCTGTGACCAAACAACCCACAACACAGGACAGCAGTCTTGCAGCAGTATTGGCCTTGCATCGAAAAACTTGCAACAGACTCCCCCTCTGGAGTTTTTATCTCATATCGACCGACCAGCCAGAGGAGACGTGGCATCATGGGAGTGTGGATGGCAGCTGCAAGAGAGGGGGGAGAGAGAGACAGCAAACCAGGATGATCAACAATCTTAAAAGCAGGTTGGTTCATTACTTACTGGAATTGAAATGCTCGGAAGAATCATTGATGCGTTAACCTTCTTTTTTGTGTAAAGATTACAGAACAGACTAACATCACTCCGATCAATCCATGAATTCTAAATTGTACCAACTCAAACTGTTAGTCGGGCAACATTTCCTTTAATTGTTTTTTTATTCAGCTCCACATGTACCGAGAAAAAGAAAACAAGCAACAAAGGAAACAAGTAAGTATCTAACGTTTTCATTTCCATAAAAGTCATCACACCTTTACATTTTGACCAATGCGGTTGCTCTCCTATATGATCAGAAATCTACATTAACGATTCTCACAAAACAACAAGAAAACTACAAACGAAGGGAGTAAATCCACACTCCGTAACAATAATGTGCACCTTGTTGTGATGACACAGACACAAGACAATTAACATTTACAGCTCTTTGTAGCGATTGCTATGACTGAGTTAACAATTTTGATCAAACTTGTTCTTTGTTTTGGATTACTAAAATATTTGTATTATGTTGAATTTCATGTTCGTTTAAAAAAAAAAAAAAAAAAACAAATCTTTACTCCAGCTTCAATTGTAATTAGCAATGTTTTGTATAAGTAACTATTATTCTCATAGAGGAACTCAGAATTGTCTTTGGTAAACATATCAATAATTGTCTTCAAACACCATAGTAATAATAATAATGATATACTGCTATTTAATTTAAAACATGCGTATTTCCCACATTGTAACCTTTGGTTTCCATTTATTGATTATAATGCGGGGTACAACCGGCATGAAATGTAATGCTGAAAAGGCCAATGGTGCAAAGCTACCATCTGTTTGATTTATGACTAAATGCCTCTAAGTCAGAAAGCAACGATAATTTACCTTTATCGCTTAGGAACAATGGGCAAACATCGATTGTAAGTAAATTAACCACCTTAACGTATTTGAAATTGCCACGATAGCCATAAAAAGTAATTCAAGTGTACTGTCCTAGTAGCACCAGGTAATAACATCCACTCTCCAGGGAAAAAAAAGTTTGAGAGGAAGCGGGATAGACGGGAGAATTCATAAGAGTTGGTGATCAGGCAAGAAATGCAATACTCAGAAAACTTCCTTCGGAACATGGCAAACATCGATGGTAAGTAATTAACCACCTTTACGTAGAGAATTCCAGGATAGCCACAAAGGAACTTCATGTCTTATCAGACATGGAAGAAGACTTTCATTTGAATCTACTTTTCGAGGAACATGCACCAGTGGTATCAGATGTTCAAGGAGAACCAGCGGCAGTGTCATTGGAAATTTTCGGTGTTGTTTCATTTCAGTCACTGTCAATTTGGCTGGGATTAATTGAAATATGTGAAAGTTGTTAATTGGCAACGATTCGAAGATCTTGTTATTCAATGTTTTAGAAAGAATCACGTACGAATTTTGAAAAAATTTCTTAATATTTCTCAGGAAGAGAGATTTTGAAAGCACATTGCTCACTTCTTTTTTTTTCTTGTCCTTTTTTATGCTTTGAAGGAGTTTCTTTTGCTTGCTCATCTTCTTGATTAATAATGTATGGTCTTGTTTGTCTTTTTTCTTTTCCTGTTACTTTTTAGAAGGAGTTTTCTTGCATTGGTTGTTCCTCTTCAATAATATACAGAGCTAAGGCCCCGTTGTTAACTTCTTGATAGGATTCCAAGTTCTCAGTGCTTTTCCTGTTTTTTTTTCCTTCTTGTTTTTCGAAGGAGTTTTTCCCTGCACCGTTTCGTCATCGTCATCAGTAAGTGAAGGCCTCGTTATTCTTGTTCTTTTTTCGGGTCCTTGTTTCTCTTTGAGTGAGTTACATGCTCATCTTTTCTCTTCTTCTTCTCTTCTTCATCTTCTTCGTAATGTCTGTGAAGGCCTCCAGACTTTCCAGTTCTTTCTACTTTTTCCTCTAGTGTCCTCCTCTTCTTCGGCGACTCTACAAAATCCTTCATCAACATCCGAGTTTGAAACGCCCAAAAATCAATTCTGATCTGTTTAAAGGAAGAACTCGAAGGATATTAAAGCTCAGTTGATTCTTGGTGAAAAGCAACGTACAAAATACAGGCAATACCCAACAATATAATCAAGCAATGTGCCAGTTTGGAGAACATCATGGGATCTGCTTCCTTGTCCGCAAACAACAGGAACGCCAGTCCTGAATTATTGTCTCTACCTGTGCAGTGTAAGCCAAAGCAATAAAATACAAGTCAAAGCCCAATGCTGAGTGAAACAACAAGCAACCACCAAGACTCTTCCACCCAAATAAGTCTTGTATCATACAACATCTTTTTAAGGCACAACAGCAGAAATGTTCAGAAGAAAGTTCAACAAAGGTTTGAGGGGGATATCAAGGGAAATATGAGCAGTGGAAGCAGAAGGAGCCTACTGAAGGAAGAGACGTGCCTGTAGAGATTGTGTCGGATGAATGTGTGGAAAAGAATAGCAGAGGAAGTGTCCAGCCAATTCAATTCAAAAGGGAGATCAGTTGAGAGCACGTAATGATACAGTTTCAGCAAGTGGATGATAGCAAACAATCCTTTTTTATTCCAAGATAGGTCAAGGAGATCGTACAGGAACGAACCTTGACCCTGCTGGAACGATATCCTAAGTGGCGAGTTTGGCAATGTTTAAGATAAGGACTTGTTACAAGGGGAAAGGATGGGGTCTATATATCAATAATTAACAGATATTGAATTTGCATGAGTATTGGACTGTAAGAATGTTTGTACGTGTCAAAAGGCATCACAGTCCGAACTGTGGAGACTGCAGTAAATTGGTAGCCTGTGGCGAAGAGACATTGTACTTAAAGGTATTGTTGAATTGAAGCCTTTATTCAAGATGCATTTTTCCTGAGACCAATTTACTCAAGTATAAGAGGGCAGTTAGAACGCCTCGTGCAATTACCTGTTGCCATTGTTACATTGCAGCTGAAAGGGCCAGGGTCACCACAAGGCAGGCCTCAGGCAGCCCAGGCTCTGTATGCGAATATTAAATATTCAATGTTGATGTTCATGGCGGCGATTTGAAATATTTATAGCAAATGTATGAGAAACTCACGAAATGACATTCTAAATGCTATATTTTCGAAGGAAACTAAAAAACTAAAACTGACTTGAACAATTGTGCAAGTGTTTTTTGTTTATTTTCTGATGTTTGGGGTGTTCCTGGTGGCCCGAGTTTACAGCTCATTTGAGACAAGTTTTGCTTTTTCAGTTGACCGTCCGATTTATGAATGAATTTAAAGGCCGGCGACAATTATGTGAGAACGGATCCAATGGTCGCGCACTCGAAGCTCCAATAAATTTCCACAAAATTGATATCAGTCTCCTCAAAATTACCTTCATTGCAGACGTCCCATGCTCTTAGCTTCTGTTCGCTACCCCCAAGGGTTCCAAGGTTGACTTTAAATTTGCTCGAGAAACGCTCGGTGTTCGACGCTGTTGTCCTTTAATATTTTCTTTCACGTTGTGTCGTGTCCCCAACGTCTGAATCGTCTGAACTGAATCGGTTAAAAGCGCAAGGGAGTATATAGTCCCTTGTAAAGGTAGCATATTTAGATAAATTTCAGTGACCACGATCATGACGTCCCTTTTGTTCCTAGACAATCAAACCGTGAGTACTTGCTTTTTGTTTTTTCCGTTATTTTTTTTGCCATTTGGCACCCTTAAAACACTAGGCACAAAGCAATCCAACTATCGGAAGAGGTGTAATAAGGTGCCTGCGGGCCAGAACCTTCTCAAACGTTTTTTTCCGATTTCATACATATTGCTTTGTGCGCAGGCTCTGGTCAAAGTTAAGGTGTGCTCTGTTTGACCTGGTTATTTGATGTGATTGAAGTTTGGAGTGAGTTTTTCACAACACTTGGAACAGTTTATAAGCTTAATGTAGCGGCTAGATAACATCGCAAGGAAGACATTGGAACGAAGTTTTTTGTGTGTTGAAACTTCAACGGCTAATAACTTTTGGCACGCATTTGATCTCATCTCGAGCAGTTTTGTGGCGTCGGTAGGCCCTGAACATAGGTGCAGACAACCTCGCAAATTTGTTGAAAGAACGATAAAATCCTTGCAGAGTTTATTAGCCGGTTAAAGTTTCGCCACAAAATTACCCATGAGAGTCCTTTGCGGCACGGGTTTTTACGCCAAAACGAGGCTAAAACCTTTAACCGTTAATAACTTTTAAAGGATGCAGACGCCCTGACCTGAAATTTGGAGGATATGTTTCATTGCCATCTAAGGGCTAACCTGCTGTTGACTTTGTATGGCAAGAATGTAATTATTGTGTAGTATATATTGAAACAAAGGCAAACTTCAACAGGTTACTCAATAAGAATGATTTCATTCTTCTACAAAACGACTCGTTGGAAAGCTTGCCGTAAAGGCATGAAGCGGAGGATGAACAAGCACTCAACGACCTAAATGGCCTAGCTTGATTCCACCTTTCCGCGCCAAGGCAGAGGAAGTCATCAACTGTTCTGGCTGGCGCTTTACAGCGAAGGCTACAACCGCGCTTTGTTAACAGCAGTAGCCGCCAAAAAGCTTTCAGTCATGTTGCTTTACTTTGAGGCAGCAAAGCCGAGACTTAATGGACCACATCGTGGCCGTGGCATCATGCAAAGATATCAGGCTCGAGCATTCGATTGACAGTCAAGACGTCCGCGGAAATTCATGGCTGGCGGCAAAAACTCCTCATATGAAGAGGAACAACGAAATCAAATGGGCCGCGGCTTGACAAAGAAGAGGAAGAAGTAGGATGACAACAAAGAAACGCGAGTGACCATCAAGCCGCGACAAACCTTCAGCTACAGATTGAACCAAAGGAAGATCAAGCCGCGCCCAGCATTCAAGCCTCACATGAACCAAAGGAAGATCAAGCCGCGACCAACCAAGTCAAGCCGATCCACCGAAGCAAGATCAATCAGCGGGCTATCATCAAGCCACTGAGCAAGAAGAGCCGGAAAAAGAACCTCAGGACACAAGGGATGAGTACGCAAAGCATCACAACAAGATACGCCAATGCCCCTTGTGTGATTTCTTTGGGACACACCTTCGCCGCCACGTCTCGACGAAACATCCAGACAGGTGCATCAATAATAACGATGTGACCAGGCAAGTGGCCATCGCCGACAAAAGGCTTGCCGATCATGGAAGCAGAGGGGTAGTGCCAATCACAAAGAATAAGAACGAATACCTCTACCAGTGCTGTTACAAGGACTGTTCGGCGATAGTGACGAGGATGGGCCAGCATTTATCCAAGGCGCATAAGCTCACAGACCAAGAGAAGTGAAGGCCGCCAAGCCAAGTTCATCCGCTCAACATTGCGAAGACACGAACGTTGGGAGTAGGAGCTACCCAGGCACCGTCGAAGAAACGTGAGCCCTCGCATGCATCTCTGTTGAAGCAGCCATCTTCCAAGAAACGTGAGCCCTCGCAAGCATCTCTGTTGAAGCAGCCATCTTCCAAGAAACGTGAGCCCTCGCAAGCATCTCTGTTGAAGCAGCCATCTTCGAAGAAACGTGAGCCTTCACAAGCTTCTCTGTTGAAGCAGCCACCTTCCATGAAAAGCAAACATTCAGCAAAAGCGGAAGCAAAACGAGCTGCTAAAACAAAACAAGAAGAAGATGTGGAAAGCGAGGAATCATATGAAACAGATGAAACAGACGAAATCTACCATTCAGAAGGCGATTCGGATGACGACGTTGTAAGCGACCATGGGGAGCTGAAGGTCTTAGCAGACCTTGACGACATGTCAGACTTCGCGGACAGTGATGAGGAGGAAGAGGAAGAAGATGAAATAGAAGGACTGACATGGAAGGAGTGGTACGCGGCAAAGGACCGTCAACGGAATGTCCGAGAACACTTCATGTCATGCTTTTACAAATACCTCCAACATGCCGAGGGGGGATTGATGTCAGAAGAGCAGACAATGCTGCATGTCCGCCAGGTCCATTAAGTCATCAACGCTTTGGATGCCGAGGGTGACGACTGACGTGTCTAATAAGAAACCAGTGCATGGACATCTGGGACCACTTTTGCGCTCCACGTCTTCGAAACAAAGTTATCACTGGCAACACAATCAAGACTTACCTGAGAATTCTTGAAATCTTCGCGAAATTCGTGGAGAAAGGATTGATATACAATCCTGAATTGATATCAACTAGTCAGAAGCAATTGATAATCAGCCTCCAAACTCGGCTGCCGGACTACAAGGCGATCCATCGACGAACGGCACATGAAACACCAACCAGGGACGTGGACGAATCTTACACCGATTTGGAGCCAAAAGATCTTCGAGAACTCGAAAACTCAGAGTTGGCCAAGACTGCAATCAAATTGATTGGATTGTCCATCGAAACCATGTCTTGACAAGATCTGAATTCACGACAGTCAGGGATTTCTTGATCGTTCACAACCCTATATGAGAATGCGTCACGTCCTGGCCCATTAGAGAACGCCAAGCTGAAGCGCTTCCACCAGGCCATGTACACTCCAGAAAAAAAGAGATATACCATTCTGGTTGACGAACATAAAACAACACGGCACCAAGGACCTGCTGAGTTTGACTGTCGACAAGCGGCTCTATGGTTACCTGAAGATCTACGTCGACTACATCCGTCCAGCTTTTGTGGCCTCCGGGATTGAGGAAGCGCTCTTTATCAAAGACGATGGGCAGCCGTTTAACAAGGTACGATTGGGAGGAGAGTTAGGGAGTTTTTCAAACGGGCGGGTGTCCGCGACGACATCCGGGTCTCATCAACGAAGGTGCGAAAGCTCTTTTCTGAGAGGCTTTTAATTTGACGCCAACCAAGAAACGGATGGTGATTCTCTACATGAAGCATCGAGAGACCACAGCAGACAAGAACTACGTGCTAAAGGTAAATGCAAAACGTTCTGCCACAGCTCATGAGATGAGGGATCTCATTAGAGAAACAACAACAGAGAACCAGAAGGAGATAAGCCAACCAAAGCCAGCCCTGAGCCTGAAAGCAAAGCCAGCCCTGAGCCTAAAAGCAAAGCCAGCCCTGAGCCTAAAAGCAAAGCCAGCCCTGAGCCTAAACGCAAAGCCAGCCCTGAGCCTAAAAGCAAAGCCAGCCCTAACCCTAATACCTAAGCCCTCATTCAAGAGCAACAGGACAAATCTGAGGAGGACTCTGAACCTGCTGAGGACGCCACATCAGCCCTCAGCAACGACGACAGGGTGGTGGTGGCGAGCGTATTTAGGGACACCATCAACGCGGGCAAGCACCTCTCACTTTCTGAAATCAGAGATAAAATGAGAACTGTTTATCTATCTCAGAAAGTTTGTGATTAACCAACGGAAAGTGAAAAAAATCTATGATTTTGTCCGTTACAAAACCAGCGTAGCAATCCAGACAACAGACATTAAAGAAACTGATCCGTACGATTTCGATGGGGTAAAGAGTTTGCCTTCTTCGTCTTTAATACGCAAGCAATGGCATGAAGATGATGTAAAGTGCATAAACCAGCGTTTCAAACATCTAGAAAGCATGCCTTCCAAGAGCCGAACTATCCAGATGTTCAACGAAGATGAAGTGCTGAAACATCTCCTTCAAAGAGAAGGAAAAGAACGCTGTTACGAAAAGGTGAAAACCTGTTCAAGAAATTAAGATAGATGGATGGAGTGCCAAAATGGAGGGAGTGAGTGCCGTAATTATTTCTTGTTGTTAATCTAAAAAAAAAAAATAATAATAAAATTAAAATTAAAATTAAAATAAAATTAAAAATTAAAAAATTAAAAAGGGTCTCTTAAGACCACAAAAAAAGGGAATTGGGAGGGGGACCAGGAAACCGCGTCAACAATCCTGGCAACACTGAGTGGGTGTGGTTCCCATGATACCCCTATACGGTTATTGTAAATTTCAATGTACATAAAACTGTAAATATTTTCACCGCCATGTAAATAGCTGTTAATGTAGATGCTCGGGTTTCGCCCCTGATGTCTCTTGTCAGGGATAAAACACGAGCTGAGGTAACCATCCCTCGGGGAGTGCCCCACGAGAGCTTCACGTGTGCGTGCTGAGTCCGAGCTTAAGTCCAACGCATTAACAAGGCAAAAACAAGTCAGCTATCGATCCACCTTCAATGCTCTGCCAATCTTGGCGATCCTGGCAACAATGAGTCTAGTTGGTTACTTGATGATACCCTTCTCCTGAATGGCTGGTCCTGCCTTGCAGTATCAAGTCCCAGAGTAATACCCTTGCCAGATTTACACTTTGGCGAGGGGGGACTGGGAAACCAACTGACACTCGTCAATGTGATTGAGAGCTGTCCAAATATGGTATTTAAATAACAAACGAATATGCTAACCCTTTACAGGACTATATCTCCCTTCGCTTTCAACCGATGCAGTTCATATTCGGCACGATGATAGCCCATTGCCGACTCTACATTGTGGTTGCCACTCTGGTCTGCAATGATTGACTGACACCTGTCAGTTTGATTGACAGCTGTCACAAACGTAAACATTTATTAAATACGTTGACTCAGCAGAAAATCGTAAAATGTTAGAATTGCAATCAATAGAGCACGCAATTTACGCTATACTGCCAAGTTTGGTGATTATTGGCCGCTTTTTACCATAGTTAGAGCAACTTCACTTTTAATCAATTTGGGCAGCCATCTTGGATTGAAAATCAAACTCTTAACAAATTGACCAGGTGGCCTTGTCAGCACTCTAAAACATCATATCTTAGTCAATTTAAACCATGGGCAAACACTTACAAACACCTTACCCATGGCTGCCATCTTCGATTTCCAAAAAAATTATAAAAAAGTTACGATTTAAAATATTTAACTGTGAACTATACCAAACAATTTATATTGTACATACGAGTCCCATGATAGCTAAAGCATGCCATTCCACATCATTTTAAAACTTTAAAGTAAGGAGGATGGAAGGTAAGGAGGACGCACTAAAAAATGTAAGGAAGACGCAGACGCAATGTACGGAGGACGCAGTAGATGTAAGGAGGACGCAGGCACAATGTACGGAGGACGCAGAAAAGTTAAGGAGTACGCAAAAAAGGTGTACGGAGGGCGCAGTTGGACATGGCCCTAACCCATGCATACAATGTGTCGTTCCAGAAAATATCCATACCCCCCCACGGAGGGTCACGGAAATTCCGAGGTGTAGGGGGTCTAAAAGTGATAAATTTCCGAAGAGGAGGGGGGTACAAAAAGAGTTTTCTTTCCAGAGGGTTTCCTTTCTGAACAAGCACATCAAAATTCGTAAGAAATACTTACGTACTTTGTCTCTATTATCGGAGAATGAGACAGCCAAATCAAACGTTCTGACCATTGAAATAATCCGCAACATCTTGTTCTTTCATGCATCTTTTATTTTCTTAGTTTACCGCCTCTCAAAAACTGTCTCTAGAAGTTGCAAGCACGAGCCTCCGAACTGAACCGAATCAAAATGGCCGACCAAAACTCCTTCCCAGTCCCCTGACCGTTGTTTCTTGGAAAAGCCAGGTTGCTCAGCTTTGTTACGAACGCGAACGATTCCTTCGTCGAGTAAGCGCTAGCAATGGCAAAATCTCTTGAAAACAAAAACATAATCAGACTTCAAGACAAGTTAAATTTTTGATTGGAAAGAAAGATATTCTTTCTTTTTTTTGATTAAATTTGCGATTCACGTTCATTGTTTGTTCTTTCGGTAAGCTGTGTTAGCCGTGTGCGTGTTGATGAAAGTGATCGAAATAAATGTTGCGCTAACTGGTAAGCTTTTGTCGCTATTTTTCAAGTATAAAAAGGGTTTCAATTTCCAGGGGTAGGAGATTTTCAGATTAAAACTCATGGATATTCCGGAGGGTAGGGGGGTCCAAACAAAATAACCCTCCGTGGGGGTATGGATATTTTCTGGAATGACACAATCCATCTAAAAACCTTGCTGTTGATGAAGGAATCGTGAAATTCAAAGGGCAATTGGCTATGAAGCAGTACATGCCTCTCAAACCGTTAAACGTCGTATGAAAGTGTGGGAAATTGCAGATTCCTCCAACGGGTATGTGCGCAGTTTTCAAGTCTACACTGGAAAGAGACAAGATGGCGTCGTTGAACACGGTTTAGGATGTCGTGTAGTGCATGATTTAACTCGGACTTTCACAGGTAAAAACCATCATTTATTTTGACAATTTTTTTACGTCTGTTCAACTGGCATAGGATCTTCTCAGGACAAAATTTACCTTTGTGGTACTATTCGGGCCAACAGGAAATGGTTTCCGAAGGAACTGGCAGCAAATGTGCCAAATGTGAAGCGGCTGAAACAAGGAGAGTGTCTTTACAAAGGAAGGATAACATCATGGCTACAGCTTGGAAGGATAAACGTCTGGTTCATTTCCTTAGCAGTCAGTCAATCCCGTCGGAACTGACACAGTTTCGCCGCAAGCAGAGAGACGGCACTTTCATCAAAGTTCAGAGTACGCCATGTGTGAAGTCGTACAACGCCAATATGGGTGGCGTTGACTTGATCGACCAACTTCGTGTTTATTATGGCAGTGGGGAGAAAATCTAGAAAGTGGTGGCGGTATCTTTTCTGGTTTGCTATAGATGTAAGCATAGTACATGCCCATATTCTAGAAACCCTTGCGAATACCACCTGAGCCTGTCGCAGTTGGATTTTCATCTTGAACTTGCCAAGACTTGATAGGGACTTTACGCAACGTAAGCTTTCTGTTAGCTCGGTGCGACTTGAGGGTGGCCACTGGCCTATTCCCTTTTCGAAAGGACGGTGCAAAAGATGCCTAAAACGTAAAGTTACTTCGTGGTGCAGGATGGCTTGTGAATTGTGCGGCAAGAGAGTTTGCCTTCCATGCTTCAAAGGCCACTCAGAAAACGACTTGTAATTGGACTGAACTTTGAGCGGTAAATCAAAAGTGGTTATGAGTTTTGAATTTTACTGTTTTGTTTTATACTATACAACCGTTAAACTTTGTAGTACCATAGTTTATGTATCTGTAATGAAATTGTATTCAGCATGTTGTGGCTGTTACAAGTTCGAAACCCTGTTTTTGACCATTGAGTTGAAGATTAAGTGAATTCACATCAAACAAAATGGGTGACATGCAACTGATATCAATAAGTATGATTTTAAGTTGAAATCTCTCAATGTAAGATGTTGTTTTTGCATCTAAATTTAGTTTTAAATAAATGATGGTAGCTTTGTCGAATTAAAAGACTCGGTAAGATTGAAATACAGTAAGTGTGATAGGGCTAATGGGCCATCAACCACACAATGTCATTTCCAAAAAAACATCGATGGTTTATAAATACACTGGAAAGCATTAACCTCTTTATCTACAACACATGTGACTTAAATTAATGCCTTTTCGTTTATTTATTTTCCGTTTCTTAGCATTGGGATACCTACCACTCAGTTTTTCCTACCTACAGATAGATAATTCCTTTAAAGAAAACAAAAACAAATTCATGCATTAATTTTCTATGCCTCATTGTGGAGACTGGCACATTTTTGGTACAAAGCAAGAGATAATTCACATCAATTAATTTACCCCCTTTGGGTTAGGCACGTGCGCAGAAGGGATTAATTGTGGCAACTGAAACCTAGATGTATTCGGGTATATGGAGGTTTCGTGTTTCATTTTAGTTTTGTAATAGTCGCTTGTTTGTCATGTGAGGTCACCGTACTACCAACACAAAGTCGCCTGTACATGTATGTTAATTTTCAACGTAAAAAAAAAAAAAAAAAAAAAAAAAAAAAAAAAAAGAAAAAAAAAAAAAAAAAAAAAAAAAAAAAAAAATTTTACGTGTTGAGATGGCCGAGTGGTAAAGGCTCTGAACTTACAAACCAGAAGTTGGAAAGGCGAAGCGCCCCAGGGTCAAATCCCAATTTTCAATGAAGTTTTGTCAACTTGTAAAAAATAAATCAATAAATAAGTAATATTCATCTTTGATGTCGACATGACATCATTTTCAAGTGACTGTATATAGTTAAGACAGTTTGAATTTTTTTATTATTTTTTGTCACTTGAAAAATGATGTCCATGGCGACATGCAAAACGTTGTGTTCAAACTTTTCTCGCTAAGTTTTTATCTCTTAAATAAGTATAAAAGAAAATAATATAATTAGAAGAGGAAAAAAGGAAAATTAATTTTAATGCATAAATTAATACGCAATAAATAAATGTTTACAGGCTCATGCGGACTATAGCGAGTGAAAATTTTGCATATTCAATGTCCCACATGCTATAACTCAATCATGCATTTATGCAGTTTAATCAAGGCTCTCGTGAGCCAGCTCAGAATGTAATTGATATTAATTGACATTCATTGAATGCAGTTGTTGGCCTTCTCACTCCCAGTGAAAACCCTTGAATTTGCAGGCTTGATAATAGGGATTCCACTGTTTTTTATATTGGGCAAACAGCCCAAATCCCCTGACAAAATGGGAATTATTTTGAAAGCTCACATGCAGCTATCAGGTTCCACTATTGCATACTCAAAACACATAACTTTTGAAATAATTATAATTAATTGATTAGTATGTATTTTCAATTTCTTGTATGAACTCTGGTATTTACTCCGGTATTTAGGAGGGGGGAGACCTGGGCATATAAGGGTCATTTGGACCTCCATTGCTGTAGCCCACCCTCTGGAATTTTGAACTTGCCAATCATGATTGATAAATACACAACCAAGTATACTAGGGACATAATTTAGTCTGCAGTCCTGCATTTGTCCGCACACCGTATAATTTGCCAAAGGTGGGGGAGCTTTATCCGATTTGAAATGCAAAGTGTCAAGTAGACAACAATCAAAATGTTTTTCATGCCTTGTGCTTCCTCAGTTTTACATGTAATATGGACACATTGCAACTTGTGTGCCAAGTCAAAACGCAGGCTTTAGATGTGAAGGTGCATGTAGGTCTTCTTTGTTCAAATATATATCTACAATTCATAAGTATATGTAACAGAGGTAATGAATGTTTTGTGTGTTTATTAGACTGATTTAGATAGGGACTATTGACAATATAACTGTAGTACCACTATAGTAGAAAACATCTCATCAAAGAAATTTGAAATATGTGCTATTATAAACACAAAGCCGCAGATCGATGCAAGCCTGCTTTTCTATACGTGAAGACTAATGAATATAACTAAAGGTCTATCACTAAGCATTTTATTTGTGATCGATCGAATTGTAAAGCACCTTCGAGATGCCAAATTGAAATTACAAAGTTTAAATTTATATTGAAATTGGAATGCAAAAGATTAGTTCAGTTAAACAATAAGCTTAAGCTTAATTTAATTTTTGTTATAAGCTTACAATTCAAGCTTTGAAATATAAACATTTACCGTACATCGATGTTTTGCGTTGAAAACGCCAAAGATCAGTTTGAACGCATGTCACCTCTTTTTGGCAATGTAGTTTTGGCCTAAGCTATTCCCTGCTGGAACCGTCCTGTTCCTGGTGCTTCAATGAAGTTGTATAAACCCCTTGATTCATCTCCAAATTGTTGATGACCTTCGATAAAGAACATGATGTAAATAAGGGGAAAGAAGGATTTCTCAAGCCGAGGACGAATAGAATTGCAGAATTTATGTGTTTGTTTGGCATCGGAACTCCTAAAAGGTTACCCTGCGTGGCAGGCGTATAAAAGGGTTGGGAGGGGAGTTTTGGCAGCGCTCGAAGCGTGAGGAAGTCGGAGCGCGAAGCGCGTATGGAGTGGGAGAGGGAACGCACCTGCAACCACGCTATTGTTTTTTTCATTCCGCCCCCTAATTACGTATGCCAAATTCGAGTCATCTGCAAATGTCCTGAGCTGTCAAGATTATCCAATCAGGAAAAGCGTTCCGATTTTTTCGTCGGGGAAACCCATTTTAGCCGCGCAAACTGGATCTCCCTCCCATTTCTCGCCTACTTGGCCATGAAAATCGGAACAACACAAATCTTTGGCATGGCCGATTTGAAAAGATGATCAAGGCGAGAGGTCGCGCCGAGAACAGAAAGCAACGAGTTGTGCAGAATTTGGCAATTTGAATTTGAGGCTGACTTACGGCAACTGCGGTCTACAAAATCGTGTGTGAAATTTGTTTCAAACCCTCGCTGAGAAAGGAATGCATTTGAATTGTGTGGATCGGTCGATCTGCTCAAGAAACGTATGGGGTTTAACGGTTGTCGATTCCTCGCATGTTTCTCAACTCATGTGTAATGGGGATGTTTTCGAAAGGTCTTCAATATTCATGACCTCCTATAATACGGACACCTGTCCGAATACGGCCACTTTGGCTCCATCACCTTCGGTGTCCGTAGTGTAAAGGGGTGGGGGGGGGGCGGGTTGGGAGGTGCAACTGTATAAACCATGAATATTAGGATGGGGAATTTTACCTGCCAGAGTTTCAGTCAAACGCTGCACAACAATGAAGAAAGAATCAAATATCAATATTTTTGGTTTCTTGTTAATAAAATCAATTGATCGATCCGATTGACAGATAAATCATTTGATTGATTGATTAATTGGATCAATGAATGACATCAATCAATCAATCAATCAGGCACTCAAAACAATCAATCACTCAGCCAATTAAACCATCAATTGATGAATCAATCAATCAAGCTATCAGTCAGCCAGTCAATCAATGAAATATTCCAAACAATCAGATGTATAAGCCACTTAGGCTTATGTACTGAGTAGCAGACGTTTTTAGCACTATATTCCATTCCAGTTACATGTCTAGCCTGTGTCGTCTGCAACGCAGGCTACATGTTGTCCAACTGTATTGGCCTTGATTATTCACCAACTACAGTGGAACGCCGCCTTACCACCACCTGCTTTTTTGGCCGGGACAAAAGCTCAGTAATCAACAACCACCTTTTTGAGTCCCGTTAATTTCCAGTGAGATAAGTGACAAACTTAAGGCAAATAAAAAGTGAATGAATTGTAGACAGTTGCAATGTAGCAATAACATACCTCAGTCATGTTTGCTGTACTGCAAACAGGAGTCCTTGGGACTTAGAATTTAATATTATATCTGTCATGAGATCATTTAAAAGGTATCAGAATTAGATATAGTACCATACATTTAACCTACATGCACCCTGTTAGTGTACCTGACCCCCCTATGTCTATTGAGCTTTTATGGCCTGTCAGTGGTCATAATAACAGCTTTCCACTGTAACTTGTAGCTTAGTCACATTCATTTTAATACTGAATTTAACCACTTCTACAGAAAAGGTAATTATTTATATTTTAAGTTCTCAATTCTAAAGCCAGTTGGACAATCATTTATCTCATCTTTATTATTTTATTCTGGAACACCTTAATATTATAATTATTTGATACGGTTAATTTTCCAAAGCTAGGTCTTAAGGTGAGTTTGATTTTCCTGGCATCAATGGAATTGTACATAGTGCCTGGTCAGAAGCTTATTGTCTTCCTGTCTGGTCTTATAGCAATGCCAAATAACAGACCAAGGGCTATGTAATATCCTGCAAAAAAAACCAGAGTAAATAAATTATTAATTATTGTTCTTGCAAGTTGGTTGTGTCAATACAACTATTAAATATACCAGATTTGCATACCCCGCTTACTTTTTTGTTTCCCTTGGGAATTTGAGTTAGAGGGGTTATACTGTATATTTGTGATAAATACAGGGGCCAATGTTTACACATGGAAAGGGGTATGTACATGTAGCAGTGCAGTAATTTTATAGTGGTATTTATCTCCCCACCCTTTTTGCCTTGTCCAACTGGTCAAGAGCATTCACTTGGCCGTATGTTTTGCTCAGTTACTTTGCACAGGGATCGTAGTGCAATAATAGTCTTTTAATACATTTGCTATTGTTTGTTTTGACAGAATATGCTAAGTTTGGCTCATAAACTAGGCACATGCAAAAATGGGCAGTTCATAATCTTAGCTGGATGAAACATAGTGTAGTGCCGTGCAAGAATTAAGTACAGTGAGTCATGAACAGTTGCACACAAATCAGGGCTGCAAATAACAGTCGGTCATCGACAATGGCCAACCGAAATTTGCCATGTCCAATGAAATCTCAACTGGTGGTCGGACACATTGTCCGGATATTTTTTGTTTGCCTTACAACGCTAATTAATGCGTTAGAACGCGTTTTGTTCTAAATGCAACTACTTTACTCTGCGTAGGCAACACGTTAGACAATGTCCGACCACATTTTTGTTTTGTCCACAAAATGGTGACTTAGTCGGACATATGTCCATTCAAGAAAAAAATATTATTTGCAGCCCTGCAAATGATCTAGCAACTAAAATAATTTTCCAGACTGCCACAAATAATTTGTATCCTAATGCCAGGCAAAATAATTTTGAAGCTACAACTAGCAAGGCATTAAACAACTCTGAATGATCCAGCCAAAAACAAACAGTATATATAAAACATAGCAAAACAACTCTGAATGTTCCAGCAACAAAAACAATTTTGAACCCAGTGACAAAACGATTTAGAACGGTCAAGCGACAAAACAATTTTAAACCCAGCGTGGGCGACACAATTCTCAGCAACTCTGTACAATCGAGCAACTAATATAATTTTCAAGACAGCATCACAGAGAGCGACAAAAATACGTATACGCGACCATACTATTCCATGGGTGCATACGTGCATAAATTTTAGGATGCGAATTTCAGTAAATGTAAAGCATTCAGCAGCAAAAGTCGATTTTCTCTTTTTTTGTCCACACATAGCCTTTAGGTAGATATGAAATGTGATATAGTTTTATTCCGCTCGGAACGCTTTAAATTCGAGAAAATCGAGAAAAACAAATTTCACCCTTAATATTGCCAAATTGGCCGAATGCAAAGGCTGAAAATTGGGAATCTAAATTTGATTTGCGTTCGCGTGCAAAGGAGAACCGATATGTTTCGATACTTTTTCTTGAAAGACAAAGTATTCAGCTTTCAAAAACAGGTTATAACTTGACTTGAAATGTTTTAAAAGACGCCTTTGGTTATCTAAGGGGAAATTCCTAATTTAGGGATGAAATTCAGAGATATTGTGTGTGCCATAACTCCAAATTTGTTCAAACTTCGCCTTTAGCACCCTTTCATGTCGTTGTAAATTATATATCAAAATTAGCTTGGGTTATTCTTCGAGCGGTTTTTGAGGCGCCGCTGAAGTAACTGAATTTTAATGAAAATATCAACGAAATTGAAGGGCGAAATTCGTTTTTCTCGGGGTTTTTTCGACTTCTTCCGCGAAATCCAAATTTTGATCGGTTTTTACAAAAAAATTCGCTCTTAGTTTCTCTCAGTAAAAAAGTAAATTTAATCATTTCCCAAAAACCAAATCTAAAACATCATGGCCATAAATTAAGTTAAGCTTGTTATCGGAGAAAGATATTGAGACAAACGGCACTTGACTTGTTGTAAAAATGTCCAAGTCACAGGCTACATTGACCGACCGATTTCTTATGACCTGTTTTGCATTAAAGTTTATTTGTCTTTTGATAAACAGTTTGGTACCCCATGAGGTAACATTTCACATACAACCATGCTGTTGCTAATGAACAATGAACTTACCTTACACAGTGGAACTCTGGTTAATTAGACGGACACGAAAGGGACATGAAAAAGTGTACTGTAGTTATCTGGGTGGTCCCCGTAATTAAGAAGGGCTGATATAAGAGAAAATATGTGTCGTCGGGACAAACTAACTGTCCGTAATAAGGCGGGTGTCCGTATTAACGAGTGTCCCGTAAAGCGGGGTTTCACTATATAACTGCACATTCCCTCGACCTTTATGGCTCGATAAAGAAAAAAGTTTTCCATTAAACGGTAATGATAGACTCGACGTGTCCAGCGCCATGAAATCGGCTTGCATGAATGGTACATCTGCGCCAAACGCTTTTAATATTCATGAGGCATTCAGAGGGTAACGCCAAGGTTTTTCCAACCGAAGGTAAATACTTACAGAATACTTGGTATCTCTGTTTCCCCTCGACAGATGAACTTTGACTTGAGCGAATCACACACATCAAATGCAGTCCGAGAAGACTTTAAAAAATTCCCACCTCAATCTGACTCAATCGCACCAAAACAAACACCAAGCTGGGTAACCGCTGGTCAGCGCTGTGTACGGTCATGTATGATAGGCAATAGTGTCTCGTTCGCCGCACACTCATTCCCCAGGCCCTCGCCCCAGGCCCTTTCGGTTATTTAGGCAAAATTACAATGTCTTCCAGCCTATGAAGCGAAACATTTTTAGGGAAAAAAATCACCATAGTAAGGAAAGAGAACATATCCAAAAACCTCGGATACGAGTTTTCCTTTTAATTTTTAAATTGAAAACTCACTGAAACATGGGCAATTAATAAGATCGATGCGTTGGGAGAGGAGGGGAGTTTAGTCTTTTATGTTTTAAATAAAATAAAAAATAAATTGCTTATTTAACATAATTCTTATTAATGTCATTACATAAATGTGCAATAAATTGCTGTTTCATTGCGGCATAATGTACGTTTAAAGCAATTTGAAATATTCAAAGTCGATCTAGGTCACGTGACTGATGATGTCAAATTAACTTTAGGTTGCCAAAACGTGTTTCCTTGCAATAAACATCTATCCCACATGTAGGATTTTTGTTGCGCCACGCACCTGATCATCACAGAACCAAGTTTCCACACATTTTGGGCTCATGTATAGCCCCCTTAAATTTAAAAATGCCAGAGTATTAATGGCCATTTCAAAATGCCCCATATCGATATCTTGCTGACTACACTTGATTGGCTTTTTTCAATGGATAGTGGCCTATTCTCAATAGTAAACAAAAACGCATTTTTGGGGCGTGGTCATGTGACTAATGACGTCATCGCCCTACAGTTTGATATGAGAGTTTATTTTTATGGTAAGTGTTGTTTATCTTGGTGGTGCTAACACCCTTCTGGGCCTCAATTGGACAAAGTTATTATTGGGGCATTGAAAATTTTAAGTTGCAAAGGATTCTGGGAAGGTTCTATTGTGCTCTTAAAATTATTATTCTGTCTCCCTTTCAATAAAATGTTTATTTGACTGTTTTTAGAAGTCCACCGTTTGAAACGCGAAACATGCGTCCACTTCACAATGCCGAATAAGCTCATAAAAGCACTTGTGTTTTCTTCTTGACACGTCGCTAAACGTTTGTGACCCTGATGGATACTTCCACAAGCGAATAAAACTTTATATTCGACAATGGCAATCCGAAACAGAAAATAATATGATGTACTGTTTCTTTTCCCCTGCCGTTTTGCTTGCATTGGAGTTTGTTTACTTTTATACTCGGCAATGCTCGTATCCCAGATTCTCCCGTTTCACATAAATGAACCACATGGCGCAAGAATACTTAAACAGGCAGCTCCATCAAAAGCAAACGTGTGGATGTTGTGGGGGACTACATACGTTTCCTGACAGCCTAAAGGACACAACAAGGGAGAAAAGAGGACAAGGGGTCAGGAGGAAAGTAGCAGGCTCAAATGGGGAAGCTTCCAAAGAACTGATGGATGTTTTCTACGAGACCGCTGACAACAAGTACTGAGCTGTTTTCCATTCTGAGCGTCGAAGGTAAGGCCACAATTTCCGCAATTGGCCCTCTTGAACAGAACATTATACATTTACATCCTGTTAGTAACAGCTCTAAAATGTATCGATTTTATTCTATGCTGTTAGATCTATAATGCTCTGTGATGTTAATTGTGTTCCAGGAACATCTGCGGTATCCCCATGGATCTTGAACATGTAATAGGTCAAACAGTGCAACCATGAAGAGAGCCTCGACACTCGCATCGTTGTCTCACGTTATGCCACACTCTGGAGAGGGGTGGCAGAATCTACCCTTGTCAGTATAGCCTCATCCATGTCCAATACTTCTCGAACTGATACGATCCGTGAATGTTTATTGGCCGACGCTGTAAATCGATCCGTGTACGACCCGTACTACGTCGTCAGAACAATGCTTTACGGATCGTACAGATGGTAAAATTGCATATCATTAGTGAGACAGAGGGGGTACAAACACGTTGTCCCGATCGTATACGATCGGTACGGATCGTCAGACAATGCTTTAGCGGATCGTATATTCTTCGTTTCAAAAGCGGCGTAGGTCCACGAACATGTCTACACACATTGTATATTCTTCGTTCTATAAGCGTGAGGCCACAAACACGCAACACACATTGTTATATTCTTCGTTCTATAAGCGTGAGGCCACAAACAAACGCTACACCACATTGTATAATTCTTCGTTCTATTAGCCGTGAGGCGGCACAAACACGCAACACACAATGTATATTCTTTCGTTCTTTTAAAGCAGTGAAGGCCTTACAAACACGCAACACACAATGTCGTATATTCTTCGTTCTAAAAGGCGTGAGGCCATTAAGCGTGGAGCACAAACACGCAACGGACATTGTAATATTCTTCCTTCGTTTGCTTTGAAGCGTGAGATAATGCCAAAGATACTCACTATACGATATGCAGTTCACATCGTGTACGATCCGTAAACCATTGTTTCACCACCCGTAGCGAGAATGGTACGGATCGTACGATTCGGACAACACTGTTTCGACGCCCCTCTTTCAGCCAAGTCTCACTAAACGATATGGCAGTTTCACCATCTGTAACGATTCCCGTAAACATTGTTTCACCACCCGTACGGATGGTACGGATTCGTACGATCGTACAACCTGTTTCGACCCCCTCTTTCAGCCAAGTCCTCACTACCGATATGCAGTTCACCATCTGTAAACGATCCGTAACACCATTTGTTTCATCACCACCCTGTACGGATGTACGGATCGTAACGATCGGACAACCTGTTCGACTCCCTCTCTTTCAGCCAGTCCTGCACTAACGATATGGCAGTTCACCATCTGTACATCCGTAAACCAAAAAAAAAACGCGTTGTTTTCGGCCACCCGTACGGATCGTACGGATCGTACGATCGGACAACCTGTTTTCGACCCCCTCTTTTAGCTAAGTCCCACTATATGACATGCAGTTCGCCATCTGTATAACGATCGGTAAACCATTGTTTCAACGGCCGTACGGATCGTACGGTTCGTAAGGGTACACTGATGCCATTTACCCCCCGACACAACGATCGTATTCAGGTTGTGTTGTAATTGGACAACAACTCGTAATACCTGGCCGCGTTTTTTGATACACTCAAATTTGGCGTATAAATTTTCGTAGCGTCTACATGCTGTACGCCTATTTAATTTCAATTTAGTGAAAATAATCGTAGAGATGTAGAGTCCGTAGTATCAGTTTAAACTTAAAGTCAAGTGTATTAATTTTCGAAGTCATAGCATCGTACAATCGTAAGTAGTCCGTAGCAAATTTGTCTTTACATGGTTTTAATGTTCTAGTGTTAATAGATTTAAACATTGGCGATGTGGCCTTCTTCAAGAGTGATGTTGCTGTGCTGGCTTCAAGTAAGTAATCAAGTTAACCGGGAAAAAGGCAGTCATTAACTGTTTTTTCTTCTATGGCTCTACGTTTCCGCCTTAACAAGTCAACCACATTATAATGTACGCTTATGATGGCTCTACGTTTCCGTTTAACATGTCAACCACATTATTAACTGTACGCTTCTATTCCTACGTTTGTGTAATCAATTCATCCACATTATGAAAAAAACTGTATGCTTATACGCGCACTAACGTTTTCAGTAATCAAGCCATCCACATAACTCTACGCTTCTTCGGCTGGTACGCTTTAAGTAATGACGTCATTCTTTTTTTTTTTGGCTTGTAATCGAACTATGTAACGTTACGACTATGACGGAATGAATTTTCATCTCCTTTTTTAATATAAAAATATTTTCATTATATCTGATTTATTATCACTTGTTCTCACGTTATCACTATATAATGTCGTGTTTTTTCATAGGAATACCCCTTACATAATATTTACATAAATAACTTTTAAATACCATTGAGATTCAAATAGGAAAAAAAAAAAAAAAAAGAAAAAAAAAAAACAAATGCTTGGGTTTCCCTGTTATTTTTGAGACTTCGATTTAGAGAGAAAACTTATGAGTAGTATGTCTTAAACGTATCTCTTTGCTTTGTAGTATAAGTGAAGGACTTAGAAACTTCATTTTTTCTGCTTCAAGTTTATTTTCTGTCCTCAACGAGATCAAGCTTGCTACTAAGTTACAACTGACTTTATAGCATAAATCTTTTTCACTGTTTTATACTGAAGGTAAAATTCATTTTCAACTAAAAATGATTACATCTGAAATTTTCATCTCGTTATAGCAAGAGAAATTTTTTACGGGCATATATTCCTCCTATGAAAATTGTCCGGTCGTTTTTTTCGATTTAGTCAAGTTGTATATTTTACGGCTTTGTATAAATTTTATTGGTACATAACAACCAACTACCGATCGACGTTTTTTATCTTCCTTTCGTTGGTTTCTCACTTACAATTACCTACATAGAAAGATTTTTGCTTGCTTTAATTTTGGCGCTCACTTAAATTTAACCCTACACATTTTAAGTTGTTGCATTGTTTGGCATTTCACGCACAAAATGTTGCCCAGTTGAAACTGTTTTTCTTTGCAACATTTTAATTGCATGCTATCTTATCTCTCGTCAGTTGTCTTGTCGGCTTTCTTGCTCTCTTTCACTCTTTTTTCTGTGGTTCTTCGTCTGTAGTTTTGTATGGTAAACAGCAAACCTATTTGGAAGACAATGAAGATAAATTAAATACGTGTTCGGATAACTTTAAAATTATTTTTATTTTTTTACATATTTATTCATTTCCCTCGTTCATTTATTTTAATCCTTTCCTATATGGTAATTTTTTATAAACCATAATATTTCTTCAATACCTTTTTGGTCTTTCATAAATCAATCATGTACAAGAATCGATTGTTTATTACCCCTCATTCTGTCTTATTTTTAAAAGAGCAAGTCAGTGGTCATTTTTGGTTCCTTTCTATTTTTTTTTTAAGAAAATCACTGACTTTTTCTACTAGAATTATATAATTTCCTCCAATCAAATTAAATAGACTTTTAATATCATTACCCTTTCTTTCATTTCCCTTACTTTTCATTTTTGATCCCGCTTCTCCAGATCCTGTTCCATTCCCCTCGTTCATTTTCCTTTTCATTTCTTTGTTCTCTTGTTCTTTCCTTCTTCTCTTTTCGATTTCTTTTTCCAGTTCTTTGAAGAAATATTTTCCTATCAGTTTTTTTTTCAATCAAATTGTTATTATCGTTAAGTTTAGTTCTAATTTACTTCTTCTAAACCCTCGCCAAACGGAGACCCAAGTGGACGCAAGTTTCTAACTTGCATCCACTTGCTACTCCATTTGGCCACGACTTGCGTTGACTTTCGTTCACTTTGATAGAGATCAAATTTTAGCACAAGTAGACGCAAGTTGTTCATGGTTTGGCAACCAACGCAAGTCGACGCAAGTTTTTTTGTTTACTACTATTTCTGAATTGCAGCGAGCGAAAGAGCATTCAAAAGGCTTCATTTTTGGCAACTTGCGTACACTGGCATCTATTTGCGTCTCCGTTTGGCCAGGGCTTTAAACCTGTTTTTAGCATTTCAATTTTTTTTTTATACCTATAATAATAATAACCTGTTAGTAATATCCTTCTTTTGGTAGTTGTTTATATTTGTAATTGTAATTTTTAATCATATTTATGAATGAATATCCCCCTTAAGAACGAATGTCGCTAAGGATGGAGCCAAATTGGAAATGGTCAAAATAAAGTTTCCTTCATACTTTGTGTGTAGTTAGTCCTTGGGGTGGAAACATTCATGATGATATTTGTTTCACTTCCTGCACTAACCTAGACTTGGGATCAGGGGGGGAAGTTCATGCCCGAAAATGTATTTTTTGAGGTATTTTTAACCCTGAAAACTGAGATTTTGTTAACTAATTATCGCAAAATGCAAAAGACTGGTTAAAATTCTGCTGACATCCTGGTATAATATCATCCTTCCGCTCCACAAACTGGCATCGGATTTTCAGTTTGCCCCCTGGGGGCCCCCTGGCCCCCTGTCCTTTGTAAGGGGGGGAACCGCCTTTTTAAAAACTGAAAATGAGACATCTTTGGCTAAAATCAAATCAAACTGGTATTCATATTTTGATCAAATTTGAAGATGCAAATGAATATTTCGTCCTTTGTGAATCTTTTGGTACTGAAAAGTCCGCGGGCACTCAATTATTTTTTGCAGAACAAACAATTTACACTTCATACCCACGACAAAATGTTAATTTTCCGTCATTTTCAATGCCCACTTTCTGGAAGGTAAATAATGCTATTTGTAGCAACTTACCACTACACTGTTTCTCTATCATCGATAATTTGAAAATATTTCACTTTTACAGCTTACATGTAAGCAACTTCAGAAAAAAAAATGTTTTGAATAGCACATCAACTGGTGAAAACTGTTAATTTATGCAATAATAACACTCAAGTTTCCGCCCAAAAAATATAAAACTGAGTTATGTAGTCATTAAACCACATAAATAAAACTTATAATAAACAATTGATGTAATGCATACCATTTATTAAGTAGTAACTTCAAGAACCACTGATCTCAGAGGCAACGAGGAATCACGCCGAATATTATAATTCGTTCGGTGCTTTCGTTATGTGCCACCGTGTTGAAACTATAGTTCTCATCCGTCGGAACAAGCCCCAAATGGTTTCCTTTTCACTGGAAATATATTATCTGGAATTGGCTGCAGCTGCTAACTATCCACAAAATATTACAAACAGATCCACGATGGCGGATGCTCCACCGATATGATCGTTGCTGTCGCCGCCATGTTTGATCACTTCTTGTCAGGCCGTGATGAATGCTTTAAAGGCAACCTCCTTGTTCTTTTAGAAATGTCGCGATCTCTTGAGCTCCACAATTCTCAGCTACAAATCCTGAGTTGTAAATTCTTACTGAGCTATATAAATCCTTTTGAATTGTAAACTCCAAGCCGGGACACTTTAATTTGGTATGTTTTATATTTTATGGTGTCCGCTGACCGAAAAAGATAACATACAATCGTCCCGGCGACCCGTCCCGGCTTATTTAGAGTTTTACAACCAAACAGTGATACTTCAAAAGGATTTATATAGCTCAGTAAGAATTTATAACTCAGGATTTGTAGCTGAGAATTGTGAACCTCAAGAGATCGGACATTTCTAAAAGAACAAGGAGGTTGCCTGTTTCAAGCATTCTTAAAAAGCATTCATCACGGCCTGACAAGAAGTGATGCAACATGGTGGCGACAGCATCGTCGGTGGAGCTTGTAATATTTTGTGGGTAGTTAGCAGCTGCAGCCAATTCCAGATAATATATTTCCAGTGAAAAGGAAACCATTTGGGGCTGTTCCGACGGATGAGAACTATAGTTTCAACACGGTGGCACATAACGAAAGCACCGACGAATTATAATATTCGGTGTGATTCCTCGTTGCCTCTGAGATCAGTGGTTCTTGAAGTTACTACTTAATAAATGGTATGCATTACATCAATTGTTTATTATAAGTTTTATTTATGTGGTTTAATTGACTACACAACTCAGTTTTATATTTTTTTGGCCGGAAACTTGAGTGTTATTATTTGCATAAATTAACAGTTTCACCAGTTGATGTGCTATTCAAAACATTTTTTTTTTTCTGAAGTTGCTTACATGTAAGCTGTAAAAGTGAAATATTTTCAATTATCGATGATAGAGAAACAGTGTAGTGGTAAGTTGCTACAAATAGCATTATTTACCTTCCATAAAGTGGGCATTGAAAATGACGGAAAATTAACATTTTGTCGTGGGTATGAATTGTAAATTGTTTGTTCTGCAAAAAATAATTGAGTGCCCGCAGACTTTTCAGTATCAAAAGATTCACAAAGGACGAAATATTCATTTGCAACTTCAAATTTGATCAAAATATGAATACCAGTTTTGATTTTATTTAGCCAAAGATGTCTCATTTTCAGTTTTTAAAAAAGGCGGTTCCCCCCTTACAAAGGACAGGGGGCCAGGGGGCCCCCAGGGGGCAAACTGAAAATCCGGTGGCCAGTGTTGTGGAGCGGAAGGATGATATTATACCAGGATGTCAGCAAATTTTAACCAGTCTTTTGCATTTTGAGATAATTAGTTAACAAAATCTCAGTTTTCAGGGTTAAAAATACCTCAAAAAATACATTTTTGGCATGAACTTCCCCCCCTGATCCCCAGTCTAGGTTAGTGCAGAAGTGAAACAAATATCATCACGAATGTTTCCACCCCAAAGACTAACTACACACAAAGTATGAAGGAAACTTTATTTTGACCATTTCCAATTTGGCTCCATCCTTAGGCGACATTCGTTCTTAACTATCTCATGTTGCAATATAGATTTTTCGCAGCTTTAACAGTGTTGTAACTTTCCATTTATTTTGGACTTTTACCTTTCTTAGTGTTTGTAATCTCTTCCTTCATTTCTTGTACAACTTCCTTGTAGTCCTTAACTTCTCTCTGCGCTTCCGCAAAGTATTTTTCAGTTTCAGCCCTTGCGTATTTTTCGTCTTCGATCACTGTTGTATTATATTATATGGACCAAAAAAAATGGAACAGATTATTATTTTCACAGTTATTTATCAGTCCAAAATTATCGCAGTTTTAGGGTATTTTTTCAACAACATTACCTCTCATTTCTGTCACACGGCAATTATACTTTTCGCATATTATGTTTTTATTATTGCTTTTTTGGGTTCTTCTTGTCTTTGTCGTAAACGTGGTATAAAATCGAAACATCTAAAATCGTTTTACATTACTTTATTACAGGCATCGGATACAAATATTACAATACTAGTCAATAGTATATAAAGCGTGACTGTCGTGATTATATTTAAGGGCTTAACCGTCGATCTTTTGTCAACATCATTCATTAATACCTTGTTTCAATTATTTCAGTTCTTTCGTCGTCTTTTCCAATTCATCTTTTGTATTTGTGAAAGCTTCCATTATCTCATTTCCAACTTTTGAATTGTCTGCTTCTTCGTCCTTTCCCTCTCTTATTTCTGCAGGTTAGACAATTTTAATTATTTTTAGCATTCAAAATAGAGACACTGCATACTTAATTTCATGTTAATTAAATATGTATATTTTAATATATATTCACCTTTTTCATTACTCTATTCTCCTCCTTCTCTCAACTGGACTTCAACTCCTGAAGCTTAATAATTGTTTTAAAAGTTTTACATGAACATTTATCATTACAAATTTTAATTAAACTATTCTCAGTCATTTTGTCATTAAAGTTACTATTATTAGCGTTGTTTGAGTTTAACTGATTACTTTCCCAAATTTACCTTACAGCTAACTATGATGCTCAAGGAATCTTTGAGACTATTCCCCACACAATGAATGCTGTCTAACCTCTTCCCAACTTCTCAAGGACTTCCGTCGGAAAGAGCGACCTCCTGATCATCACGCATGACTTTGGCGTCACTCGTTTCTTTGTTGGGGAATAAAATTTTGCCTGTCCTGTTCCTTTTCCTGAAAGATGGAAATGTTCATTTACCCTTTTCCCTTAACTTCATCTCGTTTACTCGCTTAAAATTTGTTCTTCCTATCCTCATTTTTTTCTCGTGTAATATATACTCCGAACATTTTCTCTGCAATTTTCGGTTCACTTATAAAAATCTTTTCTTTTGTAAAACTCCAAGGTGTTAAGCCTGGTTCACACGTACGTCGCAAGCATAAGCACAAGCAACATACGCAGGCGCAGTAACGTGTTGATCATTAGTGCCTTTTGTTCTGTTTTGTTCTAACAAAGGTACTAATGATCAACACGTTACTGCGCCTGCGTATGTTGCTTGTGCTTATGCTTGCGTCGAACGTGTGAACCAGGCTTTACAGTTTTATTACAGACAAGACCTTTCTGAACTGAAATACTTGTACTAAATACCAAATTAATAAACATGTCACTTACCAATGCCCATTGTTTGCCACTGCATTCCTAACTTGGGTTTGTTCAATTCGCTCGATTCCTTATTCCTGCAAAGTTTGTTCAGCTCACCTATCCTTACTGATACCATCGACGTTGGCTCTTCATTTCCCATCGCTGACTTCCTTCTCGTATCTAAGAATGCTGTAACCTGTTTTAATCTTTTTTTTAATATTCAGATTTATTTCACTCTATTTGTTATTATAACTTATAATTTTTTATCTGAGGCTAATCAAACACCAATTGTCTTATTTTTTGCCGATGTGAAGGTAATTTTTCATTCAAGTATTGTGAACTCCTTTGAAATGCGTATTCTCCTAGCTAACTAACCTGTATATCTGTCTCGACGTTGTAAATAAAAAGGATTGTATCTCACCTTGTTTTCTCAGTTAGTTATTGACTGTTACCATCATAACGCATATTAACTGCGATAGTGAGACAGATTTCTTTAGACACCCTTATTCATCTTATTACTGCGTCTACCAACATTTCTTGTTGTGTTGCCATGTTATGTCTTCCGTCCTCAATATACCGTCGTTAATCTTTTTCAACCATTGGCGAACCACCGACACGTTCAATATCAATTAGTTTTTCTTATTATAAATATATTATCCGAGAAAGAATTAAATAAATACAAACTTGTTGAGTTGTCAACCCATCCATTACAGCTTGCACTTTTGACGCGAAGTTTGTTACGAACTGTTGTGGTGAGGCAGCGGCATCTGTGAAATACGAAGTCAATTTATCTACTTCTTCCACCATCTGGACTTCCCTAACGTACGGCAAAATTACTTCTCTCATATGTTCAATCAACTCTTCATCTCCCACGCACGATGTGATTTCACCCATCTGTTGGATTAACCGTTACAAAAAAACATGTGATTATAACAGTTTCATTATAACATATCTTTTCAAATATTGAATAACACCTATATTTAGATTTTATATTATTAAGTATGCTCTATTTTGTTATATAAAAAAGGATGGCAATTACCAGTCAATGATAGTTTTCTTTTTCATTCACCACGATCTTCATATCGTGTATTAACTGTTACGGTAGTTTTTATTTTCCTTTTTCACAAATTGATCCTACAGTGTATGAACTTCTATTTCTCGAACCTACATGAACGGCAAATGAAATTGTTTTAGAGATATCGGGAATCTTTAACTATTGTGCGTAACCTTAAAAAGTCTTCAAATTTAATTTTTGTTAGAGTATTCGGTGATTTTTATAAATCGAGGTTTTTATCTTGATCTCATTTGCTGGTAATTTCACTTCCTTATTCACTATATCTCACCTTTCGCGCTGCAAACAGCACACATGCAGCACTTTGTGCTATTCGGCCTATTTTCGATTCGTTTCCCAACTCATCTTGTATTATCGCCAGACATTCACTTAAGAATTTCTGACCATCGATCGAATGTAGCCACTGCCCAATGCGGATTACCTCCCCCACTGTGCATGAACACCTTCTTTATTAATACTCCGAATCTTTGTGCCCACTGCGTCAAGTCGTTGTTGCCGCAACCAGTTTTTGGTCTTTCGTTGACCTTTATCACTACCACTCTTTCCATTAACCTGTTTCAAATGATTTCATATTTTAAATTTGTTACAAAACGTGTTACAATGTTTTCAGACCCCCGTATCTATTTCACCCTCTCTAGTTATCTTCATAACGTCTTTTGTTGTAAACCTATACCTATCCTCATCCAAAAGAAACTAGAATACAAGCATTTCAATTTTAGCTCCTCATAGAAGAATCGTAACAAATAAATATCTTTATCAAATCGGAATTTCGTTAACAGACTCCTGTACTTTCTGTTACCTTGCTACACCTTTTTTGGGATATCTCATATACTCAAATCTTTTGTCAGGACACCCACTCTTGGCTGGTATAAATACAGGTCAAGTCAAATTATTTTTATCTGTCTAACCACACGTTCTTTCTGGGAACTAATATATAGAATTGGGGATATAACTCGTACATCATGCACTCCTTATAGGCAGGTATAATATTTATAATATTTATACTTCTAAAATAAACCAAACGCTGCCAATTTAAAAATATTTCACCAATTTTCCTGATTTCCAAGCAATCAAAAGACTTTCCCGCACCAAACTAATACCATTAAAAAATTCCAATTGAATGGAACGCTTCAAGTGAACTGTGACTTCTTTAACACTAGTTACCTTTTTTTAACTCTTCTAATTAAATTATAATGACATTATGTATTGAATTTACAATTAGTATCTAGTTCAGAATTTAGTAATATATAACAATTTTACATAATAATATAATCATCCCATTGTAATCGTATTGTTAATCGTATTGTGAGTATCCTAAGTAATCATTTTGTTAGTAGGCTTTTTGTTTGTGAATAAAAAAATTATAAAAAAATTAAAATTAAAATTAAAAAATTTATAAAAAAAAATTAAAAAAAAAATCTTTAAAAAAAAGATTATCTTTTTCTAATTTTAACTGATACTGACAGGGATTTTATTACCTTTGCCTGTCCGCGTGTGCTAGCCATTTTATAACGTGTTCATTCACTGTAGTGATGAAAGTGCACTGTGGCGTTGTCTCTTGTCTACAAGAGGCACTCGTCCCCCTGAAAAAAAATCTTTTCGCTGCTTTTCCGATTTCAGCCGGATCTGTCGGGTCGTCGGCCTGAAATCCTAGGCTGGTCTTTGCTGCCACTACGCCATTGTGAGAATCTGTGAATAGTTCGAAGAACAAATTTGGAAATCCGCCCATGGTCGCCAGAGCAACGTTACTGGCTTTAGTTTTTCCACTATCTGGATTTCCAACTCCCACAACTAGGGGGCAGAATCCAATTGCTTCTTGCCACTGTTTCAAACAAAGACAAATCATATTATAACTAAACTTCAACTTTAACAATGGCGTTTGGTCCCTCTTTTAAGTTAAAACTACATTTTAATTATAAACAAGAGACGTTTCTATTTCAGAAACTTAATTTTCCAAATCATATACTCCAGATTACAAAAATATAGCATGTTTCCCAAATTTATACACTCGAGCTATGTATCCAAAACCCAAAATAACTTCTATTTAAAATACACCCATAGAATTTATCCGATTTCTTACTTGCACGCTCCGTTTTTATGCGTTGCTTTCCCGATATATCCTGATCTCTCTCTCTCTCTCTTTGACTAATTTCGTCAATTTAATTGTGCAGTTTGAAAGGCTTCTCCTATCGTCATTCCCGCCTTTGGTTGTGTAGACTCCGTTTCTAACAACTAAATCTAAAGCCGACATTCTAACTCTCCTCTTAGTTTCTCCTCTAGTCTTAGTTTCTCGTTTTTTTAACTGTTGTTGTCTTCGATGACTCGACCACTTTTATAGCATTTTTCGGATTCCGCTGTTTTTTGAAAGTATCGCGATTATAATCTTTTTTTGTAAACATATTCCTGTTTTTATCATCTTCTAAACTATTCACTCCCGATTCCTGAGATAACGAACGTAGTTCCCCTTATCCCAAAATAGCCATTTATTTGGCATTATATTGTCAGCTTGACTAACGTTACACATATAGTAGTAATTAATTCCTTTCTACTTTCAGCATTATGACTTCCACTAAGCAATGTAGAAGTCCTCCCATTTTATTCAACACTTCGTATATTTGTTTGGTTGTTATTTTCTACGCGGAAAATGATGTAATATTTTAATCAATGCTTTCCGCTGTAGCTTCAGTGACGCAGCATATCGCATGTCCGTTTATTATTCCGGCTCTCGACACAAATGGTTTCCTCTTTTCTACGCGGAAATGATGTAACTCGACGTTTTCCGCTTCAACTTCTGCAACATAGGGAACATTTCACATCGGACTTTACTCGATTTATTCTATTTTCGTAACGATAACGTCAAGCCACTGGTTCTGCATTTGACAAGCCGGCGGGATTATCTGACAAAATGATTCCTGAGATAACGAATGTATTTTTCCTTATCCTAAAATAGCCATTTATCTGGCATTCTATTGTCAGCTTGACTAACGTTACACATATAGTAGTAATTAATGCCTTTCTAATTTCTTCTTTCAGCATTATAACTTCCACTTCGCTTCGTATATTTGTTTGGTTCTCTTTTTCTACGCGGAAATGATGTACTATTGTTCTCAACGCTTTCCGCTGTAGCTTCAGTGACGCAGCATATCGCATGTCAGCTTATTATTCACTCTCGACAAAATTGGTTCCACTTTTCTACGCGGAATGATGTAACTCTACGTTTTCCGCTTCATCTTCAGTGATGCAAACATATAACATGTCCTCTAAATGGGGAGCATTTCACATCAAACTCTACTCGATTTATGCTATTTCCGTTACGATAACGTCAAGGCACTGGTTCCGCTTTTGAAAAGCTGGATCATATGACAAAATTCATAAGGCGTTGTCTAGGTTATTGTCCCAATGTGTGTTTTCTGCATCAGTACGAATCTGACACCTACAACTTCTCATTTACGTCATTCCCAATCAAGCAGTTTCTTTTTTCCTCTCTGGAATATCTCTTATCTTCCTCTTCCCTTTCTGTAAAAATACAACACTTTTGACTTGCTCTGTCACTTTCAAAACGGAACAAAACATGGATTCTGCCTCCAATTCAACGGCTGTTCACTAATGCGTTTATAATCGTAAATATCGCTGGCTACACATGACATATAAACCCTTTTGGTATTTTAACAGGATTATAACTTTGGCATCCTATTCATTCATCTCAATCTCCATCACGTCACAAGGGGCAACTTTATAATTATACTTTTATCATTTCCGTAATGATATTAATCATAACAGTATTTTTCCCCCTTTTCAATGTTTCACTGGTTCCGAATTTCAAAACGGAAATTATTTAGAACTACATTTTCGTCATGAGTTTAGTATTTTGTTCCTGCTTATTCATCCACGCGTCACGTGACAAAAATCATTTAAAAATCCTCCAATTTCCTGCTCCCTTCATTCACAATTTCGTGCACGCTATTGATTAAAAAAAAAAAAAAACAAAAACTATCTTACATGGAAGAAAACTTAATAAGATTTTTGAGGCTTCTAAGGAACGTAAGCGCAAACGAGATGAATTCCAAGAGGCATTTCAGTTTCTTCGCTCTGGCATCACTCCATGATTTAACGGAGATGGATTTTGCCAGCTCGGACGACATCATAACTGTGCTTTCCGCAAAGTTCGGCTGGCGAACGGTCTTCATTGTTGGTCGCCTGATGTCCGTCTTGCCTTCGGTTTATTTCAAGACATTTAGAAGAAATTCCTTGCTGGTATGGTCGGAGAGTTGACTAGAACCATTACCAAGGACGAACTTCGCGTCATCGTCGAACTGCTGCGACGATGTGAAGATTTCCTCGAGTTTTCTTTTGAAAACTCTGTGTCTACAATTGCCATCAATGCTGCTATTCCAATCCAGCGCATATTGTATCCTCCCGTCCAACTTTGTCTCCGATGCGGTTGGACGTTGCAGCTTCAGAGTCAGCCTGCCATAGTAACTGTATTCGAGAACCACGAGACCTTTCCTGGTATGAAGTTTTCGTTGAAGTGCCGTAATTGTAATATCCATTATGGTTATTCAATGTACGGTAGTGGTGAAGATGGATATAGATTCTACCCTAAAAGACGCCCATACGTCGAGTCTAGTAACGTCACTTACTTGGCACGCGATTTGTGTCTTCAACAGGTATGTTTAGCATAAGATTATCTTATTATCTTATCTGTATTTGCCATTATTTTATGGTCATAACTCCGATTTTTTTTTTTGATTTCTTAAACTTATTTGGTTATTTTATGTAAGGACAAATAACTGTCAATTCTTCTCTTCTTTTCGTGTAGCAATCATGCCTGGGTTTCGTTTCATGGTTTTAGCGAGTCATACAATGAGTACACAACTGAAACGTCCTCTTCGATTTCCGAAAATTCCACTGCCTCAAAGGGTTTGTACTTACCTTTTCGTGAAGTTATAGTATTTGTTACGTATCACAAATTTTACTCCAATAATTCAGAACCCGCGTCAGTTAGCTAACCTTATCAGACATCACTCATTCAGTTGAAATCTGTCGCACAAAGTTAAATATAATTATTAATTTATTAATTTAATTTAATTAATTAATTTTTAATTAAAATCGGAAATTAGTTACATTGTTCTTACCTATTGTGTTCTATTGTGTACTGTTGTTCCCGGCAGCAAGCAAGAAGTGTGACACACGTGTGGACAGGAAGTTCGTGTCATCTGCATTTTTTGGCACGAAATGGAGGAGTTTAGAGGAAGGAAAATTGACTGGTGCTTCAAAGGATCAGATAGCGATGCTATGGAAGCTGCCTTGGCAGAAATAATTACTTACGACAAGGAGGACTGTATCAACACAAAGAGGAAAACTGCTCTTCTCTTTGTAAAGAAAAAGGTAGTTCTTCTAATTTAGCTTATCTCGTTAATTTTAATTGAATTCATCTTTCTAATTAATCATCTAGTTTCCGCGAATACCGTCAAAATACAACATACGAAAGTCGTCCAATAAGGAAACATTGCAACTTCAGTTGCGGCATACTTAGTAGGAGAAAGTTCAAAAAGCTGCTCCAGACGTTTTTCTTTCTACCTTTAACATTGCTGTCACAATCCCGGGGGGGGGGGGGGGGGGGGGGGGGGTGGGGGTATTCCCTATAATGGACTATACGGGGAGGCTCCGCCCTAAAGGGTACCTTTTCAGACTGGATGTATATAAAAGGGTAGTGATTTCACTAGTTGGAGTATAGAAACTGGTAGGGATTTCACGAGTTGGAGTATATAAAAGGGTAGGGAATTCCTTCCTTCCACTTCCTTCTGGGGACATGTATTCTTCATTAGGTTCATTCCAAGGGTATAAAAAGGAATGCAGTGTTTTGTACTGTAGGTATGTGAAAGGGTGCCATTTTTATAATTTATATGGAAGGTATATGAAAGGGGTACGTTTTCTTTCAAAATGGTATATAAAAGGGTAAGGGGTTGACCTCTGGGCGGAGCCTTTCCGTATAAAACTTTTTTGAGTACCCCCCCCCCCCCCCCCTCCCCGGGTCACAATTAACACGCAGATACCTTCCATATGAAAGCGTGTTCCTGTTCGTCTCTTTTATACAGGTTGTGCTAATTTCACTTCTATGGATGGTATTTGGAAACTCCGTTTTCCACACTGTATGTGGCCTGTTAAAGCAGAGGTCTGTGGTGTTGCGAACGTCAATTACCCTAATGTGTGCACCGAAGAGCCAAGCAATTCGCAGTCGGCCCTTTGTTCGACATTGTCAAGTGGCAGTTAAGAAGGGGATCCCAACCGCATTGCGTGACTTATACATGATTATTGTGGGGTACCACGTCGTGACAAAGGTAGAGAATTGTCTATATTTTTATATACAGTTGAACCCCGCTAATTCGAACTCGGTTATTTATGATTCCCCATTTCCTAGGAGTTGCCCCTAATCTTTCAGTCATTTACTATCTGCTAATTAGACCTCGGTTATTTCGAATTCCCCGCTATTTCGAACTAATTGTGTTTCCCTTGTCCTAAAATCAACCTTGTTATTTCGATGTATGCCGATATCATTTATATCTTCTGTAGATCACGCAACTCACTCAGTCACACTGAGTGATGTCTCCATTGTCGACGATTTGCTTATGAAACTCAGAGATCGTGAGGTCGATAACCTCACTCCATCAACTGTGGCGATAGCGCAAGGTATTAAAATTATCTTTAAGCATGTGATTTCTTTTCTTTGCAAGTCTAGCGAGTACTGTATCTGAATTCCCACCACCGATCTGTGTTGCTTTTTTTAACTTTATTTCTTTATTTTCTTTCTCTATTTTTTCTTTCTTTCATTCAGTAATGAAACTGGCAATCATTTTTTGTACCCTTTAATTCCGAGGTACTGACAAATTCCTGTCAAAACACAAAGCCCTTCTTACTGCAGACCACCAACCAGTGGAACCACAGCATTGCAATAAAGATACTGGATGCCGGCAAAAAAGCTTACAAAAATGGTCACGTGGTTTGATGCATTTTGTTCGCGGGTCCAGGTTCATAGACAGTTGGAGTCCTTTATTTGTGTGAGTGTTCTTTTTTCCTTCATGCATGCACTGCATGTAATAAACGCCCCTACCATTAAAAAGTATTTTACTTTTGTCATACCGTAACCTCCTTGACTCGATGCCAGTTGTCTCTTATACATATAGATTTTGTTTTAGTTGCGGGGCATAGAAAGTCTGGGTTTCTATCGAGACTTTGTAAAAACTGCAAATATATAATTTAATACGTAAATTATTATTTATACCGGTCCACCAGGCAATGTTACTTCGACACGCGTGTTTTACTTCAAAAGTATGTATATCATCTTATACTGTTCGCTTTGATTTAATTGTCTGTAATCCAATTATAGTCTAACCTCTGTTATTTGGTCCTCCCCCTCTTGTAAGCGGGCACCCAGTCCATGAAAGGAAATACATGAAAACAAGGCATTTTTTCGCTTATAAGCGGACACTTATATCTCCATCGGACACTTTTTCACTCTCAACTTACTGGAGGTTCTGCGATAAACTGCGTGTTGGAGAAATGAATTGTCTGTCACTCACTCATTGCGCTTCTTCACCGCGTGAACTGAAAAATCATATTTTTTACAGGACCGTGAACATTGCTAATTTTATTCTTTTTTTAATTTGGTTTTCAGTTCAGAATCACCCAGTCAGGCGTTCTTGTTGGCAGTTCATTATTTATACCTCCGCCTCAAGAACGTACCACCGACACAATGGCCTGATTTCAACTTAAGCTACGACAACATGTGCAATGTGGACAAGATGAAAGCTGCTAAGGAAGCATTGCCTCTAGAAGCCCCTTACGACAAACTTTGGCTCTCAGTCACCAAAGTTATTGATCTGTTACATTTGCAGAACCACAAAAATGAACAATGTCACAAACTATTCAATCCTGAGGTTTTAAAAATCAAATTTCCAAAACTGACACACCAGTCGCAGAACAGACTTTCATATGGCTTCTCGATTCAAAAATTTTTTAGGTGCCATGCCAAAGAGCCACTTTCAGTTCTTTTACCATCGAATGTGTGGTGAGAAGGAACCATTATACAGAGAATTGTTATAAAGAATATGTTATCCCTCTTCTTCCAAAAGTTTAGGTCAGACAAAGGTTCATAAAAGAATGCACAGTACCTATGTAGGGCAATCAGAACGAGAGTTTACCAATAGTAAGCCGCTGGCTTATGCTAACAACTCAGTTAACGAGGCGCCAGTTAACGAGGCGCGTAATGATAAACCAAGCAACAGGATATTGCAATTAAAATACCAATGAAAACTCAAACATTTAAACAAGGTGAAAACTGTAATTTTTAATAATTAACACCGACAAGACCCATTGGGTATTGTTTTAAAATAACATTTCTACTTTCTACTTTTGTATTTTAACTACAAATGGATTCATTTGTTTTATTTTGCATATTTTCACTAAACTACAAACTCGTCGTTCGCGTGCTCTCCACAATTAGCTTGATATAGACCTATCAGTGGTAGGTATACGCACAAGCTCAAGCAACACACGTAGACGCAGTAAGGCGTTGATCATTGGTGCCTTTTGTTTTGGACAAAAAAAACACATTTTGCGTCTGCTTTTGGTGCTTGCGCTTGTGCTTTCTTCGCTAGTGAAAATCAGGCTTAACAGCCTTTCGGACTATCTGTAATAGAATGCTTCCTATAACATTTAATGACTTTTTCAAGCTCAATAAGGAATTAAAATCACAACACGAGATCATCATCCAAAATCCACATAGACTATGCTCGTAAAAATTATAAAAAATATTCACTAAATATAAAGCATGTCAGATTTAGAACACCTTCCAAATGCCATTATAAACTCCAATCACTTAGCGTATTCTACAAACGTAACTATTTCTGTGTTTTATTTGAATTTTAATTTCTTTATTTTAATTGATTAGTTTGAAATACACAAGAACAATTAATTGTGCATTACTCAATTATTCATAATTGTATGTACAGCCATGTATATTAATATCTCATAACATTGTAACATGGGCTCTCCCAGTTAAGCCCTAAAGGGTTTGTTGAGAGCCCCTGCTACATGAAATACATTAATATAGAACACCATTGTAAGTAAAAATTGCTAAAGGGGCAAAATAAAGATGGATTGATTGATTGATTTAGTTTGTGTAACTTGCTTGTGGAAAGATTTCTCCAAATGCCAGATTATAATTTTCTTCTATAACCCCCCCCCCCCCCCCCCCCCCCCTATGGCCGCCATTTTTATTACGAATTTACTCGCCCGTGATTTCAGCCGCTTGCTGTCTGGTGTTTCTGGCTATGGCAGTGACAAAATACAAAACTTAAATATGATTTCCAGTGTACTGCGCATGCTGCGGGGTTTGTTGCAATAACGCCGAGGTTCTTCTACTCGTTATTATTGTTTGGCAAGGATATCTGGCGTTAATAATGAAGAAAAATGTAAGTTTGTACAACAATTTCTATTTTCGCTAGTATTTACATTCCTTTGTATGCGACTCATAACATAGCAGGCAGAGAGTGTGCAGTACGGACTGGGAATCATCTTTGAACCCCCTCAACATTTTGGGAACGTGTAACCACCACGCTATGCGGGGGTGCTTGGATTTCTGGAAGTTTTCACGCTGCAATGGTCAAAAATGAAATTACAGTCAAACCGATGTTAATCGGCCCACTGTGAAGCGGTCCATTTCTATCAAGCGGTCTGCAGTTTTAACTTTTTAACTTTTCAGTACATATAGCATAGCCCCCTTTAACTGTTTTGTTGTGATAGAAAGGGAGGAAAACGCAGATGGTAAAGGCAAAATGCAAATGAAAGGAAAGGAATATCTAATTCAAATTGAATTAAACGAAATTTTAAAAAGGTTTTTTTTTAATTTCAAATTTTATCCATACAAAAGCGGCGTTGTATAAAATGGGTTAACAAAACTTGTCACCGAACAGCCGCCATCTTGAAACGTGACAAGATCTTATGTTTGAGCCGCGCAGCATTAGGTAAAGAGGTTATTTACAGTCAAGTTATTTCTTTAAGTCATTCCGCATATATCATATTCCGCATAATTTATGCCATTCCGCAAGTCATGCCGCATGCCATTCCGCAAACTCATTCCGCCTTTTTACCCTCACCGATTTGATAATGATGTATTGAATGGTGTTTTGGGAATGCATTACTGTTTCCATCGGTTGTGAAGAAGCTCAGAAATGTACGGACAGAAGTGGAAGTGATCTGAAAAATAAAAAATAAAAAATAAACGGCACATCAGCGTTGGAACTACGGTGGCTTCTAAGGGACATATTGGTAAAACGCGTCGCAACTAGGATTGGCCGATGTCAACTTGGACGTGGGTACGAGATTGCGCCAGCCTTTCTGCCGCCGTTTTCATACAAATCATGCTGATCATTTCAATTGAACTGAAAAATAATAAAGTTTTAAAAGTCATAACGAAGTTTAACCAAAAGTTAGTTACGTTTTTAATTGTCCTCTCATATCCAACGCGGGTCATGGACATTGAATAATCGTTACATATTATGGTCCATCCCTCCCACAGCCAATCAACACTACAACAATCCAAGTCGCTGTGCGTCAAAAACCTTTTCATGTTCCAAAAGATTTTTACATTATCAGCAACTACACAACTACACACACCTTCAAAACCTACAAGGCGAGGAATAAAGTTCGTCTGTCCCGAAGAGAGTAGGAGGAATGCCAGGTTTATAAACAGGATGAGAGAAACGACAACACTGGGAAATGGAGGGACTGCGAGAAGTATGCTTCAGACCTTGGATTATGTCTTCGATGTTCAAGTCTGGCCTTGTTGGTCCTTGCAAGATAAAAACAGCGTTTAATGCGCTAGCGAAAAGAATGGACACGTAACAACAAATAATTGAAGATGAGATGAAACGAAAAATACTTAAAGACACCGTCTGTTGTTGCAGGAAGTTAAGCTTCAAAATGGCAGTTATTTTAAGGAGCTCATGAAGGTGGCACATTGCGGATTTACATAGTATGTATGAAGACTTGTGTTCTAACTTGTGTATTTAGACTTCTGTTTATACAATCTAAAATCAAACCTTGCAGTCATGAAAGCACCTGATGTCCAATAATTAACAGGATAGATGATCAATACGTTAGTTTTAATTACGGACATGTTTCCTCTAATCTCGGCCGATCGTAAAGGCCGTGGCAAACAAGGAAACATTGTTGCGCACGCCAATGTTTCCCCGTTTGCCGTTTCCCCGTTTTCCAACATTTGTTGAGGACGCAAATTTGCGTCTGAGACATAAAACGGCAAACGGCAAAAAATGGAAAACGGGGAAACATTTTGATGTTTTCGCCGTGTTTTTTTGTGGTATATTACTACCAAAAAAAACACCCCCCACCCCCCCAGTAGGGTTAACCGGATTATGCTCATCAAATGGAGCATTGTGATATGGGTCTTCAACCTTGAAAACGGAGCATTATCAGGCCCGTAGGCAGGGGGTGCAAACAGGTGCGTTCACAGCGGCGGCTCTAATATGCTGGTAACTGGTAGCTGGTAACTGGGAACTGGTAGCTGGTAGCTGGTAGCTGGTAGCTGGTAGCTGGTAGCTGGTAACTGGTAACTGGTAACTGGTAACTGGTAACTGGTAACTGGTAACTGGTAACTGGTAACTGGTAACTGGTAACTGGTAACTGGTAACTGGTAACTGGTAACTGGTAACTGGTAACTGGTAACTGGTAACTGGTAACTGGTAACTGGTAACTGGTAACTGGTAACTGGTAACTGGTAACTGGTAACTGGTAACTGGTAACTGGTAACTGGTAACTGGTAACTGGGAACTGGGAACTGGGAACTGGGAACTGGGAACTGGGAACTGGGAAATGGGAACTGGGAACTGGGAACTGGGAACTGGGAACTCGGGAACTGGGAACTGGGAACTGGGAACTGGGAACTGGAACTGGGAACTGGGAACTGGGAACTGGGAACTGGGAACTGGGAACTGGGAACTGGTAGCACGATACTGAATAGGGCAATGCAATTTTGGAACAGTTGTTCCCATTTTGTTATTATTTTTTTATTACAAACTTTTCTCATACGAGGGTCACTAATGTTTTGATTTTGCGCTTGTGGCGAACCGATAAGTGTTACACAAAAACCGATCCTGTAAAACTTTGTGTCAGAACAACCGACGTGAATTCTAACGTTATGCGGTGATTTCAACTTAATTAGTGTCCTAATTACTTTCAAACCCTTTTCGGCTAACTATAAAATACAAGCCATTTTTCCACAATTATTCATTCAAGTGGCTCGGCGGCTCGCCAGTCAAATAAAAACACGTATTACTCAAGTGGCTCGGCGGCTCCGCTAGTCAAATTGAACAAGTTTCACTCAAGTGGTTCGGCGGCAAAGCAAGCTTACCTGTTTATTCTCACAAATTTTGCTTTCAGGCGTCACAACGGTAAGTTATGCAATTTGAAGTCACGCTTCGTCACGGAGCAAACTTCACCGCTGGCTTTGAGGCGTCAACAGGTTATACAAATACATTTTGCTGGGTTCTTGATAATTAATCTGTTGTTGTATCTCGGTTCAGAATTTTTATCCGATTCATCGAATTCAATGTGTATAAAAGTAAACTTTATATCGAAATTCCGCTCGCTTCGACGTCGCGCGGATGGCTAGATAATTATGCGCACTGATTACAATCTTGTGAAATGTAAACAAACAATATATCCTTTCACATTTTCGCGGACTATTTTTTGACGGTTTAAGGTTTATTTCAAGTAAATTGCTTTCCGTGAAAGAAGAAAATATTATTTTTCTATCATTCTTTCGGTTTCTATGAGTGAAATATACTGTGTTGAAACAGTTCTTCGAAGGAAAACGCGTTCCGACTGACTGGCTTCACACGGATGTTTGCAGATTAAAAAAAATACGCCTCTAAAATATACATATTTCTCGTTCTTTAAATTCTTAGAGCGACTGGCTAGCCACCGAGCCGCCGAGCCACTAAAATCAAAACATTAGTGACCCTCGTATGAGAAAAGTTTGTAATAAAAAATAATAACAAAATGGGAACAACTCTTCGTGCTACCAGTTCCCAGTTCCGCAGTTCCCAGCTCCCAGTTCCCAGTAACCAGTTACCAGCATATTAGACCCGCCGCGTTCACAGCCGCCCACGAGCTGTGGAGGTCCGCCTCCTGGGTCCGCCTATTGTGGACAGACGACTCAAACGAAAGTGAATTTCAAAAAGTGAAATAGTAGTGCCTGGCTAACTGTGTAGTCTAAATCAACTGTATTAATATTACTGGTTCATCCAATAAACCAAAACAATCGCAGCTTTGAATTTTATAGTGATGCGTATTTCATATTTTTATTTTAAACTCATTTTCATCTAAAGTCATTTTCATCTAAATATTCACTCTTGAAAAACTCGACGGTCCACCATTTGTAAATTTGTTGCGTGACACATTTTGGACCAGATCTTGAGATTCTAAGCTGAATTTAACGATAAATTCGACTAAAAACCCTCAGCCGACACTACCAAACGGACATTGATCAGGACGCTAAAGCCCCCAAGGAGGCTCGAGCTGGGCACACTATTGAAAGATTAGCACTGCAAACCGAGTGAATGGGGATAAGTTTTTTTTCCTCTTTCTGTGTAAAGCATATCAGGGTAATTGCAATTACTGTTTGACGTGATAAAGGTACATATTTTGTGTCTGCCTTCCTTTATGTACTGTATAAATAATAAGTGACGGTATGTTCTTTCATCTGTATTCTCTAAAGTTTTAAATTACATGTCACATACAGCTTCTGTTTGTCAAAAATTCATTTTTAATTCAAAAAGTTCCTGAAATAGTCCTGTTTCACGTTCTCTTTTGGCTGCCTGGTTTCATATCAAACTGCCCTCAAAATGCACGAAATGCAGTCTCATAAAACCTAACCTTTCAAAATTTTCGCGCGGACCCCACTAGATGCTCAAGCCTTTGGCGCTCGTACCATCGCACCTTTGGCGCTATTCACGCACGTCCGCCCCCTCCCCCCATTTAATTAACCTCAATCCAATGCACATTGAAAAAAGTGTAACACTTTGCAACATCAATTACAATATAAAAAACTGACTGTCTCTGTATCATGAAACCATCAAATTTTTCACCTGTCACTTTAATTGGACTCATCAATAGTAAGTTCATGATTTCTCGTTTGTTTTATTTTTTGGCTGTTAGTTGGTTGTGTATCATCACCCAACGTACGGTAGAAAAAGAAAAGAAGTAGACAAATGTTGTGGGGAAATGGGTTACTGTAGTTTATGCAGGAATGATTCCTTCCGTTAGTTATTGACATCTTGGTTATTGTTTCAAACCTCTGGGAGATGTTTAATTGAATATTTAATTAAATATCACAATAGTTATACCTCTGATTCTTTCACTTTCAGGGTAATAAAGATTACAACAACATGTTTAGTAACCATGTTCGCACCCAAACAACACAGCTCGGATTGATGGAGATGCTATTTTTCTGCATCCATTAAGGTTAGTGTTTTGCGAAATTTAACTGTACTTTATGAAACAAACACTTACAATTGTATGGTTTTCGCTTTCATCAGAGTTATGACATTGCGCTATTGCTTTGTTTCACTACTGTCAAAAACAAAATCATCAACTTCAGTTAACTTGTTTTGTCTACACAAGGACTATGGCATGTTTTTCTGCCTTGAGAGTACTAAATTAGCGTTTTAATACACAATGTTGTATTTCCAGAAAATATCCATAACCCACCCATGGAAGGAATGCGAAATTCTGGAGGGTCAGAGAAATAACAAAATTCTCTTTGTGGTGGGGGGAAGGATATTTTCCGAAACTAGACAACGGCCATGTATAATGGCAGGATAGATTAACACACGAGACCCTACATACATGTAGTTTTTCGTCGTTCATAAAGATTATTTTTGTTAGTAGTTCTTTAGGCTTCTTTGCCCTAATCCCGCGTAACGTAATGTGATGTTTTCAAAGCTTTTTTGTTGGTATACTGACTAGATTAGGTACACCTCAATAAAATGAAACAGGAATTATCTATAATTCCAGGGCTGTCATTAAATGGGAAAATATGGAATGTTTAAATCTCAAAATGCAAGGTTCATATTACAAACTTGTTCACTGGGAAAGTGAAGCAAAGTTGGAAATGAAAATTTTCAATCCCCCTTCATTTTTAGTGTGTAGGTAGGTTACCCGGATTATGAACAAAAACATCCATATTTGAATCGGCAGATGTAACCGCAATGACCATGCCAGCCTCAGGTCCATATTTTGAGAAAAAAATGCACTCTATACCCTTTGGAATGAACTTAATGAACAATATATATCCCCAGAAGGAAGTGGAAGGAAGCTGTCTTACGATGCCTTATAAGAACTTCAAACCTGTAGTCAGGCAGTTTTCCCTACCCTTTTCCCATACTCCAACTCATGAAATCCCTATCCTTTTCTATACTCCAACTCGTGAAATCCCTACCCTTTTATATAACTCGAGTCTGAAAAGGTACCCCTTTCGGGCAGAGCCTCCCCGTATAGTCCACTATAGGAGTACCCCCCACCCTCACCCGGGAAAGATTCAGCTTCAGAAGTATTTGAAGTCTTTTCTGTTAACTTCATTTAATTGATAATGTTTTGGCCAGCGAATTTGGTGAAATATAAATTGATTTACAAAGCCTACCTTGCAAGTTGGCATTCTACAGAGATAATTTTCTCGCGTGGGTCTCTCCTTCCCTCGCTAAAATTTCTTGACAAAATCTAGCACAGACTCTAATAGACGGTCATGAATATCCAAAAGGTTGTCCCATCATCCACTTTCCGGTCTTTCAGACCACAGATGATACACTTGATTAAAGAATAGTTGCCACATTCATAATAGAAAATTAACACCGCATAATGCAAATTTTACTAAGTTTACTTAATAGTTAGCTTGTTGCATTTGAATTGTTTGAATCAGGGAAGGTTGTTAGTACTGTAGTCACTATTAACACTCTTGAAGTTTCTCCAAAAACTTTACATTGTGAAAGTGACACAACTGATACATACTTAATGTAATTGCCGTTTCTCAGAAAATATGCTTCGTCTACACTGATGTCGACGAAGGGATTATGCACCTGTCAATAATTGTAACCACCCTCCCCCCAACCTCGGGGAATAGTGGGGGCATGGATTTTAATGTTTCCATAACTTCCCACCCCCAAACCCCCCTGTAGCATTCTTTGCAGTGAAATGCTGTATACCAGGTGGGCACACATTTTGAAAAATCGAGAAGTCATTTTTCGTTTTAGCAAAGAATGTTGGAGCATAGGAAAATACAAGTAATTTATATCATTGATTAAAGGTTCAATGTTTATTTTAATAACATGAACTTAAAAGGAGTTTTTGAAGTGAAAGCTAATGATATTGATGGTAGAATCTACTCTACTTCTTGCAGAGTTTTTAATGGCCGCGATATTGGTGTATCAGAGAAGGGAAACAAATAGGTCAGCGCTATACTAAATACTGTAATTTGCTGAAAACTTAATTTTCGTTAATAACTCAGTATACCTGAAAAAACGCTACAAAGCTATAATTTGGACAGAACGTTTTTCATTTCCCTGCGCCTGCTTCTATAACGCTGTTAATTTTTCTGGATATTGTTCATGCAAAGCAAACAGTTTTGGTAACATTGATGAAAACCACCAATACATGCGACAGCCAAATATCATTGAAAACAAACGTGATGGAATTCGAAACTGAACCATAATGTCTGAAAAGACTAATAGGCCTATTTAACACTACAAGGCCAGGATTTTTGGCAGGTTGCAGGCTGCAAGGTGAGGAACTGCGACCAAAAAACCCCCCCCAAAAAAATTTAAAATTAGGCTAACCACTAGAAGGCTCACCTTCAGTTAGAAATTTGGCAAACGCTTCGGGTAGGGCTAACCGTGACGGCCATTTCTCTGCCTTACTGTGTGTGTTAATGTATCTAAGAGTAGTCTGCAACCTGCAAAATATACCTGCCCCAATTTACATGGAAAGTTGGGGGGGGGGTGGGGGGGTTGGGGGGGGGGGGGGGTGGGTTAAATAACTCCTATTTGCTTGGACGTATCGTGGCAAGAGGGTAAAAGATAGTCCGGGTTTAAAAGCAGAATTTCAGAGTTATGCCACAGGGACAAACCGGCGGTGTAAATAAAACACGCACTGGAAAGAAACAAATAAGCCTTTAGATCAGGCGACAGTAGCGAAAAACATATCGAAAATCTCGCCTCGAAATAGTCGGTTTTTCTTAAATAATTATTTAAAAAAGCAAAGGTAATTGCAAATTCCTTAAAGGCAGGGACGATGTTTTGTGAAAACAAATAACCGATTTGTTGGTGTTTTTTGAATATATTTTGTTACTTCGTTGCTAAAACCCATGCAAGGTCTTGCATATGCTAAACATTCAGAGAGCAGATTGGATCCTTTGGATCAGAAAGCAGAAGATGAAGTACTATTGAACACGAAGATAAGATGAGTCAAGAAAGAAGACGGAAGTTTTAGAATTGTCTTGATGCCGTCACAAGATATTGAAAATTTTGCGTGGTATTCTCCATCTCGGGAATTGGAGAATTTGAAACGCCGCCAAATCGGTCCAATCGAGGAAATTATTTTGGAGTTCCAAAAATCTCTGAAACTAACTCTCTGCTCTATGTCATAACACTGCGTAAACTGTATTGATTGTTGAACTCACCTAAGCAATGAATTATGTTTTTCCAATTGAAAGAAATCGCCATAGGTGCGTAAGTTTTGGCTATACTTTCCACTTCCATTACATAGACCTTTCAACAATTTTGGGCCTGTTTCAAAGTTTTGTATTCGTGTCGAAACAAAAGCTGTCTTGTAACTATCTGTAATAAGAAATACTCCGTTTGCCAAGAACTGTTTGATTCGCAAGCTTAATATCTTCGACATAAACTAAAATTTACATCATAACCCCTGGCTTTTATCAAATAACTGCGGCCCATGAATAATGGATTGCGCGCGCATAAAGGTGCGGCCGCGCCAGACATTCCACAGGACATAAGATTGCATAAAAAACCGCATGTGCAAGGATGTGCGCGCTTTTATATATGACACGGAGGTCTGCATGCGAAAACTACAAAGCAAACGTGGTTGCAAGCCGTGTGAAATTTTTAGAGTTAAATTAGGACACAACAAAGAAGGCATTGTATTTAACACGCCTTTCAATTAAATTCCTCTACAAATGAAAAGGATATTGATTTTTTATCAACTAACAGCTGCGCGGTGAGGGCCAATTTTGTGTGCCGTCAAGATCAAAAAGTTCGCCGGTTGGAGGTAAATGGAATGAATCGACACGGAGTGCTGAAAATCAATGATTCAACACTAGATTTAGGATTTAATGCTATCTCGTATTGTGGATGGAATTTTTGGAGACAATGGTTAATAGTTTAAAAAAAAGGTGTTTAAAACACTTGTAAGCACATGATCAGATAAAAGGTACTGTAATATCATACACTTGTTAACAAGCTGAGTACCACCCGCGAGCGGAATCGCTGAAAACTGATACTCAATGCAACTCAATTCGCAGCGCCTAGGTCCTTGTGCAAACTAGAGCTTGTTGTCTTAGCTCTTATTGCTTACCTCTGCCGGATTCGGCAATCCGGTAGAAACTCTGCCGGATTGCAATCTGGTAGAAACTGCTTTTGCGAACGGCATTAAAAATCTCATTTTAAGTCTTGAGATCTGATCTGATAGTGTTAAATAACTTTTAAAATTTTACGTTTTCCCCTAGTTTGACCCTACGAACACAAACAAACGGGTAACGCCCGAAAGAATGCACACGCAAATTAAAATCAAAACTCTTGTAAAACGAAAAATAAAAATTGTATCGTCTCTTGACGTGGAAATAATTAAAACTAGAAATAAACCAACCGATTAAAAATTATAAAATGCTGTATGAAATGTCACTGAAATTATTGGTATGACTGTCATTAGATAGTTATCTGTAAATGACATTGCATGAGAATTTTCTTCTGTGCATGCTGGTCCCGTAATGATCTATTTTGGGGAACGGAATAGATTTTATATCTATGTCAGCGGAAAGTTTGCAGAGTGACAGAAAGTTGTGTGGACGAGAACTGAAAAGCCAGTATCGCAAGTTTATAAGGTAAGCTTCCGAATGTACGTAAATTGACGCGCTCTATTTGATTAGCTATAGAATGTACATTGCTCCTATTTGCCGTCAGGAGTATGGCTAGTATAGATTTTGGATTTGCGATGCGAGCGAAAAATCTAAGGGTCTCGACAGACTAGAGAGATTTATCATACTTGTCGACACCTGTTTAGTTGTATATCCTAAAAAGTTGTCGATAAAAAAAAAGCCATATAGTGTGATACTAGTTATCTATAACTGATGGCCTTAGTTTATCGACTGAACTAGTCCACACACTGCTTTTTTGTTATCGACAATTTTTTTATGATCAACCACTAAGTAGTTGTCGATTACAAATGGCCTAGTGTGTGTGTGAAGGCCCTAAGAATCGATCGTAGCCAGAAGATTCCGTTTCTCCGTGAAAAATGTCCGCTAGTTTTCAATCTGAGTCAATCGTTTATATATATATAATCAGGCAATTGATTTGCAGTTCGTTTTTCAAACAAACAGTTATACGCAAATAGCGATGAATAAGTCAAGTGTGCTCCAAGTTTCGTCGATAATTTAAGTAGTAATCGAATCGAATTAGGTTATTAGTCATGTCATAGTGGAATCATGTATATATTCGCAACGGTTCGAAATTTCGAAATCTGTAAATCTAAAGTTTTTAGTTTGGCTACAGGTGTATATTAAGTGCGGCTAGTATGTCACGCAACGTAACATTTATCTTCATGCGAGATATGTTGTCGCATTCAACGCGCTTACGACGACTTGAATTGTGTAGTGTAAGGCCCAGTTCAGACGCCGTACTTCACATGAGCCGAATCGAATTCGAATTTAGGCCGACCCAATTAATTTAGACCGACTGAATTGATTCAGAAGCCGAGCTTAATTCGCCGAACTTAAATTAATAGGGGAAAATTGCTGTTATACTGAAAAATACATTATAACAATTCATGCATTTGTTTCAGCTCATGTGAGTTTGGCGTCTGAATCAAAGTCGGTCCACAGCCGTTATTCCCGGCTGAGCCAGGCGGGAAGAACGGCTGAGCCGATCCAAATTCGTCCAGCCGTTCTGTTTACAAACTTAGCGAACCCCGGACAACCCGGGGGATCTTAAAATAAAAAGTCAACTTGGTCAAGTGCTTCTCAACGAAAATTCACTCTGATATCCACGACCTCGTATTAGAGATAAAGAGGTCAAATAAAGGAGAGAGGGATTCATTTGATTGAGGGGACTTTTCAATGTTAGTTTATGGATCTAATTGTAAGAATTCATTTATATACAATTTTTGACAGAAAAGTAACCCCTTTCAGGTACCTTTCAAAAGTGTACAATATATCCTTCTGTCGATTCTTGAATTAATGAATTGCGGTAGGGGAGTGGGGGGTGTGGCGGGGAGGGGAGGGGGGGTGGGGTGTTACGCCGCGAAATGTAACCACTGATGCAAAATGTAACAGAGAGAGAGAGGTCCGTATAGAGAAAAACGCTGAACCTCCCGATGACAGAAAATAACATGCAAATCTTGCCTCAAAAAAAACATCAGGCAATATTATCAAAATACTGACCTCACGCTGGTCAATAAATTCTTATATACATAATTTAAAAAATATATTTAGCAGTACATTATGCTTTGTGTGTAATCCAATTTTTTATTGCTTTTCCGTTAGAATGTGCATATGCAAAAGACATATTTGGAGAAGACACGGACACGGCGGGGCAGATCCAGGGACGTCGTATTTCACCATTCCATGGAGTGACGTGGAATATAAGATACGAGAAACTAATTCAAAACCAGACATACTCATTCCCGATACAAATAATGTAAATAGGTCCCTGTATAAACGAAAATATGCTAATGAAATCGGGAAACATGGTTGCACTGGTCAACCATGTTTCTCTATTTTATTAGTAAAAGATAATTTAACTAATGTAATTGTAACTGCGTACCCGTTGTGTAATAAAAAATAAAAAAATAAAAAATAAAAACTTAATGTAAAAATAATTTTTGTTGATAAATCGTGTTTATATTGTTATAAATGATTGTTGTTGATAAATCGTATGTATATTTCTACCAAACAGTTAATAAATTTTGTTAAAAAAATTAACTTAAGGAAACTAAAAAAATTGACTTGAAACAATGGGGTTATTGTAATATTTTCTTATATAAAAGTTGTTAAAAAAAATAACCGCGAAGAGAGTTGACGAAAATCGTGGTTAGGATATCAAGGAAACACTGTCTCTAGTTTGTTTGTTATAAATCGTCTCAATCGAAGCAAAAACTACGGATTTAAAAAAGTAAATGAAATCGCAAAAATAGTTCTAATTAATACAGAATATTCAAACCTCATTCAACGGTTAAAATTTTCTTTGTTTTAACTCTCTATATGAATTATTATAATGAGTTTTAGGAAGTAAATTGAAAACAGCTCTAAATATAGTAAGTGAGAGAATCATATTTTATGGAGGAAGAGGTTCTCGAATGGTTTGTAAGTGCAAATGAACGACCAAAGACGAACCAGACCAATTTGCAGACCACATTTCAGAAGAAATGCGTCCAAGGTTGACGAAATTGAAATGAACTATGTGAAGTTCAAGGAATGTCAGTGGACAAATGTAAAGAAAAGCTACTTTATGTAATTACGGCTTCTCCGCCGTAATCAGCAGCTAGTAACATGCAAGGAGACTGGGCACTTTCACGAGGCTAAGTTTATTGACAGAGACCCTCATTGTACAGCTAGAAGGAGTAAATAGTTTCATACATATAAGAAGCCATCCAAACGAAATCAACCGCTGGGCTAGTGGAATCTAAATTCCACAAGCATGGATGCTTAATTATCAAGCAAAACTGAAAACTGCCGATAGATAGCGGAGAAGACGGCTGAGAGATATTTTCGGGAGGAAGAGGTTCTCGAATGGTTTGTCACTATTACAGTTGCAGCAAAGACGAAGGAACAAAGACTAGGAACAATTTGCAGACCACATTTCAGAAGTATGTGTCCAAGGTTGTACGAATTTAAATGAAGTAATGTGCAGTTCCAGGAATGTCAGTGGACAAAGGTAAGAAAAGCTACCTAATTCAATTACGGCTTCGCAAACGTAATCACAGCTAGGAACAAGCCAAGGAGACTGGCAATTTCACAAGGTTTAAGTTTATTGACAGAGACCCTCATTGTTAAAGCTCGAAGGATTAAAGAGGGCATAAATATAAGACTTCATCATAAAAACATCAACAGCTGGGCTAGAGGAATCGAAATTCCACAAGCATGGATGCCTGAGATCAAGAAATAAAATTGCCGATAGATCTCTCAGCATAACGCTGAGAGAAAACACAATGAGGGACTGAACCACACCTAGTCAGCCCACTGAGGGAACCAACCTTTAAGGATTAATCAAAATTGAAACCCAATTATCAACAGCGAACCAAGCTTTTCATAAATTTGTAAAAACGGTCATTGTAAAGTTTAGCTTGTACTATAACCCCATTTATTTTGGAATGGGAAACTTTTTTTGATTTTCATTATAGAAATTTCTGGGACAAACCCACTTTTTTTGCAAACTGTGGAATGGCCCTGAATGTCTGCCCTAAAGTCAAAATCGAGTTTATTTTTTTTTGTGGACATTGAGTCAATAAGAACCTTCAGCTAAGTAAAAAGAAGCACATGATGTAACTACATGCGAGCTCGGAACTGGGGGGGGGGGGGACAAGAGTCCCCTGTGAGTTGTGCTTTTAGAGTTTTAATGGACCCATTGAGTTTAAATGTGTATCACAAGGCGGCTGCTCTTGGCTTGGGAATTTATATAATCAAATTAGAGAAGCTTGAGACGTACTCGGGGGGTGCAGTTTCCCTAACGTTTTTTGATTATAGTCAATGAGATATCTAATCCCGTCGACAAAGAGAATCATAATTTATAATCGAATTACTCAACACTTCGGATAAAAAGGTGTTTTTTCTGAGGGTTTTCAGTAAATGGAGTTTTTCTATACTGAGCGAATTTAAGACATTAAGCAGACATTGTATTGCATGTTGTTAGAGAGCTTTTGAGTTATTTATGACAGTTATTATTTATCATGAAAATTTTATTTAATCGCATGTATCCACGTTGTTTCTGTTTAAGTTGATATGGTTATAGATAGAGCATAATTTAACTAAGGCTTATAGCTGTTGAAAATGCATAAAATATATAAGACACCTTGAAAAGCTTAGTAAATTACAAGTGAGTTCTGAAAAACTACTGTTGACACACAATCAAGTCGTCTGTTCCTTGATGTAAGTGAGAAGTATTCAAGTGAAGTATATCCCTTTTTCTGTAATAAACAATTACATGGTTCTAATCTCGCAGGTCAAGCAGTTGTCCCATTTGAGTCTAATTTTCCAAAGTTTCAGTTGCCTTTAAGCTAGAGTTTTAAAGTGTCAGTTGACCAGAAAAACGTATCTTCACACCATAGCATAGCACCTATAAAAAAAATAAATAATTGGTTACATTTTCAGCAGCGAAAAAGACTGTTTTATCCACATGTTGGGAAAATCACAGACCATAGAAATTTAGAGAGTAGAACGTAGCAACGTAGTGGCTTATTAGTAGTAGTGAAATACGGTGAATGTATCAAATTAGACAGTAACGTAGTAACGTAGAGGCGTTGTATTTAGGATTGGTAGTAGTGGAAATACGGTGAATGTAAAATTAGACAGTATAACGTATAAAAGCGTAAAAATTATAGAGTAGAGAGTAGAACGTAGGCAACGTAGTGGCGTAGTATTCAGGATTAGTAGTAAGTGAAATACGGTGAGTGTGAAATTAGACAGTATAACATATAAAAGCGTAAAAATTATAGAGAGTAGAGAGTACAACATAGCCAACGTAGTGGCGTATAACGTAGTAGTGAATAACGGCGAATGTATCAAATTAGACAGTGTATAACGTAAGTAACGTAGAGGCGTAGTAATTCAGGAATTGGCAGTAGCGAAAGTGATACGGTGAATGTAAATACGTAGAAAACGTAGTGGCGTAGTATTAAAAACTAATTTTTATATAACTTGTTGGGGGTGGGGGGGAGGGGGTGGGTAGTCCAGTGACTCAAGTTATGGACATGGTTCGGAGCCTGGGTCACCGTAGCAGGTAGCGATGTAGAGGATTAGTGGATAACCTTGTAATGCGTTGCATATTAATTTAGAGTGTAACGTAGTGGTGAAGAGGAGTAAAACGGCGAAATATTAAATTAGATAGAAGGACGGAGCATCGAGGCGTATTGGAGAAATACGGTGAAAAAATAGAATAACTTTGGGATAAATTTATTGTTTCGGTTCTTTCTCTTGTACGTAGGATACAATAAGTAAGGAAGGTCATTTGGTTTCCATAGGCAACAACAGTCGTACAGAGGTAGAAGTCTACGTAATATCCTATGCCAATTTGAGTGTCCAAAAACGGCGCCGCACTTGCTTGTCAGGACAGTTGACACCGACGTTGTCGCGATCTTGGTTGGAAAGCTTCATGATCTTCTAGCCTACAACTAACATGCCAAAGTACGGGTGGCGTTTGGCATGGGGCGCCACTTTTCGCTTATTAACATCAACAGAATCTGTTCTACTCTTGGAGAGTCTAAAATTGCGAGCCCTAGAAGTCTTCCACGCATTCACTGGGTGTGACTGTACTTCGCAGTTATGTGGTATCGATAAAAAGACAGAGTGGCAAGTATGGGAAATAAATAGTCAAGTAACACCTGCCCTGGAGCACATTGTGAACTCATCCCTTCCAGCAGCTGAGTGTCTCCTCAGAACAATACCATTGTTAGTATGCCTGCAGGAATGCTATGTAGAATGTAAGAGGGATAAGATGAACAAATTAATATTTTATGACTAAAAACATTCATACTTTTTAAAGGGAATCTTATTGAAAAATTTCAATATAGCTTGCTCAAGATCTTCTGTACTTGCATTTTTTACTTTATACATGTATGTTATGTGTAACTAATTATGTGTGAATATACTACACCGTAGCATGAAAAAAGACAGTTGGTACGGCATTACATATAGATATAGTGACATTAAAGATCTTTCCACTGATATGAGACTTTTTTCTGCAGGGGGAAAATCTAAATCAAACAAACATGCTGCTTTCAGAGAGTGGTTTGACAGACGTCATGAGATCAGGTCCCCTGGTATTTCAAGCTCCAATCATTGCTCTTACTGCAACAGCTACAAAAGAAACCAGGGAGACAATTTTCGAGGGGGCTTCAAATGAGAGATCCTCATTTTATCATCGAAAGCCCAAATAAAGTTAACATTAGCTATTGTGTTCAATACATAAAGAAGAAAGAAAATCTTTCAGACTATTTTGGATGGATAGCTGAGGATGTTATTGCACATGGCTTGGCAGCAACTAGAACTAGCAACTAGTTTTATTGTTCAGACAATCAAACAATGTGCAGTAATATATTCCACGCTTAAGTACTCTACTTGGAGAAAACATTAACGAAAACTGTGAGAAAAGAGAATCCAAGAATGTGGTTCTTGAAATGTTGCATTTGTGTACTCCCACAACAAACAAGGAACATATTTTAGAGTCCTTCCAAAAGGAAGAAGGATATATTCGAATTTTGGTTGCAACAATTGCTTTTGGCATGGGTATCGACTGCAAGAAAGTATATCGAACCATCCATTTTGACCAGCCAAGAATGTTGAATGCCTACATGCAGGAAAGGGAAGGGCAGGCCAAGACAGAGCTCGGAAGTACAGCTTACGTGTCTATATCAAGGTTTGCAGTTGATGCGTGTAGACAAAAGAATGAAAGAATACATCAAGTACAAGGACTGTACATGTAAAATTCTTCTGCCAATACTTTGAATGAGGAATACCTTCCTCAACCCAACCCAGCTTACTTATGCTGTGACAATTGCTCTGCCACCTGCAAGTGTGGGCTAGAAAACTGCAAAGTTGTTGACTTATCCCACTACATGTGTGGAGCCTCCTTCTGATGAAATGTCAAGGAAAAAGAATGTGACAGAAGAACAAAGAGCCATTATTGAATGACATTTGCAATCTGGTTGAGATATGGGATTTGCAACATGCATTTAAAATTGATGGAATTTTTTGAAATACAATTTTCATTGGACATGGATGATTCGAAAAAACTGGTGCAGAAGATGAACTGTCCTCTGATGAGGAAGAAGAGTTCTGGCCAGAGTGAGTTGAACAATCTTCCTCTGGATGGTGAAGCTAGCAAAACATGGCAATAGACAACATGAGCTTCTCTCAACTGGAAGATTCCAATGATGCATCAATTGACAATGTACCAAGTGATGTGCCATTTGTTGCCTTGAATGCAAGTGATGAACTTGAGTTTTAATACTGTTTTTGGTGACGAGTTTGATTTAATTTCCAAGAATGGAACATTGCAAGACATTTTACATGTTATGTATTTCAGATAACCGCTTTTATCAATAGTTTGTTGCCCATAATCCCATCCTCTCAGCTTTCATTGAGAACTCCTTGGGCTATATTTATCATTAGGGATGTACTTTGTACTACTTTTTTGGTTAGGGGTAAGGGCCCAGGATGGGGTACTCCAGAGTTAAAGCAATGGGGAGGAGCCAAAGGATTTTGGGGGGTTTGAAATTCACGATTTTTGTGGGTAAGAATTGTCTTACATACCTGAAGGTAAAGGAAACAGGTGATTAAAAAAAAGAGAAGTGACAAAGGAAGCAAAGAACAGAGGAAGAAGAGGAAATGAGAGAACCAGACACGGAAGATGACAACATGGAAGATGATGATGAAAGAAGCAGAAGCAGATCAAATGGCAAGACGTTTAGAGGTTGCCATCAGAGAGCAGGACAAGGAAGGAGACAATGAGTGTGGAAGATGATGATGGAGAGGATGCTATTAGAGAACAAAACAATGAAGATGAGAGCATGGAAGAAGAGGGTGATGTAAAAAAAAACTATAAGGAAGGAGAAGACAAGGAAGGCTGATGTTTACTACTTGTGCAAACTTACAGTAAAACAGTAACGGAGAGAAGCTAGAAATGGATTTCTTCAAAAAACAAGTGAGAATGATGGCACGATGGAGTAAGTGTATTTTATTTAATTTAGTGTTATACTCATTTGAGTTAAAAAACAAAAATTTATTATTAATTGTGTTTTTAGTCTAACATAAGATTTGTTTTTCAGCCTGTATTCTTTGCTTCGAGCAGAAAACGTCGTCTGTGACTGACTTTGTCATACTACCCTGTGATCACCTAATTTGTATTAGGTGTGTTTTGATTAAACACAAAGAAATTAAAAGATTTAAAGCAATGTGGTTGTGGGTAAGTAAACAAAATATATTTTTGTCTGACTTTCGAAATTTCAAATCGAATTTATGAATGAAAATAACAGCTATATCAATGAAATTTTATTTTGAAATAATTTATTCGATTTTAAATATAAATGTTTGTTTTAAATCAACAGGAACTGTGTTGAAGAAAATTTATACACGTACATTACCACTAGGAATTGTGGATGTAAGTACTGGAATCTTTGTTATTAGCGGAAATTGCTCTTTTATCTAGACAACGTTCAAACTTTGAACTATATATTTAAGAATTGGTTCTTGGTTAGCGTGCGTATATGCAGTTCATTCCATAACTCCATATACACACAGCTAAAGCATGAATCAATTCTTTTATAACATTTAGGCAACAAAATATCGTGAGAAAACAGGTTTTATTTGTGATTTATTACAAAATTCAGACAATTTTGTTAGGAGCGGGTTGTTTGAGAGGGAGACATTACATTTGAAAAAGAATCGGAGCAAATCATTTCAGTAAAACATTCCGGCTCTTGTTAATCAAACAAACATTATAGTTCTATTAAATAATTGCATTGAAATTTGAAACAAAAAATATTTTGATAGAGGTAAATGCCTATATATGTAGCACTGTACACATGGGGTAATTCGTTCGGAAAGAATGCTGAAAAAGTGGACATATTTGGTTCATGAAAATGACAAACTGTGTGACATCACAGTGAGAATTTTATATAAAACTGAGGCTATTCAGTATGTTTCTGGCGTCTTTGATATTTCGACAGAGGGCCTTGTGCAATATTGTCCCAAGCCCTATCGAGGTTTGTAAACTTAGGTGGCATTTTAACTAGAGGTCTCGATGTTGAACCTGACCGATAAAAAATAATGGTTAGCTACAACACTTTTATAAACAAATATTGTGTATTAAATGCCTTTCTTCAGACTAAGGTGATATTTGGAAAACGTGATACTTGTTCGAAACTTAACACACATTGTATTCTGTTAGAGAAGTTGTTTTTTTTTCATACAACAAAACACGGGCAAACATTTTCCGGTAAGCAGTATTTTATTATTATGCGCATATAATACACTTAACGTTGCTTTACTAGCACATTTTAACCTCTTATTACAGGCTCTTGTGAGAGAAGTGTCACATGTCCCAATAGTTGAGCCTAAGTAGGGTAAGTATAAACAGCTTCAACACAAAGTTCTGAATAAGTTGTTACGTGACGTTATTGTGTGTAGAGCAGTTGGCCATGGAAACCATGCAAAAATTGAAGAGAGAATGAAAAGAGAAGAGAATGTTGAGCAGTTCATGACTAAGTTGTAGAAAATGTTTTCAAAATCGAGAAGATTATATCGCTTTACAACGCTAAGCAGGCTGTATACGAAAAGTGATCACCTAACAAGAGCTATATAAAATGGGGATAAAAATTATATTTTAAATTTGATTATCAAAAATCTAACTATTGGATCTCTTATAAATTTTGTTTTAGTTAATTTTTTAATGCGAACTATTCACAGAAATATGTCAACTTAGGTGTGCTGTTACAGTTTATGTCTGCTGTCGGGAAAAATATATCAAAATAACGACGAGTTAAGGGGACCCCCAATTCATGCAAAATTTGGTCGTACAAATACCCACAACCGATTTTCTGGTCTTATCGGCGTATATACTTCGCCTAATAACACCGTGGAGAACTGTTTTAGGCATTGCAATGTTTTCAAAATTTCACTCTCCCGTGCAGCACCGGACCCACGCAGAACTGGGAACAAGAAAAACGAAAGTAATTACCAAGTATATTCCCAAACTATTTTAATGAGAAATGCGTTTATGTCCTCCCGGCTAAAACCTTGGTAAGGCGAGCACGCCCTCACACCACATAGTTATATGCAAACTATTTTAATGAGGCAACAAGCCAGCCTGGAACCTGTGTATTTCTTCTGCCGTGTCTAGGTACATTATTACGCATGTTTTTCCCCTATTTCTTTTTCTTTACCAGGGACAAATTATATATTCAGGGTGTGGACCTTAGGAAAAAGAAGATTATTTTCTTCGACCCTAACTGTGCGATGGTCTTTCAGATTGCTCCCGACTTGTAGTAATAACATAAAGGTAAAATCAGTTGATGTGTCGCAACAGAAGATGTCAATACAGCATTCCTCCCCCCCCCCTTTTAACTGTTGTAATTTTAAACGTCAAGTTAAGTTTAATAAACCAGTGTCGACCTCAACGCGACCACGAGTGATGGACCAACGCAACTGTTTGGAAAGACCGGAACATAGACAATGTAGTTCAAACAGACCAAAAGTGCTGAGGGAGATTCATTGCTGAAGGTCTGATAAAAGTTATACTGGATTTTTGGAATGTCTATTTCATTTTGCGGAAAATTATTTTGTATTAATTACTTACCTATTATATCTGCAATTTTTTATTCATGTCGCAGGATGGCCCCTGAATGACTGGGCAAGAGACGTGCAGCCTGAATTTACACAGGTAGGTTTTTCTCATTCTAACCCAAAAGTGTTATTAACTCTGTATGAAATTACATTGTGAAATGTAGGACTGACCCAAAAAAAATGTTTTCTTCTGAAATCATTAAACTAAGAGGCGTTAAAGGTATTTTTATTCCCAACAGAGAGATGCCTACGAAACTCCACGGTCTATAAGGTTTCATGTCATACTTCACAGAAGAATACTATCACCCTAGACTACAGGTAGTACGTATTAAAATGATTCTAACCTTTGACATCGCATTCTGTACAGTTGATAACATTAACGGTATCCTGCCCAGGCAAATTTGGCGTCATTTTTATCGTAAAAAAGTCCAAACTATGTTATGATGAATAGCCCTCAGGAATGCTTCAGAATATTAATCGCTGAATTGCTCAATGTGCACAAAAATTTACCTGTTTTTAAGCCCCAGGGAACGGAGGTAATTAGGATTAAAAATATTAACCCCCCCCCTCTCATTGTCTTGGAGATAGGAAAATGCGTCTTTTTGCTGTAACGGTCCAAAGAAATCCAAATATAAAAACGAAGAATATGTACTAAAGGATAAATAAAAGCCATTTCTTCTGTGGCCCCATTCGGACGGGGAAAAACGTACTGTTAAATTGAAAGAGTCTGTAGTTATATGCAATAATACTGAAAGTGAAACTTTCGGGACTCACAAACATTTCATCATTTGATTTAATCGCTTTTCCAACCAAGCATTTTGTTTGAATTTTCTAGTCCGAAAAGAGCCTGCCAAAGTTACATAGAAAAAACGGCTTTTGGTTTTCTCAGAAAACCAAAATTTCGTAAGTACCTATCCTTCATGAGGACCGTTATATTTGCATTAAAAAGCGCCTGTCATCGTTAAATACCAAGCAAATTCACCGAAAACACTCGAATCAAATGCCTTTCTTGGCTCCGCCATATTGAATTGATTTCCGCTGACATCATTAGACGTCTTGGTGCGACATATTTTTCATTACTTTTTACCCCTACCCACCCTCCCTGAATCTTGTTATGATTATCGGTTGCTAGGTGGATCAGCTTTCTTCACCATTCACAGCATGCCGCTAAATCTGGCTAAACATGTCGCGACCATTCGGTGTTAAAAATCCACACGTATGTTTTAGAAATGTATTTGTTTTTGCCCTCCAACAATCTTTCTAGTTCTTCATTATTTTAGAGGGTTTGAGTTGTAAGATAGAGCCTGATAAATGTTGCTTTTTTTAAGGAGAATCATCTCTGCAGGAAACCTTCCGTGGCTTTTGCGTTTGACCTCAGTTGAATTTGATCCCTTTCATAGATGTCCTACCTTAGTCAGTGGTTCAGTCGGTTTTCACGCTTTTTATAAATCTACAAGTGGCACAAAAAAAGCATTGTTTTCACTCAGTTCTATTGTGAGCATAAGTTTCAGCCTCAACCTAATTTGACTGCTAGTGCCGACAAATAGATTAGAGATATTTTGACCGTGAAAGGATGTTGTTGGTTGTTGGTCTGCGATTTTAGGCATGCTGCCGCTGTCAATTATTTCCCCCCCCCCCCCCCAAAATACAAGAGTTAGTCCATTCTACTTCTGCGTTGCTCCTCACACCCCAAAGTTTTACCGTAGGAATGCATCCAATGGACTATTTTCTTCTATGTGTTTCTCTTAATTGAGTTTCGTTCTACCATGGCTGACTAAGCATTCCATGATATAAACACCCAATGTACTTTGCCACCTACGGGCACTTTTCCTAGTAACGGAAGTGAAATTCACACAGCTCAATTTCCGGTAAATATTGCAACTTTTGAAATGAGTTTATTCAACTTGGTGCCAGCGAATATCCTAAAAATAAATGCATTATTTGGAGAAAGGAAATGATGCCCCGTAGTTTACTTCATGTATACAAAAATTATTAGCGCTTTTGAAAATTGCAAAGTTTTTGCCTGGGCAGGTTACCTTAATGAGACGGATTAAGAAAGATTGTCCTTAATTTGACTATCTATAACTGTTTTCAGAGGACGCACCCGGCCCGGAAACAGGAAGAGAAAGTTAACAGAGGGCGGACAGGAAAAGGGAAAATTGAAGAGAGATGCGGAAGGGAAGACATTGCGGAAGAAAGGAAACAAGTATCCCCAAGGAAAAAACAGAGAAAGAGTTCTTCTGAAAGCTATAAAACAAACACTCAGCCGAGAGAGGAAAGTCAAGAATTAAAAAGTATGGATAAAACGAGTTATTTATACGTATATTTCTATATTGGCTGACTTCTGACCACATAATAAATATCTAGCTATCACAACATCGAAAAAAAAAAAAAAATACATTTTATTACCGTGTATTGTTTTTCTTTTTTCCAGGAGAAAATACAAATCGCGGAGAATGGATCCTTAAGATAAGCCATCTAAACCGTTCGGTAAGTAGACGTTTTGCACTAAAAATTATTAAGATCATAGGCGCGTGTGTTGTGAGGCGTTCGTATAATTAGTCAATAATTACATTCCAAAACTAAGAAACAAAAAAATGGCTTTCGTACATCATTTAAATAAAGAAAAACCGATAGCTATGTATTTTTAAAAATCATTTTTAGGAAGGGAATGGGACAAACCAAAGAAAGCGAGTAAATGAAACGCCTAACTAACCGACTCCTAAGGAACTATACGTGGGTACTGGAGTACGTATGACCCATTGTTAGTTGCCAATTGTCGATCTGTGAAATTAACGGCATAGATAAAAAGAGGAGCAGAAGTTTGAACGTAATGTTCTAAGAAATGTTACCAAACACCAGTCAACGTTAAAATTTTCAGTTAAATCGTTTTACTCTACTGAACCGCCCCAAAATATTCTATCTTGGATGTCTTGTAACTGAATATCCGAAAAGAAACGGCGATCAACCCCAATATTTGAACTGAATATGAAATCACCCTTCACAAGTAGATGTAATGGCCAAACAACTTAATGTCAAATCTATACTCATGATAGGAAGAAACCCCATAGGCATGAATAGCCTTTCAAATGAGATGCTTGAAGAAATCTTCCAACATGGAAGGCTTTGATGGCTTTCGACTATGCAAAAAGCTACGTTATGTATGATGCAGGCGAGTGCTTTGGTTGCAACAAACGATACAAGAGCATGCCTGGATGCCAGGGCAGAAGAGGTTCCTTGGTATTCTATTCAGATACAGAAGATGCAGAACACGCTGGCTATTGTTCGGAGTTCTGTGCTCGGGTTGTTGGGCAATTACGAAGATGATTGGGAGGGGATTTGTGATGTAATTTCAAAAACCCAAAAACGTTTTTTTATCAACAGAAACCTAAACATAAATTACCATCCCAGTGTACTAACACGTGTACCAGCGACATGGTTCTGTAGAAGAGATGTATGTCAAATTTCAGCCAAATTGGTTCACTGGCTGCCGACTTGGAATTCAAAACATAACTGTTGCTCGGCAAAATTTTCCTTCCAAGATAAAATGGAAAATACATTTTTTGCGGCATCTTACCTGGAATTAGATTATGACACCTAAACGTCTATTCTGATCGATACCATAGAGGGATCAACTTTCTCTAACAATAGGACTTTGACAGGTAAACATATAACAGGAACAAACTTTCGCATAAACACTCACGATAGCCAGGCGATAGCAAACAAGCTCAAACAGGGCGAGTGAACGGTGCCTCAAATCAGATCAAACCCACCGAGATCACAAAACGATTGTGCTGTAAAGTAAGAAATGAGATTAGCTGGGTAAGAAGTTCTTTCTATCTTCCACAGTTATTTGTACAGGCACAGTATGCGAATATTCGAGCAAATAAATATACGCGGGTCGCATGCTAGCGGACTTGTGCACTGTTTTGTGTCGCAGAATCAGTTCCACCTAAAATTAACTTTAGGTAGTATTTGTTCAGGGCGACTTCATTTTTGCTTTTAATGGATTTGACGTTTAAGTCACTTTGCCTTGACTCTGGAAGTGGTGGGAGAAACCTTTGTCGCTTCCTATGAAATCGACCGCGCAGACAATTATCACGGGACTCTATGTAATTATTAACAATTATTGGATGAGGTTTTTGTGATATCCAGAATAATCAAGGTCGAGGTAAGAGTTATCAGCCGAAGCCGAAGGCTGATAACTTTTACCGAGACGGGTAACTCCATCTGGTGTTATCCGTCTACTCTTTTGCCTCCACTACACCGCTGAATAAACACACAAGGCTAAGAGGCATGGGGCGTTGGTCAGCAGGAAACATAATGTAACGGACAAATTCATAAGAAAAATAAACCGACAATTGGAAAATTGAACTGATTTAATTGTGCTTGCAGCTCTGCTTGCGAAATACAACTCAGAGTCCAAAAGGGCAGCACAGAGTGACGTCTGCCCGAAAGCCCTGGTCAAACGGCACATGATAGTCGATGTCCATGATAGTGAAAGCTCGCGCTCCCGTTTGACCACAAAACTATCATGCACTAGCATCGACTATCATTCACTTTGAACAATGTTCAAATTCTCCATGATAGTCGATGATAGTTTTTCCCATTTGACCACGTGGCGCATGATAGCTCATGATAGTTGATGGTAGTTTATAGGTGAGTAAAACTATCATCGACTATCATGCGCCATTTTGACCAGGGCTTAACATTCCATCCCAACCAAAAGTGGTGGTGAGAGTACAAACCCTGAATGTGTGATTCCAGCAAATAATCATACCCCCTTCACGGAGGGAATTGTTTCCAGAGAGGTCGGGGGTTAAGGGGGATTCTACCTGATTTGGAACACCAACAGACAGTTGATACCCACGCGGGTGCTCTTGCGTGGTTATCAACTGTCTGTTGTGTCAATCCACTAATTTTTAACTTCAAATTCTAATTTTAAAACTACATTAAATCTTCAATATTTCTTATTTCCCTAAATTTTACAACTCCTTTTAGAAAAACTATTTCCTCCCCAAAATACCCAAAAATCACCCAAAAATTTACAAAACCACCCCATAACATAGATTGATGGGATGAGTGGAGAGTTTTTGGATTGCTTGAAACGCGAACGAGATATTTCCATTAAACCCATGTTAAGTGGCGGAAAATGGCATTCAGGTAGAATCCCGCCTAAAAGGCCCAGGAAAACCGAAAGATTTAAAGAAAATATTACTTTCTTCTTTCACAAAAAAGTATTTTAAAACTTAAACCTAGCAAAAAAAAAGTCAGACGAACACACGCATGAAAGGTTTCGTCTGCTGTTTGTTTATTTTCCACGAGATTGTAATCAGTGCGTAAAATACCATCATTTTATAAGACGTTTGAATGTTGCAACAAGGAAAAAACGAACATTAAAAATACATTTTGGGGCTAAAGCTATAGTTCAGTGTCCGTTCACGCTTTTAGCAGCCACTCAGCATGTCGATGTCGATTTTTTTTTCGCAATCTGTTCATTTGAGATTATAAATTTGGTGCCTAAACAATACAGTTGAACCTCTCTGATACGGACACCGAAGGGACGGAGCAAAGTGTCCGTATTAGAGAGGTATCCGTATTATAGAGGTCATGAATATGACGTCACTTGAAATGCTCCACTGACGATAAGAAATCTCCATGATAAATGGGACCAAATGGCAATAGCATGTCGATAAACTGATTGAAAACAAATGCTACTTTATTTTATGGGCAATGGGACACTTGATTAACTTTGATCTGTAACCACAAAGAAATTGTATTGAATAAGAACTATTATACGACGTGACGTTTTAGAGTGCGAATACGCACAAAGACACAGGGAACAGAGGAGCTAAATTTGACTTGTGCGGAGCTTCGATCTAAATGCTTTATACGCGACCTTTGCGAGTTTCGATCTGTTTGCTTTATATGCGGTGTATTGCGTTACTGCGTTATTCGATCTTTTTGTTTTCGTTTTTTAGTCCCAGCGGGTAATCGGTCGTTTTTCCGGTCAGTTGCCCAAAGGGCAACGACCGGAAAGCGAAAGCTTTCCGAGCGAGGCACGAAGTGCCGAGAAGAAATAACGACAAGGGATGAAACATAGTACCAAATTTTCGTTGGATGTGGACCGTAACATACTGGTGACGGAAGTGACGTAAGCCGTCAATAAATCGGAAGTGAAGCCATTCATTACGAATTCAAATTCAAAACAACAGTTGATCGGAGGGAGATTTAAAACGAAACGCGTTTCAACTGAGGATAATCTTTCCCAGAGGAAATAAGCGAAAGGCAAAGATCGCAGGAATAACTCCATCTCGCTCACGCTTCGCGCTCTTTCAACTATTCTAAAGAGTGGGGATTGTTTGCGTTTTTATAAGCTATCTTAGGATCGATCGATCGATAAATCGCTGTATTTCCTTTGCAGGCCTTCTCTTTACAAGAAAGCGGCGTTTGATGATTACATAAACTACTGTTCCAGACTGTACAGATGAATAAACTTATTCCATTAGCTTCCGGTGATGCTCGCAACAATACATATGAAGTTTTTCCGTCACCAGTATGTTACGGTGCACACCCAACGAAAGCCAACTTTGAACGCCATAAAAAGCGATCATCGAAAGGAGTGTTTGATGGATCGCTTCATCAAAATTTTTAAACAGCTGTCTTGAGACTGCCCATATAAGACCACATGCCGAAAATCAGGGTTTTTTATTGCATCAAAAGCGAGTTATCGGGGATCGAAAATTGGGCTCAAATTAGTTTCATCCCTTGCCTCTCTTCTTACAGCGTAACGATCTTGTGTGCATGTGACCCTAAGGAATTCCCGCTGGGACGAAAAAACGAACAAAAAAGATCGAATAACGCAGTAACGCAATACACCGCGTATGAAAGCAAAACAGATCGAAACTCGCAAAGGTCACGTACGTATAAAGCATTTGGATCGAAACTGGCACAAGTCAAATTTAGCTCCTCTGCTCCCTGTGACAAAGACGAGAGCAAATATGAGACCGTATTCAACGGTCTCAGTCCCCCTGACCGCGCGCTACGGAAAACTCTGTTGAAAGCCTATATTTTTGGAAAGAATTATGTCGTATATAAACAATTTATTCAGCGGAAAGTTGTGTAATACGGCTGGGCATTTTTACTCGTCAGTGTTTATGTTTTCTCGCCTTTTCCCAGCCGTATTACACAACTTTCTGCTGAATAACCTCTATTTATCACTGGAGTGTCCGTAATATTTACTTACTTACTTAATCCTCTTCGTGCTTGGAGCACATAAGGAGGTTAAATTTGTATGAATTTTGCTCTCTGGGGCCGATATTTAGTGTCCGTTGTCCGTATTAGAGAGGGTCCGTATTATAGAGGTTTTCTTTATAGAGAATATATGCCGGGACCAAGAAAACTGTCTGTAATAGAGAGGTGTACGTATTAGAGAGGTGTCCGTAAGGAGAGGTTCAACTGTACATTTATAGCTGGGCAAGTTGTGTTATGATTTTATTTGTGCAAGATACCGATGAGGTCAGGATTTCCTAACAAGGTGTAAGTTGATCAATCAAGACAAACATCTTCAAAAACTAGCTGAAATTTGCTCAAAATATTAAAACCAGAAATGCCAGTTCTTATCTCTTGGTCTTAATCTATTTCCGGTGTTCCTTCAGTTTGAAAGGCCCAAGGATTTTCAACTAGAGTTTAGTTATTTGTGGAACGTTAACACCGATCTTTAAAACTACACTAGCAAACAAATACTTATTACATACGAATATTTTCAACAACTGTGTGTTCTACGCTTCTCTTTTCCCCCAAAGTAAAGTTAGCATACCATAATGTATGATGCAATAAAATAAAACGCAAGCGCCGGTCACGCACACTGTCCGGCTTATTATTGTTTTGATGTCGCTCGGTTCAGAATGGTTTTTATCTGATTTCAAAGTAATGTTTTTTTTTTATCGGTTCTGTTTCGTGATTTAATATCAACACTCAGTTCTGAATGTTCACGGCTCGATTCAGAAATTATTTGTTTACCACTTGTCAACAAAGGTACAGAATCCTGTGAAGTAATAATTTCACGTCGGGAAACAGTCATTTTATATCGCAAAGACTTCACGCCGCCAGCTCACTCTCGGTTCTTCAGAAAAAATATTACGAAGCAATTATTCCACTTATTAGTTCATAGAGCTATAAAAGAGTTTTCATTCATTGGGCATGAATAGACTTGCAAATGTTCAATGCGTGACAGGCAGAATGTTACGTGACACAATCAAATTGGAAACTTTCCCTCGCATGACTCATGTTTTAAAAAAGTAAACTTTGCTTGGTTTTCCAACCCCGTGTCTTTAGACATGTGTTATTTTCGAAGTTTTCCGTGTCAAGGCAAGAAAGATTTGTGATACCCGGATCATCGAAAATGACGTGAAATTTGACTCGGTAGTTTCAGAATTTGCATATTTTAAAATTACGCAGTGAAGACTGACAAATTACAAGCGCCTTTCCTTCGAAAAACCGTTTTCAATGCATAGTCTATTTCACTCATAGAACCCGAAAGATTAAAAGAAAAGAATACTTTCTTCTTTCACGAAAAGCAATTTACCTTTAGATAAAACTTAAACAAGCAACAAAAAGTCTTTGAATGTACGTGCGTGAAAGGTTCGTCAGCGGTTTGTTTACATTCCGCACGGATTGTAATCAGTGCATATGGAACTTCGATTTCTCGAACCTTCGGTTTCTCGAACCTCCCGATAACTCGACCCTTGGATTTGCTTGCCGCTTGTCAACAAAGGTACAGAATCCTGTGAAGTAATAATCTCACGTCGGGAAACAGGAAATTCCTTTAGCACTTGGAAAGAAGGAAATTAGTCACTATAAAGGTATACCGCAAAGACTTCACGTCACCAGCTCACTCTCGTCTGGATGTCTCACCGTAAAAGAAACTTTAATAGCTACTTAGTTCTTCAGATAAAAAATATTACGAGGAAATTATTCCACTTATTAGTTCATAGAGCTATAAACGAGTTTTCATTCACTGGGCATGGAATAGACTTGCAAATGTTCAATGAATTCCTGAAATATACACGTGACAGACATAAATGTTACGTGACAATCAAATTGGAAACTTTCGCTCGCATAACTCATGTTTTAAAAAAGAAAACTTTACTTGGTTTTCCAACCCCGTGTCTTTATGTGTTATTTTAGAAGTTTTCCCTGTCAAGACAAGAAAGATTTGCGATACCCAGATGATCGAAATGACGCGAAATTTGACTACGGCAGTTTAATTTGCATATTTTAAAATTACGCAGCGAAGACTGACAATACAAGCGCCTTTCCTTCGAAAAACGTTTTCAATGCATAGTCTATTTCACTCATAGAACCCGAAAGATTAAAAGAAAAGAATACTTTCTTCTTTCACGAAAAGCAATTTACCTTTAAAAAAAACTTAAACCAGCAAAAAAAGTCCGCCAACACGCGTGTTAAAGTTTGTTTACATTTCCCAAGATTGTAATCAGTGCGTAAAATACAGTGGAACTTCGATTTCTCGAACCCTCTGTTTGTCCAACCTCCCGATAACTCGAACCAAAGCCGTTTCCCTTGCATTTGCTTCACTCAAACCCTATAATTTTACTCCCGATTTCTCGAAACTCCCGCAAACTCGAACCAATTCACGGCTTGACTAATCAATATCGATTGATTATCGATTAGTTTACACCATAGATACATAGTGAATATCGTCTCCCTAAACCATTCCAATACCCCAGAGTTACATTTCGTTCCTCGTTCCACTCTGTGCTAAAAACTATCCTAAGAATTGACTAACTGATTCAACAAGCATAATGCATAACTTAAATTCTGTTATCTTCTCTAGGGGCATAGAGGTGAACCCATCTAGGGCATAACATTGTGCCCCTCTTGGGCGCAACATTGAGCCTTTCAAAGTTGTAACATTGAGCCCCTCTAGGGTGTAACATTGAACCCATCTAGGGCAATCTATAACATTGAGCCCATCTAGGACATTCATTGAGAGTAGTATCACAAGAGGAAACAGTGACAATGGACACAAATAGGTGAACAGTTGCGATGCTAGCTAAATGGAGTAATTCAATAATTGTTTTTTAAAAAAAAACAGTAATCATTTTACTTGATCTTTTCCAGTTTGCATGTTTCTGCTACGAGATGAAATCTTCTGTAACATTCGACTGGATTGTTTTGCCATGCGATCGCATTATTTGAAAGAAAAGCTGAAAAAAATTAAGCAGTTTGGATGTGGGTAAGTTTTTTTTTATGGACAAACATTTATAAAGTTGTTATAATTTGTTATAGTCATCAATTTTAAATCTTCGCTCTCTTATGGCAGATAGAAAAAGAAGTCATGAATGAACATTTGTTCTCTCATCTGTTACTTGTTTCAAGCACAAAAAAGTGAAACATATTTCTTATTAAATTTCCAATGTTTTAAAGTAACATATTTTTCTGTTTTCTCTTACAAATGTTTTTATTCATGACATTGATATTTTTATTTCTTTTCAGTGGTACTGTAGAGACAACATATTTATGTATGACTACAATAAATTGTGGTTGTAAGTATTCACATTATCATATTCACTATTGATACATCTTAAAAAGTCTAATTACGTAACAGCAGAAAAAGTAAATATCTTTGGAAATTCGTTTTTCAAAGTTGTATATACATCAATAAATTGCCTGTCTTTCACATTCAACAAGAGTGTAGACGGATTATTTGCACTGAAACAAAAGTTATATTAGAACATTGTTCTGGTAGAAACTTACTTACAACTCTATTAACTCTCATTGAAGTCTCATAAAATGAAATTGTAATTGATGTTTTCTGAGTTCACTCCAATGTCTTTAATTGACAGCAAGTTAGTTTTAGTGATACAAGTAACTACAAAGCATAATGAGTAAAAACATGCTGCACTTAGCTTGGTCTATAATGCCTAGATGGAAAGCAGTTTTTTATCAAATTGTAAACAACTTCTTCGAACTACCATTGTCCGCTCATTTCTAGATCAGTTGGCTATTGAGAGGATTAACGACAGGAAACACAAGAAATGAAGACACAACTACAACCACAGAACAATGCAATTTTTTTAGTCAACTACTCCTTATTATAGTTAACTATTTAAACAACTTCTGTAAGCTTATAAAAAGTCTGAATTGTAAGAAATTGAAACAGGTTCTTTTTAGCTAGACCTTTCACTTTTTTTCCCTCTTAGAACAGATATAAAAAGTCAACTTATTAGTGATAACATACTTGAAATTTCTTTTAACATTCCGAGAACAGTGTTCAAAGGCTATTTTTCTCAACAATCTCCTTTTAAGGCTCTAAATCAGTAAAAAAGTTTAAATATTTTTTATCTATAGCCATCTCTTAACCTTTTTCCAGAACATTCAAAATATAGTATAAAATTAGCATCAGAAAAAAATGATAACCAGTTTATTGGCATATGTCTAATCAGTATCAACTGCAAAGCGAAATCGACGTGATACAACAAATTAATCAGATGTAACTTTTTTCAATTTTTTTTGGAAGGAGGCAAAAGAAAAAGAGGCATATGTTTTTCTGATAGCAAAAGACAGCTACTTGTGGAAAGGAAAAGCAACAGAACAGCTGTGAAAGTGGCAAAGTATAACTTTGCTAAGGATTTTGAAACAATTTTCATTAATGACATGACTTACATCTTCAAAACCACACCCTAATGAATACACCTTTCAGTATCAAGACGACATTGCTTCGTCTTCAAAACTATCTTTAAAATAAACTCTAGAACAATCAGAACCAATGGAGCTAGTGAACATCAGAGCAAAGTGGTTGATGTTGGAGAGATTCAAATGGTATCAAAAAGCAACATGATCATGGAAGCGATTACATTTCAGATGGGAACAGCTCCAAAACTCTCATTCTATGGGAAGAAATAGCAAAAGTCCAAAAGGGAAAAGCCTACAATTTCAACCAAGAGTTCAAGTAGAAACACAGGAAACAAGTACATTTGTTGCTTGAAAAGTAGCAACAAATAGGGATGCCGTTAGTGACGGCGTTTCCTTGAAGGAAGAGGTTAGCTGTCAATTAGTAACCTTTCTTTCTTCATGGGCCCAATGACGATTTAAGCTGGACATGCTTTTTTAACAAAACAAAGTAACAAATGACATAGCATTTGATATTTTGAGGTTATTATTCTGGTATGGGTCTTCCCTCTTCGAGGACAGTGTAAATCTGAGTTGGTTTGCTGGCAAAAAGTACAAATGTATGGAGATTAGACAGATTATTATTCATTGATTTATGTCCGATCTCTGATGACTATAAATTAGGAACCAAACCGAAGATTATTTTTATAAATTGTATAAATTCATTGCTGTAAGTACTGGTAGTCACTAATGGAATGATTGGACCCCTTCGTTTGGTTGGTTTGTGTGTGTGTGTCTACTGTATTACACATTTTAAGCCACCAAATCTTTATATTCTCTACATATATTATTTTTATTCCATATCATTATAAACAGTAAAATATACACCATCTTGTGTGCTGGTTAAGAGGACACAAATATTCGCATGGTTTTCACAGGAATCATTCTGTTTTCTAGAGTGGAAAATAATAATATTGCTCAGGATGGTATACAAATTTATTGCATTATAAAATTATTAAAATCAAGAGAGGATGATCTAAAATACATATTTTTTAAAAATGCTGCCAGTTTAATTCCTGAAATATATTAAAATCAGATTCATACATTTTATACCAAGCTGAATAAAAAAAGCAAAACAATTGAAGAATCGCCGCCATATATCACCCTGTCCGGTTTAAATATTGCGTGACATAACGTGACGAAGACGTGTGTTTTTAGCTGTTTGTTTCGTTGTTTTTGTTCCTATTTTTTATGGCTTCGCCTTAAAAGTTTCTTAATTGTAATTTGCTTCAATGTAGCATTTTTCATATTATGGGAGTTGTACAAAAAAAATTACAAAACGTAAATATCGGCATGCGTAACCAATGCAATTGTATGCAACCAACTGAGTTCTTTACATATCTGTATATTTTACAAGACAAAATGGCTTAGCATTTTCACATTAAATAACTATTCAGTTGTGTATAAAGGGTATGTTTCTTCGCTAAAATTACCATTGGCCACAAACAGACCTACTTTTCGATAACTCCTGATAATACCTCTGCTGAATAAACCTAATTATGTACGTATGTTCCGTCCTAGTAGCGTTTTGGACTGTCCTTGCTCGCGAGATGATACGATGCAATGATTGTACAATTTATTATTACAGTCTTTTTGTGCTAATGCCATACGAAAGTCTACAAAAATATAGTATTCTTGTTTCACGGGTTTTTAACTTTTTACTTTTTTACCGGCTTAGACAGAAGTGAAGAATAATACAGCGCGCCGCTGTATTTTCAGTTCCCTCCAAAGTCAAACAAAACCTTTCAACAATCATTGGGAAAATTGTAACATTTAGTTAGTAACCTTGCTTAATAAGAAGGGCAAAGAAAAGGCAACAAGTTAAGTATTTTTTTATACCTACCTGAAAATAAAAGCCCCAGCAAAATGTCGACAAATTCCTACAGCGAAGGTTTGTAAACAACACGGGCTATCTTCTTTCTTTTAAAAACCTGTTTGTGATAATGTCCCACAACGTCTCTCCAGCTTTTCGAAACAGGTTTTCAGAAACTCCCAAGGGACCGATATCCGCCGTCTTAATTGGTCAACAGCCAATTTGGTTACTCCCATGGGAAATACACACGCATCGTGAAAATAACTAGGGATGCCCTTGGCATCCCTAAAAAATGTTAATACCACAAAAGAATCCGAACTCACGGAAAATGTTGATGAAGATTTAAAAAAATTACAAACTCTTGAAGGTATGATAGTCTATAACAAAAACAACAATTATTGTTGTCTCTAGCATCAATTTAATTGAGCAGTTCACAATTTCAAAAGTATGTGGAAATTGTGAGAAAAACATTATTCAAAACAGCTGTGAGTATATTCTCAAATGTGACTTTTGTAACTCTTGTTGTGAGAGAAGATGCCTGCAAAGAGAATGTAATTATTGTTAAAATAGTTGTCACTGATAAGTCTGTCTCATCAGAAAACAAAGACGTTCATCTCGTTTTATTTCAGGATATCCTTATTAACCCATTGACTACTGGGCTTTTTCCAAAAAAAAAACAGCAATCTAACATCCCAGATGCCTATTTGCTGCGCCATTATCTCAACAGTTCAATGTCAAACTGTCTAAAAATTAGTTTTAAAAACATGGCAACAGAACAAAAAATAAAAAACATTTTCTTCTACATAGAAGCAACAAATTCTCAATATTTCCTTGGGCATGCTATCAGAAATCAAATTTTCGTTGGAAAAAAACACCTGACTTTGGGCTTTTTCTCTATTCCTTTTATTTTTATTTGCCGGTCTTGCTCCTCCTTTTCTCTTATTTTATTTGTGGTTTTGGTTGGGCCTTTCAGTCGCCGTGTTCACGTTGAAAGAGTTTCAACCTAAAGCGTTGGAAAATGGGAACTTTTTTGAACAGAGTGTCAATGGTAGTGAAGGTCTCGTTTACAACCTGGCCCAAGTCATATTAACTATTCATACACAGGAGCTTAGAGACGGCCAAACTTTCTGAGATCTTTGTACCTTGTGAAAAGATTAAAGTGATTCCTCAAAAAATTGTAAAAACTACTTATGTATTTTGGTCAACAGATTATCACGCATTTTTTACCAGATTCAACCGGAAATCAATTCTAAAGAGATCAGATTTTAGTAGTGTCCGCCCATACGCCAAATGCAGCGAGATCAGAAACACACATGATGAATTGATCATGCTTCTTGTAAGATAGAGTTTAAAAAGAATTGGCCCATTTTTGAGAAAAATATATTCAAATAAAGCGCTTGTTGTACATGTTTGCTGCGCGTTTCTAAAGTGAATTCGGTTAAAATCTTCCATTAAAATCAATGAAAATTACGGAGTACAAGGTGATAATGTTGAACAGCCGGCATTTCGCGTCAGCTTTTTTAAATAACACGAGATTATGCATGGACTCAGTCAGCTTTTTTATGTCCCGACCAGAATGGTCACAAAAAGTTTGCTCATATAAGAATTTTGGAGTCACTTAAAACTAAATATTGTACATTTTTTATATGTAAAAATAATGTTAAGACTCCTTTTTCTTTCAGAAAGAGAGATGAGAATCCTTTGTTGTAAAGTTTTCACAACTGTACAATGCCTCCAACAGTGCTGGACAATCAGCGAAATTGAAGGGGTGTGGGCCCATTGGTACCAAGTCGACCTTACAGATGAAGAAGTGTTGGTCCTCCCTCATATGGGGGGATTACAAAGTTTTTTGATTGATGTAAGTGTAATTCATTTTTGACAAATATCTAAATTTCAAATTTAGCGAAGAGTGTGGCAAACGACTGACCATTTCATTTCATTTTCCATTTCCTCGTTGCTACGATAACTTTTTTGTTGCTCAAACAAAACCATGTGCCATTTTTTAGGTTGCGCGTGACAGGGAGAAAACAGGCGAGGTGAGAAATGTTTTCCATTCATCGTCGCACGCGCCCCAAGTTTAGGGAGAAGGAGAAGGGAACCATTTCTTGCCTTGTCTGTTTTCTCCCGTCACGCGCGCCCTATTGCTCCAGTGCCTGCTTCACAGGCTAGAATGAGTATGCTTCCACAGTACGAAAAACTCTCATGTGGCATTTCAATTTTATTCTTCTTGAAGGGAAAGGAGAAGGTGCTTATGACAAAATCTGGTTGATGGGGAGAATCATAGAGAGAGACGGATTTGAAGTTTGATTGATTCCCCTTGCATCAAATGCAATTGTCTGCTGCTAAAACGCATTTTTTCATTGCAGGAGTGATCAAGAGCAGTGATCAAGAGCAGCTGTAAAATGGAAAAACAACATGTTAATTAAAATAAATAAAGATATATTTTGAACAATTTGTGAACAATGCATGCAAGTCAAGTGCTCATGGATTTTTACCGACGTATGTAAAGCAAGTGGAGTATGCACGGGTTCGAGATATCAACTTTTCATCTGCAAGAAAAATGAAGCTGACCTGGATTCAAAGATTTAAAACCTTTCTGGTGATAGTGATCGAGATC